>CALNVZ010003430.1:20170139-20185572 GCA_940671915.1 Paracentrotus lividus | reverse complement strand
TTCAGATTTATAATTTATACGCAAAATGAGTCATTGTATAAGGAACAATTTCCCTTGTTTAACTCAATTTCGCCAAAAATTGGACTTGGGATTTTTTTTACATTCATATATCCATATAAGATTATTGAAATGTAGGTTAAAACAGTTTTTAAATGAATAAATGAATAGATAATAGAAAGATATAAATAATACATAAATAAACAAACTTGTGATTGTGAACGTGCTATTTCTGAAGTGGCCGAACGGGGGACAAAACTTTGTTTGCTTCAAAATATAAAAATATCGGATAGCCCATGTGGATGATGTCGAGTAAAAGAGTCGAACCCATAAATTTTTAGCCAAAGCAGGCTGTTTTGCTTGGCTCGATGTATTCATTCTTATTTACACTTCAACTACTTTTTACGTTATTCCAAGCCAGGTTATGATCCATAAAACTTCTCTTGCCCTTAAAGCAACGCGTACGGTAAAATCCCGATAAACAATGTCCTCGTTCTCTACTATTTTAGAATTAAAATGAAGAATTAGAATACATGTAGTTTGAATTTTACACGTTACCGCCACAAAAACGGTAAAACTTGCTATTTGTGGCCTCGGAGCTCTTTTGAAAGTTTTTTCTTAAATTTGTTGATTATTAATTTTATTTATCCATTTATTCATTCATTTTATTTATTTTTGGGGGTATAAACATGTTGAGATATCATTATCTGATATTCATTATTAATTTCCCTGTGTCTGTACATACCGAAGAGAGTGGAGGGCTGGAGCGACCCCCCCCCCCCCAGGTTCGGCGGCCCCTGACTGACGCAGACACCATTTTTATTATAGCGCACAAGAGTCGACTCCTTTGTTTTAAACGTACATTGTTACACTCCCCACTAGTAACACATCTGATATCGGAATCAATAATTTGATGAAGACGATTCATATTTTTAGAAAGCTATAATTCTCTCGTAAATTGGAATGTTTCACCGATAAATATGTTCAGGATGAGTTCGCAACTTAAAATGAATACATCAAAGCATGTATTGAAAAATGATATACATGTGCTGTGTTATACATGTATTGAGAAATTATTAATAATAATTATTTAATAAATATTTCCTTTGTCAATCGTTTTACAAACGAAAAAGAAAACAAAATGTCGGATAGCGCATGTAGAAAGATTTCGAGTGGGAATCGAACCCACACCTTTTGAGCCAAAAACAAGTGTTCTATCATTAAACTTTCGAAGTATCCACATTGCTGAGCCGACAAATTTGGTCGTTTTAGTTAGGCTATATACTTTCAAGTAATGGTGCAATCTATGAAGGCTCATGATGTTTTGTTTTGTTTTGTTTTGCTTTGTTTTGTTTTTGGGGGTTTTTTCACCATGGTTACAACCTTCAACAAGCCAGGCTTTGTTGTGACGTTGTCTCATATGATGGGTTTCCTGTTTGGCTCCCAACGGTTGCAGGCCCGTAACTAGGATTTTTACGGGAGTGTTCGAAATCTGCAAAAGTGGACAAAAAGGTACATCAAAATTTGTTTACGTCACGCCGGGCGAGCAAAAAGGTACATCCAATATTCACGTCACGCTGGCTCCAACGACGTATGTTGCTCCGGCTTTAATTTCTTGAATGTGTTGGTCACCGCTTTCACTTCTCGGGATCCCGGCTATTATCTCGGACGTTCCCTCAACCCTTCCCGGGGAACTTTCTTCCAAAAAGTTTGCCACCCCCACAGAGGATGGGCATTTTCGTCATTTTTTCTTATTTTTGGGGCCCCTTATAGTTTACCCGGCCCACCAAGGCACCCTCAGTCCTATCCCAAGGAAATACGTCTGAAGTGTAGATTTGTTATTGTTCTTTAGATTTAATCTAATTATATGGTTACAGGCTCGACTCGTTTTTCTAGGGGAGGGGTCAAAATTTATTTTGATTGGGGTTCAACATTGATTTTATTCATTTTTACACTATGAAAATTTCTATCTTCCCTAAATTGTATTGTAAAATATCAGCAAAACATAAATCAAAATGAAATACCATCAAAAGTTACAACCTTGTTATCAAGGCTAAAAAGAAAATTAGGGGAAAATGATAATAATTAAGGGTTAAATGTTATGGTTTATTTCTTTTGTTTTTAGCAATAATAGGTGGAATAAAATATTCCGAATTTTCACCAATCACACTTTTTATTTCAACCCCTGCCCTAGACAAAAGACCCAAGTCTTTCCCCATAAATCTAGATTTAACTTAAAAACCAATATAAACAGTACACCTCATGCAGACGCGTTTCCTGGGGATAGGACCGAGGGGGGCTTGATCTGAGTGCCGGGTAAACAAAAAGGGGTCCCAAAATGAGAAAAACTGACAAAAATGGGCATCATGGGGGTTGACAAAAAAAAATTTGGAAAACAATCTCCGTGAAGGGTTGGGAGAATGTTCAAAATATTGCCAGGGTCCCGAAAACTAAGAGCAGGGACTGACATAATTATTCAAGAAATTAATGCCGGAGCAGAATCATGTCGCTATAGCGGCAAAAAAATATTCCACCTTGATGACGGACAGTGTAAATGCTTTAGTACATGACTTAGTACAAAACAAAAATGTCGGATAGCGCATGTAGAAAGATTTCGAGTGGGATTCGAACCCACATCTCCAGTGCGATAAACTAGTGTTCAAACCATTAAACTGTCGAAGTATCCACATTGCTTAGCCGACAACTTTAATTGATTCAATTAGGCTATATACTTTCCATGGACTCCAGTGATGGTGATGCAATTATATTTAGTCATGATATCCTATATAGATGGCGCTCTTAGGACAATTTGGTTGGAGATATATATAGGCTTCCGTGCTTGGCCATATAATATTATTTATTTGTCAAAAATAAGCTTGACTGCATGGGTAACTGAAACTTTCTAGAGCTCATTTTCAACTGGGTCCCAAAAGACAAACAGTGCAGTGACACCTAAATGCACAGTTTGTTTGAAGGGTGATCTACCCGATATGATTGATAAACTAAACGAGTCAAGTGAAATGTGCAAGCGCGGAGATTTCATGTCGATGTCACGACTGGGGGGGGGGGGGAACCCAAAAGTGAAAAATAATACACTAAAAATTTGCATACTTCGCATATTATGCAGAAACTAATGAAAATGTTTGCGAGCGCGAAGCGCGAGTCGAAAATTTTGCCTATAAAAACATTAGGCATTGTATTTGACAATACATTTTACCTCTTTTAAGCTTCACAAGCTAATCACTACATGAAAATATGTTGCGTTTTAATGATTGAGGGGGGACGATCCCCCCAGAAAAAAAATCGTGGGGGGGGGGACACGTCCCCCCCCCCGGGTCGCCGCCCAATGGAATGATGTATAAAACATATGGGGGAAGTTGTTAATGTTACATCACAGCACACATCTTGCCCCGTTGCCAGCTAAGGATTTTCTATGATCTCAACATTTCAAATGCTCATAAGTTTCTATTCTTAATTCAATTTCCCTTAAACTTCATTGATATGTTCCAATCATTTTTATGTCCCTACAATTTAACTGACTTCTGAGGTTTTTATACTCCCTTGAACTGGCAAATGTCTAGAACCCCTCCCGCATTCCCTAAAAAAAATTGCCGGGGTAAATATAAGGCAAGTCCAAGCTATTTGTTCCCAAGGTGGTGATTTTTCAGCTTTTCGACCATTTTTGTGTATGCGTGTGTCAGTGGGTGCGTATATAGGTAATAATGTGTCATATATCACAAAAAAAGGGTATGAAATAAACTTTATGTATAAATTTCAAGGCCATATGACATCACAAGACTCATATTATTCATGACAAAAATAATAAAATGCATTAAAAATGTTATTTTCAACCATTCTTTAAAAAGGTTTGTCATAAGAGTATATATACAACCAAAATATGTATTTTCCGTTTCAATATAATCTCTGCTACATCTGGTGAAAATATCACGAACGTAGCACGTAGCTTTCATTTTTTTAATGTTAAGGGTTTCATGTCTTAGAAATAGTCTCACAAATGTTACCGAGCTGGTGTAAAATAAAGCAGTTTCATTACTCCCCCTCACACTTTTAGAAATGAAACAAAACAAGTATTTTTTACATTTGTGTGTTGCCGTATGTTTCTTTTGTTTTATCAAAGGGTTTTTTTTTTTACACAAGATGTTTTTACGCCTCTGTTACACCAAATGTTTAATGAAAAATATTTCAGGGAATGATTGTCCCGTGTGTTACCTGACATACTTTCTAAAACTTGACCTTGCCAGAAAATTCGAAGTTGTATTTACGTTAAAATGTGTCCTTACAATGTTTCCACGTTTAAGAGGATATGACTATTCAAGTGTAGTTGCTTTTAAAATTCAGAGTATCATGTGAACATAATCAAAATTTGAAAACACCATTTTTTCTGGTCCCGTTTGTTACCGAAGAATAAATAAATATAAATTAATTATGAATTGACTTATTTCCATTATTGTTTACGTTTCTGCCAGGTTTTTAGTACCTTCAAGAATATACCTGGATTGGGATTTCATTTTAAGATTTATATTTAAAAAAAAAACATTTTTGGCTCTAAATGTCCCGTTTGCCCGCGCAAAATAGCTACCAGGGGCCGCGGAGCCGGGGGGGCTGGGGGGGCTGCAGCCCCCCCACTTTTTTCAGCCAACGTGTACAAAAATGCAAAAATGACCATACATTTGTGATTTTTAGCCTGTTCAGCCCCCCCCCCCCCCCCCCCCCCACTTCGGCTCAGCCCCTCCACTTTCAAAAACGCTCCGCGGCCCCTGGCTACGTCATATAAATAATTAATTTTAAATTTGAATTATAGGCCTACGTGTAATTTCTGAGCTAGCCATATATGGAAAAAAAACCTTCTTTTTTAATCTTGAGAAGTATCAAAACTGTCGGATAGCGCATGTAGAAAGATTTCGAGTGGGAATTGAACCCACACCTTTTGTGAGACATACAAGTGTTCTAGCCATTAAACTTTCGAAGTATCCACATTGCTGAGCCGACAAATTTGGTTGAAGCAATTAGGCTTTATATCCTTTTCAGTGATGGTGCAATTATGATGGCTCAGGATATCTTATAGGTGGCACTCTCCAATATCTGAAGAGTAGAAAGAAAAAGAAAAGTTTCCAAGATGTAAAAAAAAAAAAAAAAAAAAAAAAATCTTCAGCTGCAAAGAGTAAGCTTATCACACAGTTCTGTTTGGAGTCGGGCATTCTTGCTGAAACATCTTTGTATATATTTATCATGGGTATAGAAGATACAAAATAATGATGTACCCTCTTTTCTTGATCCTGAAATTATTAAAAAACAAAAACAAAAAAAAAAAAACGTGTAGTATAATAAGCCTACACATGATAATTTTTAAAAATGGGATGGGGGTGGTAGAGTAGGCCCTCACCCGCTTTATATTTTCTATGTCTATTTATTTATTTATTTATGTTTTTTTTTGTTTGTTTGTTTGTTATTTGGTTTTGTTTTGTTTTGTTTTGTTTTGTTTTGTTTTGTTTTGTTTTTTGTTGCTTGTTTGTTTGTTTTTTGTTTTTTGCATGGCTGACCCAAGTGAAACGACCTCGCCTACCCCTGGCCGTACTCATGACCTAACCCTAACACTTACTCTGACTTAGACAATGTTTGGGTGTTCAATAATCTGAAAACCAAAGATTTGCCCCCCCCCCCCACCCCCCGCCTCCTTTGCCTCCTCGGCTCCCATGTTTGATCGGCTATTGGGACTTTTTTTTCAACCGAGTGCGGTTGATATTTTGACAAGAATACTAGCCTTTTGCGATTTTAAGATTTTTTCAAATGCATTTTCCTTTTCTAAATAATTGGCACAAATTCATAGTTTATGTGACGACATCCGTTATCATGTGCACTTCTTCCATCACAGCCAGAAATAGCCGGTGACAAATAACAGTGATAATGATAGTCTTAATTAACAGACATTAATGTCGTATGAGTTAAAAGTGCATAATGTGTCAGAATTAATATTCTTTCTTTTTTACTTGTGGAGAGATTCTCTTTGTTGGTGACACTGTCGAATAATAAACAGAGCTTGTAATGGTAGTCAGTGTTGGGTACACGGGAGCCGAACTTGGCTAACAAATTTTCTGTCAAGTGGCTTTAAAACGGGAACTGTACTGATAAAAAGACTATTTGTGATAAATGGCTTAGTCTTTTCCCCCAACGAATTATGATGACTTAAAATGTAAATCCAATTTAGAATTGTTAAATCTCATTAATATGTATTTAAGATATGTTTTAAAGATATTAAATAACGTTAATAATTCTATATATTATTTGAGTGTTGGATATTATCTTAATATTCTATACTGCTTTGGTACTCTACCGTAACTATACACAGCCCCGTTGCCGAAGGCGACGGGGCTGTACTTCCACCACCTCCATTTACAGCGAAATAATCAGCGATGATGAGCGCTCAGGTGATTATACTCGTCAATTTAATCAATCTAATGTTAAAATGTTGTTGTAAGGTTTCTATGATGTTTCACGCGTAACAACGACTAAAAATGAAAGTATATAAGAGCTTCTTGACTTACCAAATTGAATTTTCCGTTGGCCTTGTCTCTTCTCATAGTGTTGGTGCCATCGCTGCCATTTTGCTATGACGTCATTTTACTGTGCGAAGACGTATGGCGAAGACAACGCACGCACGGAGAAATATACGTTGATGGACTCAATTTTCCTATATTTTTCTACATTATTAGTTGATTACTTCATGTGAAACATTCGCAGATGTCACCAATTCGAGGAAAAACTTCAAAGATTTGATTCAATGTGAGTATGAATTCAAATAAGGTATTTTTGACCACGAAATTTGTGGTCTTGTATAGATATTTTCAAAACTTCGCCAAATATGTCTACTGGTTCGTCAGTTCCCGTCGCTTCGCGACGGGGGCTGGTCGGTTTAACTCTACCGATAAGTATTAATTCAATGCGAGCTAAATAGAGACTAATAACAAGATCCCATATTTTATGTACACAAGATACGTGACGTACGAACTTGACAAGATAATTTTTGTGGTAAGTTTATGAGATTATTATACTGTAATAAATGTATTTAATAGTTGATGCACGGATTACATGTATGTTCGAATTAATTTAAAACTTGGATCACAGACACAGTGAATTAAAGTAAGTGAGTATTGACTGTACTGTCGTGTTTTTGTCTGTGTGTGACTGTTTGTGCCGTGTCTGTGACTGTGTGCCATGCCCATGCCAGGGCGGCCAGCGCCCATTTCGCCTGCACGGACCGGGCAGCTAGCAGCCGTGCCCCTTCACTTCGTCTGCCAAGCTCAGCTCAGCTCAGGTAGCATGGCCTTGCCCTTGGCCTTGACAAGTGAACCTTTTTACTTTTTTCTTGTTGGTTTGCAGAGATTAAAATAGGGCTCACATCACATGTCAGAAAAAGGAAAGAAGGCCAAAAGCAAGGCAAAAGACATCTTGCCTGCATCATAATTAACTTAGAAGATGTCTAAGTTTAAATAGGGCCTAACAGTTAACGTTAATTTTAAAAATAAAAAATATTGACATGTATTGTAATTTGTAGATCTATTGTCAAACTACATTGTCAAGATTCTTGAAATGAATAACCTAAATAGTGAATGAATGGTCCTGCACTGGGATACATTGACGATCTAGGACCTAGGTCTAGGTTTAACCCGTTCAAAGGTGGTGCCGCCCCGGAGGCATCATGTTTTCAGGGTATCCGCCTTTCCCGTTTGATCGTTATCGCAAAATCTCAAGAACCACTTGAGACATCTACTTCAATTTTGGGGATAGTATGTATCACCATAGGAAGACGATGTGATTAGATTTTGGAGTATGTTGGTCAATGGTCAATTTCCGAAATTCCATGAATTGAGTTTCTTGATCTTTATCGCGATATCTCGAAAATCAGTTGAGATATGAGCTTTAAACCTAGGGGTAGTAATTGCATGTACACGTATCATCATAGGAAGATGGTCCGATTGGATTATGAAGGTCAAAGGTCAAGGGTCACTGGTCAAAATATGAAATTCCCTGAATGACTGTATTGAGTTTGTTACTGCAATAACTCGAGTTCAATATTTAAACTTTAATCTTATGGCTAGTTTGTGTATCGCCATAGGAAGGTGGTCAAGGGTCACAGAGGTCAAAATCTGGGAGGGACAATTATCTGATTATGTTTGATGTAACAAGGTTAAAGGTCAAGGTCAAAGATATTTTTGTATAAAGGAAAATGAATAGATGAATGTGCCATTTCAGCGGAGGCATATACATGTATTTCTACAGTGCGCGATGGAATCATCATGTTTTCATATTGTTTACTAATGTGTTTTTTATAGAAATTTCCCAGGTTCCCCCTTATCATTTCATTTATGATTTTATGATTCAATGGCAAATTCTACATAGAAAAAAGACAGTATATTAGGCCATGCGTTTTGAGGTGGGCCCTTTTCCGTTACATGATATGTTTCAAAGAAATTGTACTGTTTTTATTTAATAGAGTATTATTCTTATATTTGACACCCTATACCCATAAAAGTATACATATTCTGAAAGAGAATTGTCTGAAGAATTCAAAAAATCATTCTGAAAAGGGATAGGGTTAAGTCATAAGAAGTTACATATCAAAATATGTGAAAAAAGGTGAGATAAAAGTACTTCCAGAAAAATCTTGGCAGAGAAAAACTAAGGACCCTACAAGAAAATAACATGCATATTTGAACTCTTCAAAGTCAGACCTTTCCAACAATATACATGTATAACTTGTTAGGGGTTAGTTGTGATAAAATAATTTTGCGCAATCATCTTTCCAGCGAAAATTTCAGATCGGAAAATTTGGGGAAATATTATTGTATGGATGTTTATTTACCCAGAATATAACTTTTTTTTTTTTGCATTACACTAATTACTTGTAAACACTTAAAACTTCAATAAAATATATTACAGTTCTTATTGTTGATACAAATGATGCAATCGGACTTATATCGAGGGATTTGACTTTTTTCTTGGTTCAAAGACTAGTGAACAGTATATACATGTACAATGTGTATCTCTGAGGAGTTAAACATATGAGGTTATACCATTAATTAGCTTAATTAAGTAACTATTAATGAGTGTAAATTTGACCCACTATTAATTCTCATAAATTACAATCCATAATCAAACTGTTTCATGTTATGTTCAATGATATTTATAACTCATTTGTCTAACTGAGCAATAGAAATTATGTTCCCCTCAATCATCTGCTGTACAAAAAATAGGTACTTGAGTTAATTAATCGTTAATTAGTCATAAATAAATTGACCACGGGTATTTTCTTTACCCTTTTAGATTAATTCCCTTCAAACTAATACCCAATTTACCCATATAGCATCGATATAAAGGTTTGACACCAATTTTCAATTTAAACTACCATCTTACTCATTTAGGTAAATTAATTAATTAGCTTAATTAGCTTAATTAGGTATCCTTAAGTTCAGCTTTGATCCATTTTTACTCATAAATGGATGATGTTCCAATTAAAACTGTTTAATGTTTAGGTAATGTGAAGGTAAAAGCTTAATTTGTTAAAGAATAGAAATTTATGCTCCTCCTCCTCATGCTCCTCCTCCTCCTCCACAATGCAAAATGGCTACTCAGAGTTAATTAAACGCTAATTACTCATAAAATAATTAACCATTTGCATTTCTTTTACTTTTAAGTAATTGCGAGATTAATTCCTTCAACTTAATCCAAAGCATACCCATATAGCACATGTATTAGCATTTATATCATTATTTATTTCCGTACTTGTCGCGCAAATGTAACAACACCACCTATATGGGCCCACTATAAAACACATGGCCATTAAGAAATATGTTTGCCTGGCTTATAATTGGTAAACTTGTAAGCATGACATCAAAGATCAGTAGAGAATTTTTTTTTTAAATCTTAGAAATATAGACAAAGGCTTCAGAATAAAGACAACTTTTCATTTGGATATAAAACGATATAAAAAACACTTTCAGAAAATAAAGACAGAGGTCTTGAGTCTAACTTATTTTGCATAGAATTGATGGTGTGTTTTGAATTTTTTTTTCTTTGTTGGCTGATTTACATTAAAATAAGCAATATATTGCTACCCTTGCTATTTGACCTCAAATCGCTAATCTACGATTTGAGGTCAATATGCAAGGGTATGCAAGTATACAGTGTGTCCCACAAAAAATGCTAATGGCACTTTAGATGGGTATAATATTAAAATTACAATATTACATTAATTATAACTCTACACCCGCAAACTACCTTTTCATTTCCTGCAAATGGAGGAAATTTTAGTGATTGGTCTAATAATCACAAAAATGATCATTTTTCATCCACATCAGGAAACCTCTCCTCCAAGTTTTGTATTCAGAAGTACCGGGTAATCGAATAAAGAAACCCAAGTTTCATCATAAACAATTTGCAAAATATTTCAGTAGTGATTATGAAGTTTATATCACTGTAAAGTGCAACTCATTACCATTCATGATATGTCTCTCAGCTCACCACTACCACGCATCGCTGAACCCCATTGTTCTGAAAGTCTTGCAAATTTGTGAGTGTTCACTTTCATGCTCCTTGAAATGAGTTTTCAAAATACGAAGAGGAAACCCAACTTTGATCATCAAGGAGCGTGAAAGTTGAAGCACTCACAATTTTGCAAGAATTTTTCAGAACAATGAGGTTCAGCGAGGCGTGATATTGGTGAGCTGAAGGACATATCATTAGAATGGTAATGAGTTGCACTTAACAGTGATATAAATTTCATAAATACCACTGAAATATTTTACTAAGTATTATTTATGATCAAACTTGGGTTTCTTTTATTGACACATCGGTACTACTCAATACAAACTTGGATGGAGAGGTTTCCCGATGTGTGATGACAAAATGCTCATATCTTTAAGATTCTTGGACCATATCGCATAAAATTTCATCCAGTTGTAGAAAACGAAGGTAGTTTACGGGTGTAGAGATATAAGGAATATAGTTTTGTAATTTTAATATTATACCCATCTAAAGTGCCATTAGCATTTTTGTGGGACACACTGTATAGTTCTATATCGTAAATAATAAAATTAGTATGTAAATTTTATGATTTATGCTCTTACTTACGTATAATCAACATGGCCCTTATGGCCTCCCATACATGTAGTGAAGTCCTGTGCAACCTCCTTTCTTTCCTTTACTAAGCTCAGCATTTGTTTTCAGACTTTTTGGTGTCATAATTGTAGTAACTTTCCTTACATGTTTACATGTATAAACTAAAAGAACTAAACATTGATTTAAAAAGCTTTGATAATCCTTTCCAGTGCCCTTGGGGAATTTCAGTGCAGTGTTCATGTGAGATTGGAAGATGATAAAAAATATAATTTGATAGAAAAACTAAGTTATCTGTTTTTCTTTCCTTTTCTTTGTTGCCTTTTCTGTTCTTAGACTTGCTTTTGAACAATCTACAAAGAAAGACACAATGACAACCAAGTCCGGACCAACCTCCACCACCCTACCCAGGACCAGGAGCTGATGACAAAGGTTTGTATTCCTAGTATTAACTCATCAACTACTGTCTTCTTCTACACCTATTAAATGTATCTGCCAACTGTTCCTATCAATAGGAATACTCCTATTCTGTTGATTATTGAGGCTTATTAAACTCAATGAACATTCCTATTTTCCAGGTCAGGTTTGTGTAGTAAGTCAAAGGGGTATTGAATGTTTCTATTTTTGAAAAATATATTCCCATTTGTTCCTATTTTAGGTATTATAAGTTGGCAGGTATGCCTATACATGTAGCTATGCTAGTACAGAAACAATTAGGGTGTGAATACTGTATAGTTCGGAGATCTAAAAAAAAATAAAGCTCATTCTCTTTATGCTACCAAAACTTACAAACATACCGTGGTTACTCTTACATGTGGCAATACTGTAAAAAAATTTAAAAAATAAATAAATGAAAACAAACAAAACAAACTACATGTATCTGCTAACTAAATAAATTGGTTCCTTACATTTTTATGTGGTACACACATGCAATATCCTTGATGTGGCTGCACCACAGCCACATGCTTTACCACTACATTTTACTGATTGGTGATATATGTACTATTATGTACAGTGCATTTTAATATAAATGGTGGTTATTTTTATTGCTATGGTGTAACCTGGCCTCTTAAGTCCATTTTGCTCTGAGAAGAGGATGTACAGAGGATGTACTGTATTTGTTGGTTTGTACAACATACGTCGACTTGGGGCAGAAGGGCGCTATTGCAGATCAAGGATGTTTCCGTTTGGAGCCAGAAGGGCGCTATTACCATTGACTTTGTACAGTAATAGCGCCCTTATGGCTCTCAACGGAACATCTATAAGATGCAATAACGCCCTTATGGCTCCCAACAGACGATATTACATTTGTACATGTGAAGTTCCTGCTTCCCACAATGTCGAGGAATATTTGTAGATGGGTCACTCTGAAAAGTGTTTTCCTGGTTTGGTTTCATCAAAGGACTTGTCGGACGTTTGATCCAACAAACTGTTATAAAGCTACTGAAATCCATTGCATCTGATTGGCTGAGAGCAAATTTGTCGGATAAAATGTCTGACAAGTCCTTTCATGAAACGCCCCTGATTTTTACTGAAAACAGGAAAGAAATAATACTCTTTCAGAGTGTGCTAAAGAGGATGTAGAATGAAAAAAAAATTATTAATGAAATAAATATATATTTACATGTACAAGATTCTTGTTGAAGTGTCTCATTAGATATCATGTGCATTCTCTTCCTGTGGGATAACATTTGATCATGTTGAATAATATTGGGACATATTTTATTGGCATCAACCTATCCAATAGCTCTTGTTTTTTTAAACATTTTTATTGTTTTATTTTACAAGTGTACATGGAAAATGGAGAAATGCTTCTCTGTGTAAAATATAGAATGCATGTGTCATTATGTCCATATTTATTAGGCCAAGTAAAAAAATAAACATGTTGATCGTCCCCGCCCGCATCGATTTTTGGTGCCGCCTCGATTTTTTGTTATTGTTTTTTTTGTTGTTTTTTTTGTTTTGTTTTTTAAAATTCACCAACACAACGTAAATGGGTTAGACACACATGAGTAGTTAGTACATGGTGTATGTTATTTTTTAGTTCTTGAGTAAAACATTCAAACACATGATGGCAATGAAACATTATAAAAGCATAAGAAAATTTATTAAACAGTGTCTGTGTGGACTTGAATGAGTTGTGCAATCAAATATAACATCAGGGGTTCCCAAACATTTTTGTTCATGACCCCAGACCAACTAAATTTTGTCATAACAAGGACTGGTGTGACCCCAATTAAGCAATTCATCAGTACCGTTAATAAATTCTTGCGCCCCACACTTTGAAAACCCCTGATCTACATGTTGTAAAATCTCTCACTGATCACTTGTCATTCAAGCTGCAAAATACTGATTGATATTGGCAACTGACTTGACAAGTGGACAATATGATACATGTATATCTTCATTTGTGGACCTGCATTGCACCTTAAACTAAAAGCAGCATTAAATCTTCTTCAAAATATGAATATGGCGGCCACCTTGGACGCGGCAGCCATTTTGGAAAAAAATAACAAAATAACAAATAATACACTGTAAAAAAAATGAGTAAAATCTTACCCAATACTGAGCAAAAAGGTAACTCGCGTGAAATTGAGTAAAAAATATTACTCATGCAGTAGAGCCAAATGTTACTCAGAAAAGAGTAACTTTTAGTCATCTATGTATGATTCCTAGCTTCAAAAGGAGTAAACAATTAATTTACTCATTTTCTTGCGAGTTACCTTTTACTAGCTCTGTTAAGCGTAAACAAAATTTACTCCGTTGGGAGTAAAGCATTAGTTTACTCATTTTCTTGCGAGTTACCCTTTTTACTCTGTTAAGAGTAAACAAAATTTACTCCGTTGGGACTAAAGCATAATAATGTTTACTCATTTTCTTGCGCGTTATCTTTTTACTAGCTCTGTTAAGTGTAAACAAAATTACTCCGTTGGGAGTAAAGCATTAGTTTACTCATTTTCTTGCGAGTTACCTTTTTTTTACAGTGTAAGGGCCTCCCTCATCCAACTTTTTTGAAAAGTCCGGACGATTAACATGTTTATTTTTTTACTTGGCCTTAGCAATGATGAATGTTCATATGTTTACTTCTTTTCAACACATACATGTAACTGTAATAATCTATCAAGATATAATGTTGCAATTTCCATGTACTGTACATAATATTTGATGATTTATGTGATCAAGCATATTATCAAATACTAAATCTGGAGTACTTCAAAAGTACCAGCAAAGATACACCTTGCAAATCTGCAGTTTATCTTGATTACACTTGTTGTACTTGGACCTTGGTTCCAGTTATTTGTCTCATTGAGGTTTGCGTGCGAAGTGGGTGCATTTTAAAGGGCGAAGTTACTACAATCATAATAATTTAATTGTACATCTTATAAAAGTCATATTGAAATCTTTTTAATACAAACGCTTTCAAAAGTAATCTTAGTTTTGAAATATCTTTTTTGATGCAAAATCCTTTAAAGAAATTTGTATAAAACTGGTGGTTTTGATAATATAACAAAGTACTGTCCCTAAACAGTATGGACTCAGATATGTTTAGTGGTATTAATATTAAGGCATGGTACATTTACATTATGCATATATTCTTAGATAAAACAAGTATTTTAACTAAATTAAATTTCATTCTATTAACCTTTTTTTTTGTTGTCTTGGGGTGACAGCTTACCCCCTGGCAGTGCACCATACCCACCCAACCGCAGGCAGGATACCTCCAGCAGCCGGCTACCCCCCTCCAGGTCAACCAGGCTACCCCCAAGCGGGCCAACCAGCAGCAGGCTATCCCCCTCAACCTGCAAGCTACCAACAGGTATGGTATAACCACGCCCTTATTGGTAATGGTGTATTTGAATAGTTTTGTCACAAATAGGGTTTAGCGCCAATTTTAGCACTTTCCGGTGAGGCCAATTATGTTGGAGAAAAAAAAAAAATACTTTTCATCTCCGATGTTCACAATATAGTTTGGATTTAAGTTTTAAAAATTAATTTAAAAAAAAACATGGCAAGAATCTTTATAAATTAATTTCTATTTTAAAACCAACTTCTACATGTATCAACTATGTCTAGATTCGGTAAAAATGGATATAACCCATTTTGCATTAAAGTTGGATTTATATATTGTAAAAGCCTGTATGCGTAAGGCAAATGGCTAAAATATTTAAGGGTGAGCAGGACCCATGTGCACTGCACCCGTATTAATGCCGAGCCCCGCTTTTGTAAATATGTTGTGAATTTAAAAATGGTTCTGGTACATGACTTACACAAAAAGTGTTTAATATTTGCCAACCTAATCATG
>CALNVZ010003430.1:20122438-20160039 GCA_940671915.1 Paracentrotus lividus | reverse complement strand
CTCGGTGGCTGATTCTCACGACTCATGTTTGAATCTCATCCGACTCCCTTGTACCGCCATTCGGTTATGGTTGTGTTACGCGCGGATCCCTCCGGGTTAATACTTTCGGTGATATTTTATCCGACGAAGTTGTACCTGAAGTCGTTGTAGAGCTTCCTTTGCGAAGCGAGTCACAGGCTTATTTCTTTTTCTTTTCGTTCCAGAGGTCGGAAGTGACCCCTGAAACTTCGGAGGGGCGTAAAGTTTTCTTTTCGGGTAGTCGAAGCTATTACGTTTTTTCAGCTTCGGTACAGGATTACCTTTTGTAATCTGACAAATCCGTTTGACTTTCGTCCACGAGTTGGCCTTTCTCCGCCAGTCCGGGCCGAGATTCTCTCGCCCTTAGGGAGGTTTCTTCTCTTCTTTTTCATCAGTTTGCGGCTACATCCACCTTGCTGATAATGCCATAGAGTTCATATACTGAGACTCTTCATATCAAGCATCCCTCATCCCGGATTTGGTCAGGAGATTGACGTGACTTCCCCCTTCCTTTCGGGAGCAACTTGGCAGACGTTTTGCTTTTTGATGGACTCACGTTAGAAGGCCCCAGGAATTGTCTACATCTATTAGAGATGTTCGTCAGGCCCATCGTCTTTCAGGTCTGTTATACCTGGCTTCTTCAAAGCTCCTCCTTTCAGGAAAGGCAAGAAGAAGAAGGACAAGAGGGCTTCCGTTCCTGCCCGGTCGCCGTTGGCAGCCCTCCTCAGGATCTAGGGAACCGACTTTTCTCATGATTCTTATGATCGTTAGGTGTCTTTTCAAGACCAGACTCCTCGTCGAGGACGTGGAGGTGGTAGGGCTCTTCCCGAGGCTTCGCGAAGAAATCAGCCTTTTCGTCGGGGGAAGCATTTTCCAGATGACTTCCGAGTTCGCTTGGAGATCCGGTGGGTGGTCGACTTCGGAAGTTTCTTCCGGCTTGGAAGTCGATCACGACGATGTCTTCGTCCTCTCCGTGATCAAGAAGGACTTCGGATAGATCTAGAAGAGCCTCTTCCAAGGGTTTTATCCTGAAATCGATCACCGCCACATTAGATCCTTTTCAGGAACTTTTCTCGGACGGACGGGTGAGGGATCACGACTTTTCTGTGTCCTCTCCCCCGTTTTTGTGATCCCCAATCGTTCAGGCTCGCTCAGGATGATCCTCAATATGAAGAGGATCAACAGGCACATCGCAAAGTCACTTTTCAGGATGGACCATTTAGCTCTATTCTTCCGGCTTCTCGGTCAGGTCGACTTTGCGGTGTCTCTCGACCTGAGCGATGCCTTTTTCCACATCCCAATAGACCCTTCGTCGAGGGATCTTTTGGGGTTGTGCTGTAGGAAAGGAGACTTTTCGCTTCAAAGCCCTTCTTTCGGTCTTCGTCCCGCTCCCAGAGCTTCACCAGGGTGGTCTCGGCTTTTGATGCTTTCCTCAAGGGCAAGGACCTCGGATTTTCGCTTTCTTAGACTATTGGCTTCTCGTCGCCTTTTCGGAGGTCCTGCTTTCCACCATCTTTCGATGTTAGTGAAAACGACAGAGAGTTTGGGATTCATGATCATCTGGTCCAAGTCGGAATTAGTTCCCTCCCGAACTCCGATCTACTTGGGTGCCAGTTGGATATCAAGGAATCAACTGGCTCGGCGAGCCTTGAGAGGATAGAAGCTCTGGTCAGTCTTACCAGGTCCCCCTGAGCATGCGGAGGGTTCGAGCCGAGGTTTGTTTGAGATGGCTGGGGTTTTTAGCCAGTCTGGTGGACATCTTGCCAAATTGTCGTCTCTTTATGAGACCTTTCCGGCTGCCATCCCTGAAGTTTTTCAGGCCGAACCTCAGCTCCCTCTGGTCTGGATTTCTTTGACGGTGGAGATCAGAAGCTTCTCTCTCCGTGGACGATCCGTACCTTCCTTCTTCAGGAAAGAGATTCAAAGACCCTCTTCCTCGGTTACAGTGACCACGGACAGCGTTCTTTTTAAGGTTGGGGGGGGCCATTGTCAAGGTCGGATGGTTTCCGGATCTTGGGTCCTCCGAGGCCGCTGGCCTCACTTCAACGTTCTGGAATTTTGTCAGTTCTGTTTGTCCTTCAACGTTTTCGCGACCTTTTGGTGGGCCGTTCGGTGTTGATTCTCACGGACAACACCTCTTGAAGGTCTACATCAACAAACAAGGAGGACACACTCTTTGGAGTTGAACGAGGGTAGCGTTCCTCCTTTGGAATTGGTGCAATCGGAGAAGATCGTCCCTGTTGCCTCCCACTTTCCGGAGAGGACAAGATCTGATATGGAAGACTTTCTATCCCTGAACAAAGACTTTCCTCGGGCTTTGCTCCCGAGTCAGGGAACTTCTGCTTTCTTTTCTGGACGCGTTCTTCTTTCATGTGGAAGGGGGCGAAGGCGTACGCCTTTCGCACCATTCAAGTGCATCCCTCTGATGTCTCCAGGAAGATAGGGAGGATCAGACAACGGTGGTCTTGATTTGCTCCCTACTTGGCCGGGTCGGGCCTTGGTTTCCAGGATCTTTGCTCCTGTTTTAACAGTGGGAGCCCGCTGCCCCTTTCGGCCGTACCGACTTATCTTCTACCGTTTGTCCCGGGGATTCATACGATGCGAATCCATCGCCACCTTCATTTAACTGCATGGCCTCTTATCGCGCACGCTGGTAGGGTGAAGGCTTTTCAGACCGAGCAGCTGAGCTGTTTTCTAGTTGGAAGTTAGACTTGAGTGATAGGATGCTATCCAATTCGCGGCCTTGGGGTCTTCCTGGCCTTGGATGCGAAACCTCTTTGCAGGGTCCCCCAGAGAGGCTCCTTTGCCTCTTATTGCGATTTCCATTATTTCTCTGTTCGATTAAGGTAGTCCTCTCTCGAACGATTCGAGGGTATTGATTATGGGCTATTAGGCCATTCTTACTGGTTTTTGCTTATGGGGGGGATCTGGTCATCGACCGCCTCCCCACAGCTCTTTGCGTGCTTTTAGGGCCTTTTTGTCTAAAACGGCCCCTATTTTAATAGCCCTTGACTCCAGCCTGGAGTCTTCCCTAAGTTTTGGAGGCTTTGTCCAAGCCACCGTTGAACTCGATTTACCTGTAAATCAGTCCATTAAGACAAGCTTTTCTCCTAGCAATAGTCTCTGGGCAAAGAGGAGGTTCTGCTACATGTTCTCTCAATATCACTGGTCATATTCGTTTGGGAGAGAGTATGATGTTCGTCTGATTACCTATCCACATCCTTCATTGCTTAGAACCAAACAGCCTCGTCGGACTCTATCGAGATCTTCATTCGTCCTTTGACGGGTTCTTCATCTTTCAGAAAAGACAAATTCTAGTACCCCGTCAGGCCCTCTTAGTTGTTCTTTCAAGTAGACTGAGAACTTCGCAAATTCTTCAAGTTATTTGTTACTTTCCCTGTGAAACCCCATAAAGGGGTTTCTAGAGATACGTTATCCCGGGTGGATAGTCTCCGCAATTCAAGGCTGCGGGAGTGAAGGCCCTTGAAGAGGGAACTACTCCAAGGCCCATCAGACCAGGAGCATCAGCTTCCTCTTGGGCCCTATTTAAGCCCTATTTACTAGGGTAGGGGTAGAAGATATTTGCAAGGCGGCCTTTTTGGCGTTCTGCAAATTCTTTCACCTCCTTTTACCTGAGAGACGTTGCTGCTAGTGAGGGTGTTTTCTCCACCGCACCTCTCAAAGCAGCGGCGTCCTCCATAGTTTCTTAACCGTTATGGTTGCCCTCCCGACTTTTGTCGGTGCTGGTCGTAGCGAATGGTAGGCAAATGTATATAGTTCATTGAAGTAAATCATAAAAATTACAATCTATTTTATATTTACGATATAGAAATATACATTTGCCTACATTCCCTCCCTCCGTCCCCCTATCCGTTGCAACATACGGAAGTTTTTGGGGCGAGAGAGTTAGAGGAAGAGTATAGGATTGCATGCGGCCGCCATCCTCGTCAATGGAGGCGCTATTCAATGGGGGTGGGGGGGTAAATAGCGAATATATAGGGCAAAATTCGGCTGTAAATTCGGTTTGCGGCGCATTCGAGGTCGAATAGCAATGGTAGGCAAATGTATATTTCTATATCGTAAATAATAAAATTAGATTGTAATTTTTATGGTTAAATTGTTCGTAGATGTACATGAGGGGGGTTATTTCTGGTATTTTGGACGTATTCTGTAAAAGTTCTTAAGAATATGTAACTTTCACTTCGCAGAGCTCCGACATTCCCAGTGACTTCGATCTTTTCGAGGTCAGCGAAATTGCACTAAACTCACATACGCTCACAAAACAGCAAATCCAAATGCAGCGAGTTTCGGCCTGGCCGAACAGTGCATGCAGTGCAGTATACAGCGCACCGTACACCATAGCCTAGGCGCATAGCGAAATTTTCTCTGTTGCTCAAGACCAGTGAGTACAAACTACATTTTCTCCGTGTGGTGCATGCTTTGGGTAAAACGGTTCTAAGGAGGAGGTCAAGATTTTTCCTAATTTTCAATTTAGGCTTTTAATAAACTCTATTGTGACTGGTTAGTAATAGTACTTTGAAATAAATATTCAACTGTCATTACAACTGGAACTGGTCGGTTAAGCGCTGGCACCGAAAGTGATGGGAACGGGGGCTGGTCGGTCTACCGTCATAATGTACACTTGCCCTTAGCTGTGTGTACGTTTTAATACTATCATCAGGTTTTGCTTGGTAGTCGATGAGCAACTATTACCGCCCCCCAAAAAATGAATAAATAAATTAATTAATTAATTAAACAAAAACAAAAATAGCACCCTTCCCACCCCCCTATGCTGCCACGGGTAATTCTGCTAGTTTACAATAATGATTCCAAAACCTTACAGCATACATGTACCCCAATTCATAGGTACATTGTTGTAAAGTATACCGCCCTAAAGTTAATGTTATCGGTTTACATGCTCCATCAGATCTTAAACGTAAAGGTTTGGAGGAATGTGTAAACCGGTAACATTAACTTTTGGGCAGTACTGTAGATATATAATCAAGGATTTCTATTCACTCAGAGACAGCTGTTCCACCTTTCAATCTCTTAATTAAAACTTCTTTTTCAATGGTACACTTCCTTGGAAACTTTGATCCTGCATTGTGCATTTAAACTATGAACAATGCAGTACATAATTATTATTGCATATTCTTATAAGTGAATAATGCCAATGCCAATGTCAATATTAAAGTTCCCATGGTTTTGCTTTCCTATTTGCTCTTGCCTTGAGTGTGTTTGTAATCCTGAATAAGTTTCCATTGCTATGTATTGTTATGTTTGCACATGATGTACTATGCACATGTATGCGGTCAATGACATAGACATTAACAAACTATATGTTCAAATCGGGTTGGGGGATCTCCTACAGATAATGATTGTATATTCCTACCCCACTGGTTGTGGACTGTGAAAGAACCATTTTTAAATGAATAATTCCTTTTAGAACGTTTTAGCAATTGTATTGTACATGTTCTTTTCATGCTGTGCACTGTTGTGTGGACACATTATCAAGGGGTTAATTGTTATCGATGCAGGAGAGAAAATTCTGGGTGTGATTTAGACATGAACTTTGAACAGTGATATTACTAAGAGGTCAAATACAACATTTAAAAAAAATTACAGAGTGTTTCAGAAAAATCCTTAAACCAGTCTGTAATATAACTGTATACAAACCATTTCACAAATTCAATTGGTCATGACTCAGGTAACTTTTGATTTAATCAAGCTGAAGTTTTGTCATATGACCTGCACATTAAGATTTTTTTGTTTTTAGTGTCATGACTTTTCATCCAATAAAACTTTTCAATATCATGTTGGTTTTGTTCAGATCTTCACATTTTGATAAATCGGGACTTTGAAAGCTGTGTGTTTTAGAATTTTTTTTTATTCAGAACATAATAATACCCTCTGTTGTGTCATGCAGCTAAAATACCAGCACATATCTTGTAAGTCATAATCATGATATTTATGATGCCAGGTAGTCAAAGATATTGGGAAATAATAGGTTTTTAGATATATGCTCATATTTGTTGATTAATGTTGACATAAATTATTTTTTGAAAATGTTATAAGCTGACTGTGCGCATCTGTACTTTACTGTCATCCCTCTTTACATTTTGTTTATGGTGAACATAATTATAGTGTACTCATATTTTTTTTTTTACTGATTCTCTCTATATAGTCCTGAATGTGGATATTGTTTTGTGTTAATGTTAGAACATGGTGTATACCATGTTTGATTTGTTACATACATATCTAAAAAAAATATGTACAGTGTACTTTTAATGTGCTGATTTTAATGTACTTGATCTTTCATGGTTTTACTAACTAGTGATATTAATCACCTGTGTTGTATTGCAGTCAACTCCTGATACAATGAGCCTGGATACAGCAGGATTTTGTTATAACAAGGCTTTCTGTCTCAATTTTAATCTTTTACATGAATGTGTTCATGGTCACAAAATTTTGTGATATTAACAAGGTTTTTAGCTTTAGTCCCAAGCATCTCATAACAGGAGTGGACTATAAAAGTGTGTTTTCATGGGCACACAAATGTTCTAGGAAAGTCCAATAGTAATTGTTAATGCGGTAAAAGCTTTAGCTACATAAAAAGGACTGTTGGACTTTACCAAATCACAATTCGCAAAACGTTTGTGTACCCATGAAAACCCACCTTAATATATGTATTTTCTTTTATATTTGATAACTGTTATGGTACTATATTTTCAAATTGTTTTGTCATTGTTGTTTTACTTTGTTGTTAATCAATATTATTTTCCTTAGTGTTATTATTATTAGTTTTATTATGATGGTTATCAAACAGACCATTTTCAATCTGTATTTTTTGCTATAATTTTCTTTCTATCCTAATAAACAACCTCTCCATAGGACCCCTGCATTATCTCCCAGCCTTCTGGTACCACCACTGGAGTCGTCATCACCTCTCCTACCATAACAACTGTGACGTATCAGCAGAGTATTTTCCGTGACCTCCCTGTTCGGGTCAAATGTTCCAACTGTGAGGCAGAAGTGACCACTCAGGTGACCCACGAGCCTGGCCTCTTGGCTTGGCTGGTCTGCCTTGGGTTCTGTGTCATTGGGTAGGTTTGGTGTGGTCTTCGAGGTTGACGATCTGTTGATAGGTCAATTTCGTTACTGCGGACCATTCATATTGATAAGCTTCATTGTGGTTAAACTTCACCCTGAATCAGTCAGTTGTCAAGTCATCAGTCTTGCCATGAACATTGCAGTGTTGGTGTGGTCTTTGAACGTGATGATCTGTTAAAGGTCAGTTTTGTTTCCTTGGACCATTTATATCAAATGCTCCACTGTGGTTGAAATCCATCATGATTCAGTCAGTTGTCAAGTCATTTCTCATCAGTGTTAACATGAACATTGCAGTGTTAGTTTAGTCTTCAAGGTTGATGATCTTGTGCCAGGTCAATATTGTTTCCTTGAACCATTCATATAATGCTTCTTTGGGGTTGAAATTCATCCTAATTAGGTTTTACATCATTTTTCATCAGTCTTGTCATGAACATTGCAGTGTTGGGGTGGTCTTCGAGGTTGATGATCTGTTGCCTGGTCAATTTTGTTTTCTTGGACCATTCATATTGGTACGCTCCACTGTGGGTGCAATTCTTCACAATTCAGTCAGTTATCAAGTCATTTCTCATCAGTCTTGCCTTGAACATTGACATTGCTTGTTGATGTGGTCTTTAAGGATGATGGTCTGTTGATTGGTCAATTTTGTTTCCTTGGACCATTCATGTTGATACGCTCTCATTGTGGTTAAACTTCATCCTGAGTCAGTCAGTTTTTAAGTACATGTAATTTCTCATCAGTCTTGCCTTGAACATTGCTTGTTGATGTGGTCTTTGAGGTTGATGATCTTGTGCCAGGTCAATATTGTTTCCTTGGACCATTCATATTAATATGCTCACTGTGGTTGAAATTCATCTTGATTCAGTCAGATGTCAAATCATTTCTCATCTTACAGTCTTGTCATGAACAGGCCAGTACATATTCATTCTTTTGAAACTTGTGTTGCAGCATCATGTGTCTTCAACTGGCCTTTAATTCATTTCCCGTTCATCATGATATTGTCAGTTGTCAAATCATTTGTCATTTGGGGCTACCGGTCACATGACATTACCCTATCTAGTGAAAATTGCTTTGAAATAATATTTTGTTATGTGTATTGTATCTTGGAGTTATCGGAATTGATACTTTTATGTACATTTGGAAATTATACATGTACTTCAAACAACGTACAATATTCATACCAGCTATGTTTTAAATCATATAGGTAGTGGTTATAATATACTCCTGAATATGAATTGTCTTTTCCTAAATTGTACTAGAGAGAGAGAGAGGGGGGGGGGGGTGAAAATAAATGGACATAACCCAAGATGATATCATATAGAATAATTGCTAAATGTTTTAATACTGGTCCCTAGACAATTTGTCTTAATATCGATCCTTTAAAAAAGGCTTCATAAGAAGTCATACATACATGTACATTAATACTCGTGGGCATTATGGCCCCCACACAAGTGCTTCAGATCGCACTTAAAAATTTTGCTTAAAGAGGTTGAAAACCTTGTTTGATATTTTGAAATGTCATAGATTTGTGCATTTTGATTGTTAAGCAGGCATTGTGGTAATACTGGATGCGGTAAAAGCATCTTCAATTGAAAGATTCAATACAGGATACATGTAACTGATGTTGAGGTACATGTAATAATCTCCTTTATCGCCCGCATGCTACATGGAGTACTAGTAGGGCCTACTCATGACAGGCCTATGAAATTAATCATTATTAGGTTCGTTATTGCTGCTAAATCAACTCATTAATACACTTGACTCATTCAGGTCACAAAATTTTAAGGGTTTAATGTGATCACATTTCTTCTTTAAATTGGCAACATGGTGCTATTTTAATCCTTTTTTCACTACATTCTTTGTGATAATTGAAAACACAAAATATTATCATCTGAATTCAATAATTAATATATTTTTTAAAGACCACATGTCTATAATATAAAGATTTTCCCCCTGAAACTTGTCTGATTCATAATTATAAACATGTTTGTTGGAAAGGCTATCAAATGACTGCTTCATCTGTATTTAATAATCTGAAAACACCTTTAGAAAGAAAAAAAAAATCTGTCTATAATATAAAGTTTGTTTTCCTTAAACTTGTGTGATTCATGGTTATAAACCGGTTTGTTGGAGAGGCTATTAATAAAATGACTGTTTCATCTGTATTTAATAATCTGAAACCACCTGAAGAAGAAAAGAAAAACACTCGCCTGTCTATAAAATAAAGTTTGTTTTCCTTAAACTTGTGTGATTCATGGTTATAAACCGGTTTGTTGGAGAGGCTATTAATAAAAGGGCCGTCTCATCTGTATTTTTAGTAATCTGAAACCACCTGAAGAAGAAAAGAAAAACACTCGCCTGTCTATAAAATAAAGTTTGTTTTCCTTAAACTTGTGTGATTCATGATTATAAACCGGTTTGTTGGAGAGGCTATAAATAAAAGGGCCATCTCATCTCTATTTTTAGTAATCTTAAACCACCCTTAGAAAAATAAATCACTTGTCTATAATTTAGAGATTGTTTTCCTTAGACTTGTTTGATCCATGGTTAAATCTTAGTGTTGTAGAGAATATCAATCTAAGGATTGTCTCATGATACTCTCTTATTATATATCAGAAAGGAGATTAAACAGTCCACCTTTCCATAAATGCCCTAATATGAAGACTATCTTCCTGAAACTTGTCTGTTTCATGGTTATACATGTGTATGCTAATACTACATGTACATGTAGCAAGGTCTGTAGAAAGATTGTCAGTTTGTTTGTGCCTTGCCAAATAGTTTTTCTGGTTGAATTTCATTAAACTTGTAGTGTACCTGTTCGTGAAATCACCTGCCTGTAAAGACTGCTTTTGTGTTTCACCTCAATTTGTCTGTCACATCTTCATTCTCCCTTTTTACTAGTGTCCTCATCTTGCATTGACCCCGAAGGATGACCTTTGATCCTTGAGGTTGAACGTATCTCTGATTCGCCTTTCATGAACTGTGATGTAATATGTACTCTACTTGTAAAGCTAAAATCCAAATGATTGAAATCCATTTTATCATTCACCCTCTTTTTATCACTTTTTCACCTGACTTGTACATAGACCTTGGAGCAGAGCTACCACCTTTCAGGAAATTTCCTGAATTAGCTTTTTCAACCAAATTCCTGCACTTTTCAGGATTTATTGCCAAGTTTTAACTATCTGTTGGAGGACAGCCTCTGACCTTTGACCTAATAGGTCCAGCACCGGATACATTCCACCACCTATGTATCATAAAATGTTCGGTAATGCACATTACAGCTTTAACGCAACTTAAATTCAAACAAAGACATTAACAAAAATCAGTTCTATGTGTCATATCACCCTCACGCCATGCTCTCCATTCCTTGTTCATACAGGGCGGCTACCCCGCTGGTCCAGGCGTTGTACCCCCACCGGGCGGTCAGCAGACGGTGGTGGTCTCGCAGCCGACCCATACAGTGACCACGGTCGTCCAGCACTTTGGGGACGTGCCGTCCAACACCAAGTGTCCAAACTGCCAGAACCAAGTCACCACGCAGGTGTCCCATGAGCCCGGCACCATGGCCTGGCTCGCTTGCTTTCTCATGTTCATCTTTGGGTATGTGCTGGCTTCAAACCATGTTTGTACAAGCAAAAAAAATAACATTTTAAAGTGAATTCTAAACAACAAAATAGCACTTCCCTTCACTCTCTACCCCTCCCCCCTCCCCTCGGGGGAAAAAAAAAAAACAAAAAAATGAAAGAATACATTTTTTAAAAATTGTTTCTTTTTTCCCCCCGCAAATTAAGAATTGGTTGAATTAAAACAAATTTTTTAATGTTAGATGTACTTGTATGTAGTTTTTTTTAAGCTGTCTTTTCTTATTGTTTGGAATATGTCAGGGGCAATAATGCTTCAGTATGTTTGAAATATTTTGCTTGTGTTATGGCCTTTAATTTGTATTTGTTGCTTTTTTATTGGCATTCGCTTTTGATGTTGTAAAAGTCATTAACGCAAGAATTATTGTTTTGATACCTTGGCCCATCTACCATGCTTTAACACTTCAAAATCATTCTCAATATTTGGTCAAAATTATGATTTCAGTACATTGCTTTGGTCATCATGGCGAATATGTCCTACATCTTGACTTTGCAAGAACCTATTTAAAAAAAAAATGTCTACTGCCTTTATCTCAAGCATGCACTTACATGTATTTATTGAGATTTAATTATAATGAGCTACGTGTATTAAAGTGATGTTTTCCATGTCTGGTCCTCATAATAGGAACATCAGTCTGTATTATTATTAACCTGTTGTATACTATGCGTACATAAGTAAGGTAAAAAAGAGACTGCCGCTATTTTTGACCATTTATTTTGCTCATTATTGCATTAATACACAAAAATTTATGATTCCATTGACTACATATTGATGATTGAATGGCTTTTTTTTTCACCTTCAAATGAAAAAGATTTGTGGAATCATGATTGATAATAGTGCTTCATTGATCTTTGTAAAAAAAATAACCTTAAACTTCAACAGGTTAAATATTAAACTCTTCTCTTTTTTTTTATAACATGGAAAATTTCTTTCAGGTTCTGGCTCTGCTGTTGTATTCCATTCTGCGTTGACGGCATGCAGAACGCAAACCATCATTGCCCGGTCTGCAAATACCGCATCGCCACTTACAGCCGCTAGCCCCATTGCTATGACAGGCATGGAATCTCCCAAGTTGTAAGATCTATTGTGGAGATGGAGGGAGAGAAGGAGGAGGAGAAGGAGATAGAAGAAGGAGGAGGAAGAAGAAGTGGAGATGACAAATATTATTGGAGAAATGGAATTTCCTCGGCTCAACAAATTCTTTCATACATGTATTTTAATCCCTTCATAATTGAATTTTCCAAACTTCAGGTTAATTCCATCCACTGTGTATTTGTATGCACAAAGGACCCTGTTGATTTGAATCCCCTAGATGTTTAGTGGTCGCCATGGTGATTTAATTCAATGAAAATTCCATACTTTGGTAACATTGGCAGCTGTACAAAAGAAAAATTGCATAATTTTTCTATGAGACTTACAATTAGAAAGAATTTTTATTACTGTACTGCAGTACGAGAATACGCCACTGGTGGAATGTACTTAACCGGAAGAAGAAGAAGAAGAAGAAGAACTAGTATGAGAGATTGAATGTATGATCTGCATTTATGAATGAAATTATGTTAACAATATCAAATTAAAATATGTCACCTTCTTGGCAGTGGCTGTACGGATACATACAAAGAATATTTCTTTTATACGAGGTTTTTTTTCTTCTTTTTTTTTTGGTGATATTCAATCATTAGAAGCATTTAACAATTATTTGATTGGTACTATAAAATACCCAAACAAGCAAGTACTAGACTCTTTTTGCTACAATGCTAAACAAAAAGTACTTTTGGAAAATGCAAAGGATGTTAAATGGAATTGATGAATAATTCACTCTTAATTGATTTTTTTTTAGAATTCCATCTTTTACCATCGTGTTACTTTGTGATTTCAAAGATTACTTAAACTGCTGATTGTACATAAAAGCTTATGGTCATGATCAAAATTGTGAATATGGAAATTTACTGCGTGCTCTACTTTATTTTCTTCTACAATGTGTAGAAAACATATTTGTGTTGATTTTACATTTATAAAAATTATAATTATGAATTTGGCTTCACTTCTGACGTGAATTTTGCTTAATGTTGCCCCATTCTGGGTTTTGTAATACAATATCATTGCCCAAAAATTTCAAATTAAAGTGATAGCGGATTGGTTTTGATGAAAAGAAATGTGCTATCATGTGTGTAATTTTCATAAAATAAGAATAATAGACATAAAATGGATGTAAGTCGGATGTAGCAAGCATATAAATGTGTTTCTTTAACTCAATACCACCAATAGGTCAACAGAGCTGCCAACCATAACTTTTTTCCCCCCACAAACAAAAAAAAAATGGTTACTTTTTCATGAAATACCTTTGAAAAAATATCATAATTTCATTAAATGTACAACATAAGGATTGATTTATTGTGAACATATTTGATTTGCTGTTACTAACTACGCACATAATTATTGGTGCTATCAAATGCACATATGTCACGAATGATTGATACATTAAAAAATCACTTTGTTGGAAATTCGCCATTTTGCTTCTGTTTTTGGTTTTACAAGATCGGCAGCTAGTGACTTGTATAATTTCATTCCTAGTATTTTCCAAAGCTATGTATGTTCCAAGTTTTTTTTTCAATACTAAAAAAAATAACATCTGAGTTATACTTTTGTTGGACCAAATTAAAAATTAATTCTATTATCAGCATTATTAATGGTAATTTTTTAAGTGATACCCATTTCCCTGTCTTTTGCTCAATGGCAGAACTGCAACTTATTGGTGGTGTTAACCCTTCACATCACACTAAAGTAGTTGTAAAAAAAAAAAAAAACCAACAACAACAATGTCCTCATCACTGTCCTTAAGAGCAACTTAAAATATTGAAATTGCACAACTCATGTGAACAAGCATGATATTTGAAGTTCTTTTTATTACAAATATTTTCGAAAACCATACAAAGTTTAATTGTGTTTTCCAATTTCTTCGAAGATTAAAGAAAGTGTATTGTGTAATCTTTTTAATGTTTTTTTTTTTTCGTTTGAAACTCTCATAATAAATTTAATATATATATACAGTATATACCATGTACATGTACTGAGTATATGATATTTGTAAATGTTGTATGTGTATTCATTTTTAAATGATATATACATGTTTACACAATACATAATATTTTTTAATTTTAATGATGAAAATGTTATGTTGTATATTTTTGGGGTGATTGAAATTATCTTCTTTTCCATCTCTTTATACATGTAGTTCGTGATTTATTGGTAACAGGGAGCGAGGACTTTTGTAGCCCTCATATCTGCCCTTTTATAAAAGAAAAATTACACTCTTTTAAAATAAATAATTTTTCATAAATAGTAGTGGTATAATACAAGTCATGAACTATTAAATAATAAATTAAAATTATGAAATGAATGTTGATAAAAGTCCAGCTTTGAACTGATACACTATTAGACATCTTGGATGAATGCTCATGGCTTTCAACTTATTGAATCCTAAATTGACCATGTTGAAATATGTTTTAACATTACTTCGCTGAATTAAATCAATAATGAACATCACATGTCATTATCTAACGTAGGCTGAAATTACACAGCTCAATGAAACAACTGAAATAGGTTTGGTAGGCTTGATTAAGGTTTTTTTTTTTTTTTTTTCATGAAACAAATAACAGCTCTCAGTATAAATAGGGCCTGGTAAATGCTATTCTAAACAACTTGTTTCATTTTGATTGAAAAACAATTCCTCACACTTCCAAGGGTGCAGCAAAAATATCATGGGTTTAAATCTTTTTCAATGCACACCATTGATAAAACTGGCTTAAAATGAGAATTCTATATCATTGATGAACAAGAATTGCCCCGCTTGTGTGCTGATGAGCCACAAAAGGCATTGATGAGACAGATCTATAGACAAATAAGTTGAATGGGAAAAATGACATCTCATTTCTTTACAAATTATGTTAATGGAAAATGTATTGTGGTACAATAATTATCTTGACAAAAACCTGTTTATTTTAGCTTAGGGTGGTATCTCACTTCGAGGAGACGTCTCCACGACAATTTTCAAAAACTGTCTCTAAGCAGTTTCAAAGAACCGTCTCAAAATAGTTTCCGTGACTCATGAAGCGCCTCAGAGACGTCTCCGCGGCATCTTCGAAATCTGTCTCAAAGTTGTTTCAAATTAGTTTCTGCAAAGTGAGATACCACCCTTCTGAAGACAAGTGAATAAAGTTATCAAGAATGCCATGATGGTGGAGGGGGACAGAATCTAACAATTTTTGAAAGTATGTGAATGAAGAGGAGTCATAGCCAATTCATTTGTATATCCCTTTAGATATAAAGATATAAACATTCTTGTCCATATTAACTTGCAGCTCAACTCTATAATGTATGTAGTTTTCATGGAGAATCAATATTTGGTAATTACGTTTTATTTAAAATTAATTTGAATATATAATTATTTTATGTTATTTTTGTTTTATTTTGTAGAAACTTGGTGTGTAATTATTGAGATTTTAGTGTTTTATTTTATCATGATGTACTCTACCTGTAAAAATGTAATATCTACATAAATATAACTTTATCTGAAGTCCTAAGTACATTTGTGTATGCATGTATATATTTTTAAAAATTTGATTTGCTGGCGTGGAATCTTGGAGTAGGGGGAAGGGATAGCATTTTTATTAAAATATCTAGTTTTGAATCTAAAGTTAATTTTGAGGTATAGACATAATGAAAATATGTTTTGCAGATTTATAATTTGAACCAGAGTATAATTCAAATGCTGCATGCATGGGTGAAGTATACACCAACACTTTGACTGGTTACCTACCAGTACTAGAAAAATCTAAAAGGGATTTCTAACATGTCCTGGGGGTGGGCTATTTGTTTAATGCTCGAGTCAAATTATAAAACTTCTGTTTAGAATTTCCTTATTACAGGAAGTTTCACATAAAATAATTTCCATAATCAGGGGTCAAAATGAGACCTTTATTACTGACATCAACTTGAAGGTTTTCAGGTTCATAATCAGAGACCTCGTGCTTAATATCAGCAGGTAAAATCTTCCACTTAAATTGAATTTTCTAGAAAAGATATTTAGTTTTGTTCTTTGCATATAAAGGGAACTATATAAAATTTCATTACTGTGACATACATACATCTTGCTGTTGCATTTATTAATATGTTATATTACTCTTGAATATTGTGTGACATATTGTAAATCAAATTAGATACCAATCATTTAGACTTACAGGTAATTGCGATTGTAGAAACATTTCCTTATGGTTTTGGCAGAATGTTATATGTTGCCATATTAAAAATTATATGAGATTTATGACCAAATTATTTTTATCTTACATTTTGCAATCTATGATCTGATAAAATCTGCATGTATAATCATTTTTATGGTACTAATTTTTCACAAATGTACTTCTTTCGTATTTCTGGGTGAGTGGACATTATTAAGATTGAAAAGAAATCTTGTATGATTCATCTATATGTACTTTTAGAGGAATAAATTTGACCTAAATGTGTTAGCAATGTACCTTGATTTTCAAAGATGTCTTTATTTTTCTTGCCGAAATGAAATATTATTGCTACATGTTGAGCCGAGGTGTGGGTAGCATATATTCGCACCAGACTGAGGTCTACGACTTTCTCTCTAGTTTTACAATTAAACTCTTAAACCTAATCTTAACTCTATGTAATTCTCAATCCAGGCAACCATAAATATGCTACCATCGAGAGATAATTTTGAAATGAGCCAATAAGCTTTTTCAGAACAGGGAGGAGATAATAGTTATCTATTCAGCTCTGTGTGAGAGACTATGTTTGACCTAGGATTGAATAAAAACAAAAAAATAAATAATAGATTTGGGTCTATATCCACTTGTTCTAACAGCTGACGGTCCAATTCTCTGATCGGTCTAAACACCACATGAGCTAAACCCTTTTGGTCACCTAACAATTTGGTCTCATTTCCCATTGGTCTTAGCCATATGTAGCCACCACCACCCCCCCCCCCCCCCCCCCCCCCCCCCCCGGTCATATTGTCACCCCGGATTGTCACTTGCATAATTGCCAATTTGTAGTAGCATATTATCGAATTGCCATTTCCGCTTAATTTCCTAATGAATATTAATTCCACCAGTTATAGGAATTTACTTAGTTTTTAATCAAGTGGATCTGAAACAAAATGGGAATGTAGACAAAGTGGTAGCCGAAATTGGCAAAGTGGCAAATCAAAAATAACTAGACCAAAGGGTAATTATACAAACTGGTTTTTTTTAACGAATTGGAATTAGACCATGTGGGATAAGTAAGACCGTACTGGAATAGTTAAAATGGGCAATTTAACAATACATCATCTGTCAAAAATCATTTTGATGGCCTGTAATATCTTATATTTTTTAGTTAGAAATTGGGGCGCAGTATCAGTAGGTTAGGTATTTTTTTTTTTTATTCTCATCAAAATTAATAGGCCTACTCTTGTTTGTGTGCCCCAGTGATGTATTCAAATCCAGTTGTGCTCATAATACTTCTTGCTATAACTGGCAATATTTCAGGTTGTCAAGAGCATTACCGTACCCTTTATTTATGAAATATGCATAGATCATTAATTATTTATATGTATATAATTAGTAATCTGGTCTAGTATGGGTTTACTTGTGTGTGTGGACTGCTCTCCCCGCCATTTACAAAATTGTATCCTAGCCTTAACCTGCTTTTTTTAAATTTTTATTATTTATCTTATTATTATTAATTTTTTTTTTTCATTCCTTACGTAAGAGTTTACCAAAATAGAGGGCGGTAGACAACCGGCGAATTTGCACCGGCCATCTTGTTACGATTTCCGTGGAGAGCCATAAGTATGTCTGTATCAAGTTTTAGACCAGCAGTTGTCTCTTTTTCGGTAAGTTATGAAATAAGTGATGTTATCATAGGAGTCCTATGGAAGTCAGTTATCGAATTTGGTTAATTCTGAAAAATTTGATTGTCAATGTCAACTGGTATAACTGTTTAAATAACGCCGGCCCTCGCGTTCAATTGTGCGCCCAAATGATGTGGCTGTTTAGGGGATATTTCATTAGCTACGCTCCCCGTAGGTTGGGGGAGGGACTGTGTCACAGTGCGGGATAGCTCGGCCAGCGGCTATGGAGCCAAGGCATTAAAGAAAATCCTTATTTTGGGCTCTGTCTTTCATATTTATTTGCATATCATTTTCAAAACTTAGGTCTGAATCATGTGAATCATTATTATTTAATTGTAGCAGAACAAAGAGGGGGGGGGGGGGAAATCGTCGATCATCAAAATCAAATTCTAGAAAATCTAACGTTAATGACTAACGTTAGGGTCTACTAACGTTAGGGTCTAACGTTAGATTTCTAACGTTAGATCTATGCTGCTGTTTTCAAGTTAATCTTTGACCTGTGTGAAGGATTTTGTAGCAATGTACAAGGTCAATAGGTTAGCCTTGCACACGCTATGTAACGTTACGCCCGTTGGAACTACAATCAACAGATCAACAAACAGATCAACAAACTGTCAAACAGTTTATGATTTATCTAAGCATGCGTGCTAAGTAAAACTAAGTAAGATGCCGACGCCGGTGCGGCAGAACGCTGTTGGCACCTGTTCGATGTCAAATGAATAACCGATTTCCGCAAATCTTAAATTTGATGAAATAGACGATATAAAGATCAGTGTCGAAGAGTATGAACAGGTGTACTCTATCCATCGGCATCTTTTTAAATCATATTCCAACTTTAGTTAGGCCTATGAGAACATTACAGATTGGGCTAAAATAACACTTTCTTATAGATCTATTATAGGATGGGGGGGTTGGTTGTCCGGACACTTAACAAAAATGAAGCCTGGTTTTTCATCTAAGAATTAAGCCAAAAATGTATGTTGAATAATTCTCATCATCATCATTATTTGTTCTCCACAATATTTTCTGACATTTTGTGCTAAAAAACTTCAAAGACATTGCTTTTAAATCCTTTCAAATGGCTAGTGTAAATGAGTGTCCGACATACAACGGCGTAAGTGCCGTAGTCTAGTGGTCGTATCACTCGACTGGGAATGCAAAGGTCGTGCGGTTCGATTCCCGCACCGGCACTTACGTCCACTCCACCCAGGTGCAAATGGGTACCCGGGAGGATAATTCCATATAAGGCGCCTATAGATGGCTGACTGCAAGTATGGAGTTAAATCCAGTGAACGGGGTAATAATATACTGTAAAGCGCTTTGAGCCACTATGTGAAAAACGCATTAAAATAATACTAATAGGTATTATATCCCTTATCTAAGATTGTTTGCATTGAGAGTGGTACACAAGGAGAAAAAGAATAGTTTAACTAAGAAAAACGTTTCTCAAGAAATAGTTCGTTTCTTCATGACGTCACGCATAGTACATTTTTTCCTAGGGAAAAACTGGACTATACGTTTTTTTCGACCCCCCCCCCCCCACCCTATTCACGAGTTGCGCAATGCAACGCAAGCGGTGTACTCTGCTGCTTTTACTGAATTCTCCATGCATGCCACGGGAAACTTTCGGCGAGCTGCACTAACCATGCGCTTACATAACAGACGATCGATTAGGCAAGACAAGTATTTTCTCAACTTCTCTACGATCGAGACTATATAATTTTGTTCATTAAAAAATAAAAGGAATGGTATTATAGTGGAAGGGATATAAAAACAATATACAATGACTCATTCTCAGAACAGGTTAAAAATATTCGCACTCAGGAACATCACATAGTACTTTCTCTCTCGGCCGATGGCCCTCGAGAAATAGTACTATGTGATGTTCCTTCGATGCGAATAGTTTTAACCAGATCCTCGATTGTCATTGTATATTGTATATTATTATTTATTATTATTATACAACAACTGGGTATACATACAGTATGTTCGGAAGTGTTATACTCCCCTCGCTGCAAAGAATGAATGATCCCCACAAATATGGTGCTAGTTTCCAAAATGATGTATTTAACTCAGATTTGACGCAAGTGCATTTTCCGTTCGCAGGCTACATGTATGTTGAACTATGTGCCGATATATTAAAACAATTATGCGGCCTTACAAATAATCTCATAATCAATTAATTCAATACATCATTTTGGAAAACTTAGCACTTATTTGTGGGGATCTTTCTTCTTTGTAGTGAGGAGGAATATAACACTTGCCGAGCATACATTGAAGGTATGTTTAATATAAGAAGTGTTATTTTAGCCCAAATTTTAATTGTTGTTTACATACCTCAGTACGCAGAGGTATGTACCCACTCTATAATTCTGTAATCAAAATAATGACAAAATATTTAAAATTATTACAGAGCTCCATAAACTATCCAGGCCTAAAAATTCGTGCCGGTGGCGAGAATCTGTTTGGATTCTCGCAGTGGTGACCCGCAAGAATCTAGATTCTCGCAAATATCGAAGAGTCGGATGGTCTGGATTTCTTCGCAAGACTTGCGAGAATCTTTTTTTTTTTTCTTGTATACATGCAGTTTCTATTGCAATAAATTAAAAAAAAAAAATTTCTTTCACATTCTCTTAAAAATCATCACTCTATATACTAGTATGTTCAAATTTGTTTTTTCAAATGTTTTATTCAACCAAACAAACAGTCTAAAGACAACAGAGGTTGATTCACAATAAATTATATACATGTATAAATCAATTGTGATATAAAAAGATTTTATATAATAATGGAGTTATAAATAATATATGAAAGACATATTAATCAATCATGATATGAAATAATACTGTATGTAACAAAGACATGTACTGGCAACAAAAAAATATTGCACATAAATAATGAGCTGTAAAAGTAAGATGTTATTCTAAAGCAGATTAACAAAAATAGCACACATATTAAAAACATAGTTTAAAATATATAAACATTAATTTAGCGTGGGCAAGCTGTCTCATAAATAAGGGCAAATTGTCTCAAAGATCTGTATTTTAAGCCATTTTATCCAGATTTTAATATTCCTTTCTTGGATAAAATGCTAATCGTTTGAAAACAACTCGCTAAAAAGCGCTATCGCTCTTGAAACACGTCGCCCTGTTTTTGGAGGGTGAATTGAATTTGTCTGTGGGCGAGTTGTCTACAGTTCGCATCACGTTGCTATAACTCGCCGTACGTATCGCTAATTAAATGATTGGTTATATTTTATGTAAACAATGTTGTCAACTACCAATCATCGGCTCCGTAACAAAACGTATGTTTTCCATCGAATAATCGACCGGCGCGCACCAGAAATAGATTTACGTACCGTAAGAAAAGTAAATAGTAAGTTTGTTAGTCGCCATAATTTTATGCTGTCCCTCCGGTGTACATACATATTTTTGTGTTAGTTATAGCCGGGTTGAGGCCAGATTTAAGTTTGTGTTGCGGATAAATCGATCTAAACCCAACTTTTTTGTTTGCAATTTGTAAATAAATGTGAAGCCTGTATGCATGTAGATATGTAATCGTCGATTTTTTTGTTGCCAATCGTAATTGAGTGATTGAATTGAAAACTTCATTTTTTTTTGTCAACTCGACCTTTCACCTCACGCGAATCCACTTGATTCGCGCTGTACGGACCCGACGGGAATCTCCACGCGAATCGATTCGCGGATCGCGTCGAATTTTTAGGCTGCTATCATATTCCAGGCCTTTACATTGCTAAATAGGTGATTTAAAACAGCAAAGTATCGTGTCGCAGGTTATATTCAAAATCTTCAAATTTTTCTTCACGATCATGATAATATTACTATATAAGCCAATATTTTCGCGTAGAGATATTTTCACGATTTTTGGACTAGTTGGGGAAATTCGCGGGAGCAAACTTTCGCAATTTTGGTGATAATTTTATTACTGTAAATAGCCTTGTATTGAAGTGGAAATTTTCGCGATGACCGACTCGCAAATTCACGAAAATAATCGCTTATACAGTAATGCGCACTATGCAAAAATAATGTGTAGTCAGTTGCTTACTTCACTTTCAATATATTGATGATTTCATAATCATATTCATATTGTAAAAACCATTACTGTAACACTTTATGGGGCTGTAAAGCCTGTATCCTTAGCTTTGTTTGTTTTTATTCTTTTAGGTAGTAAATGACTTCCATTTGCCCTGAAACTTTCAGTACCGTAGTTTGTTATTTCTAAGGTCAGAGCAATAGAATTTCTTTTTTTTTTTGGAAATAATTCAGTTTAATGTTTTTTGTTCATTTTATACACAGCAGAGTTGCATTTCAGCCATGCAATGCATTATCCATGCTATGTAAATCAAGTATGGGTAAATGTAATTGTCTGAAAATGTCTCAGAATTTTAAAAGGTGATCATTTGGGGTGAATAAAAAATGAAAAACTTGTCATAATCTACATCTATAGTAGCAATGTAGCTTAACTACATAACATTCATTGACAATGATAAAAAATTTTGGTCATTATAATGTTACACAAATATAAAATAGTGTGATGCAGTATCAATCATTGCTAAATTTCATTGTTAAGTGCATCCATGCACGTATGAGTACTATAGGACAATAACCTTCTTTGTGACTTTATGTAGATGCATACGTACTTCACTTCTTTTTTTTCATATATACAAAAAATGTATTTTTTTCATTTTTCCAACAGAGACGCTGGTTTTCGGCTCAAGCAGCCACCCAGGCCAGGGCAGCAGAGGCAGAGAAACATGATGTTCAGGTAATTGATCAATAACTTCATTGAAATCTAGTGTTCAGTTTTACATAAATGTCAGGAGGTTGAATATTCAAGAGGCAAACTCTGGCTGATTCCAAGCCAATTATTAACTTTTCTTTGGCAGTAATTAATGTAATGGTTTATTGAGATAAATGACGTTCAATATTCAATCAAGAAGTAATTTTCGCTTTTTTTTTCCCCCTGCAGCTTACAACAATTGTGTTTTGTATGAATTTCCACTAAACATTGGCCAGTATTTCAATGTTTTCTATGAAAGTATGTTAAAAGAAAATTAACAATGTATTACATTGTTTGTTTTGGGGGTAAATGTACCAGGAATCATGTTCAGATTATGAAATACATGTAGTTCTATTCCCGAATGTAATATCATGTATGTCACTCTGTGGGGGAACTTTTCAGGTAACCAAACTTCCAAGCGGCCTGACTGTAGCCTCTCTGGAGAACAACTCTCCCGTCTCCAGGGTAGCCGTCATCGTCAAGGCTGGTTCCAGGTACGAGGGCGTGGACAACCTAGGAGCAGCGCACTGTCTGCGAGCATTCGGTCACTTGGTAAGTTTATTCCACGGTGTTATTAAATCCATCCATCAAGAGAATGTGTATGAAGAAAAAAAAAATTACAGCAGCCTTTCATAGTGCTAAGTAAATAAAAGGCACTGAGAGTGTATAGACTAGTTGATTTGTAGACTTATTAAAGTTTTCTGAATATGGCCCCTGAACTACTCTCTCTTTCCAGTTTCTAAGCCCCAAATTAAAAAAAATGGAACACTTAGTCTTCTGATATGCCCCACTTGAGTTATCACAAATTACAAAAAATGCATTAAAATGTGTTACCAATAAACACATGGGGTACTTTTGTACAATTTTTCATAATAAACACCCTTTGAAATCTTGTCTGCAGAACAAAAGACCATATTCAGAATGAGAGCTACACATGTTTGAAATTGGGCTGGGAGAATTTTTTGTTGAAAAGAAATCCTGTTCTTTCCAGGCTCGCTATAACCATTTTCATTTATGTTATCCTTTTTTAAATTGTGTATTGTATCGTTATGGTCCCAGACAACAAGTGGAGCGTCAACTCTCAGTATTACTCGAGGTTTGGAAGAGGTCGGAGGCTCACTGGAGACCAGCACATCAAGGGAACATGTTACATACAGTGTACAATGCCTCAGAGATCATCTGTAAGTATGCAATGTGAAAGTGTGACATCAAGAAACAGACTTTGCATTTTATATTATCATGTTATATCATCTGGTAGGAGTATGATGGAAAACCACGCTGCTGCGGATGTTATTCTTCATGCTCCATCTAGATATGAATGAGAAAACAGTGAAATGCAAAATAAATATTTTGTGATGTCATCACCTCAATACTCTATTATTAGCCAAGCTAGTAAATAACCACTGGTCATTTTGTCACAGAATTTTGTGGGTTTTAAACAAAGTAGATGATGTCCATTTTAATAGGCTTTAATCATCATTATAAATTTCAATTGTTTTTAGCAGTATACTTAAAATAAATGATAATTCAATCAAGCAAGCATATTGTCTCACGTTACCTAAAAAATCCAACTTTTGATTATTGAGTTTTCAACTTGATATTGATTTCTCATGCAATACGTATCTATCAAAATTCATATTAGTATTTCAGAGGGTGTGAATAGGCAGTGTTAATTGTAATTGAAGATGAATATAGGATGGTTATTGTAGTATTGATTAACATTGCATGTAACAAGATCCTAATCTTTATACAAACAACAGGTTGGGGGAAATAAACATCTTGAAAACAGTATATTTTATATATAAAACATGTATCCGAATTATGAATATGACCAGGGCCCCGTAACACAATGGTTTGTAATTAATTGCAAATTTGATAGAACTATTCTGATTGGTTGCTGATCAGTCTTTTGAACAAAAAGCATGTGCAACAACAATCTTGATTGGCTATTGCCATTTTGCGATTGATTGCAAAACTTTCTGTTAAGGAGCCCATAACTACAGACTGTATTTGACAGTGAATTCATATTTATATCCTTGACAGTGACACTGGAATGTTCTACTTGAAAAACGTGTCTACAGGCCAGGAATTCCGGCCATGGGAGGTGAAAGATGGCCAAGAGAGATTGCTTTTTGATCTGGCTTGCTACAATGAAAGGCTTGAACTCAGTGAGTAGTGTACAAGATACAGCAAAACCAATGTGCTGATATCAGTGTTGTGTATTGTTTCATAGTTTACATTTAATTTGACTGTGACTTGTCTGTGAAGGGCTTGGGGTATTACGCCCCCAACATATTTATTGTGCCATTTTGTGACTTGTAGCTTCGAGTTTTATGCATCTCTTTTGACTATGAGGTAACACAAAGCAAAAAGCTGCCAATATGTGAACCTACAATTAATAAAAAGTATTGAGACGTATGGATGAAACTCATTGGCCACTATTCTGAACTGAAGACTGAATTTGTACAAGTTGCAGTTTTTGTGCGATCCTTTTGTCTGATGTAAACCGATGCATCAGACAAAAAGGATCACACAATAGGTTTGCACGAACTTGCGACTCCTACAAATTCAGCCTTCAGTTCAGAATATGGGCAATTAGGTTTATTCATGATCAGATGACTATAAACTGCCTGCCAAGTTTCAGAAGTTCGGTCACTCCTTAGCCAAGATCTCAGTGAGAGAGATGAAAATCGGTGATGAGTGAAGTAACAAATCAGTGTGTACTCAATCTCACTGTATAATTTTTAAAGACCACTCAAGATGTATATAAACCACTCAAGATGTAGTAAAAGCAATTAACCGTAATTAACCCTAATCAGACTGGGTGTTTTGGTACCTGTCAAGACTGGGGGGGGGGGGGGGGGCCATGATGGCCCCCCCCCTAAGATCTCGGCCGCCGATCGCGCGACTGCGCCGAAAATTTGCATGATGGTAGTGAGCCATGTAATCTACAAGACTGCGCTGTTAATTTTTCCAAAATAATACAAATTTTTTTTAATATGAATTAATTATGCTAATTTTATGCATGAAATCATACTTTTTGCTCTAAAGAATGCTAATTTTGTGTATTATTATTCCTTATAGCATTCCTAACAATTGTGCTAGAAAAAAATTCTTGTTTCAAAATTAATTTCTTATGTATTTTATTGTTTTATGAATTTCTTATGTATTTCTTTTTTTTTTACGCAAAAATCATTTAAGAACCATTTTTAAGCATAAATATGCTAAAATAAATTGATTTCAGCGAGTGAAAGTGAAAATAATCACATCTTTATGAATTAGGTGAGAAAACTCAATTTGCATTGACTTTATACACAAAATCACGTTTTTGAGCCATTTTCGGTCTGACGGATTTTTTGAAAATCGTGCAGCGTCGTAACAGTACGACCGATTTTTGCGAAAATGGTTTCAAAAGATCGCGAGACTTGAAAGTAAAAGTCAGCAAGCGGCGCGATCAGAAAATTTCGTGCAGCGAGTGCTCGCGGAAAATGTCGAGGGGGGGCCATGATGGCCCCCCCCCCCCCCCAGTCTGATTAGGGTTAAGCCAAACTTTTGCGTTTTTGGGACAAGGTGGGAATTTGTGAGGATTTAGTTTCACAATTTTTGTGGCATTTTTTATTTGATTACTGAAGTGCAAAATTCCCCAAAAATAATGATGAGAATTACATCTGACTTTGTATGAGGCAGTCTTATCAATTTACAAAATTAACACACTTTATGTAATTACATTTATTAAATAGATTTTTAAGAATTATATTAAGTTCTTTTTGAAAAATTGTCGTACCTGTAGATGTTATGGAGCAGCTTCATAGTGCAGCATACAGGGACACACTGGGTCGATCCATTTATGCACCAAACTACATGGTTAGCAAGTACAACACTCAGATGCTCCAGGATTATGTCAAGAGCCGATTCACAGCCGAGAATATGGCTCTTGTTGGTATTGGTAAGTTATCAGTTTCGTTCCCGTCCAAGCAGCATACTCAAGATAAGCTTTGGGTGAGCTGCAAATGAGTATCATTAGCACTTCTAAGAAAGTGAATTCATGAAGATGATCCATCATTTTGATGTACATACATCCAATTTACAAAGAAATAAAATAATGATTAATTGCTTCTTATATGACATACGGTTTTAAATTGACATTTTAGCATACATGAGGTTGTAAAATAGTACATTACTTTACTTAGATATATTTGTATTTAAAGTTAAATTTTGGTTTGTAGTCACCTCTCTATAGAGGTCACCTATTTCTAGTTGTGGTCACCTTTACAATTGCCTTCCAATAGAAAGAAAGAAATCTGTTTTGCAGAACCTGTTTATAAAGGCCTCTTGTCTACAGTGATCACTTATTCTGTTCCCCTTCAGTAGCCTTAAGACAGGTTTGACTGTATATGGTGTAGTGTTTTAGATATGCTCTAAATTGCATTGCGGCTCTCTACCACAACTACCCCCTATATCATCGCTACCCAACTCCTGTGTAGTTCTGTAAGTTGAACAGCTTGGTAACTTAATTCTGCTACAGCTGCAAACTTTTATCTCAAAGTTCTTGAATTACGATTCCTTTGTAGGTGTCGACCACGGTGACCTGAAGGCCTTCGGTGAGACCTTCGCTGTTCCACGTGGAAACCCCTCTGCTCAAGCAGCAAAATATACAGGTATATCCAGGAGATTTGTCTAAATGGTTATTAGCCTACTCGCCATAAAATGAGCAACTTTCCCCTATCTAGCATCTTGTGCATCCTTTGCTAGCTATATTACAATGCCAATGTGGTTGGATTGGCATACATGCCTGCAATATGGTCACCTGGCTAGAATTTTTCTTTTCCAAATTGAGAGTGTGCACTTGAAGTTCAGAATTCATTTGAATTCAACAACAGAAATTAGACTGAAAGATGGGGGTTTATTGGGTTTACGTCACCATCCGAAAGATGTACATTAGATTCCAACGTGGGTCCGATCAGAGTTAGTTTGATAGCACTGATGTTGAGAGACCACTCAAACAACTTCTGATCCTTGTTATTGTAAAGCCCTTTGAGTAGTTATTTAATAGGATTAAAAATATCTATATTGAACGAATGTTATTATCCATTTTTTATCTAGGTGGTGAGCTTAGGAACCAGTGTGACAGCCCCCTGGCCTATGCTGCTGTGGGTGTTGAGGCCGCCGGTCTATCCAGCAAGGATCTCCTTGTAACCGGCATTCTTCACCAGCTTATGGGCAGTGCACCTTATATCAAGAGGGGCTCCAACCTCGCTACCTCCCTGGCTGCTAAGGCCGCCTCAAAGGCCACCTCGCTCCCCCATGCTGTAAGAACCTTTCACAAATCCAGAAAAACATTTACTTTCGATAGTTTGCAGGGGACCAATCACACAAAAAAAAGTGTTTCTTTTTACCTGCTTCTTAGATGAAATAAAACAATTTTTTTTGTGGCAATTCTTGCAGAAGCAAATGTTGTGTCACCATTACGATTTACACGCAACAAAAATCAAATAAAAAATAAAAAAATTTAGTGGCAGTTCAAATGCCTAAATAAAGTTGATAATCCAAATAGAGAAGTATAAGTTTTAATTTTATTTTTTAGTGTGTCTTCCTTGCCTTTAAAAATACAGTGGTAGATACTGTAAGCTGGGAGCCTAATTTTGCATCAGAAGAAACACTGAGCACTGAAAAAAGAACAAACCCATGAGTGGATACTTTAATTGAGATATTGGTGATGTTCTGATGCTAATTTTGCTCTTTATCTTATTCTCTCAACATAACAGGCGAACTGCTTCAACCTTCCCTACTCAGACTCGGGACTATTTGGAATCTTTGCCATCACACAACCCAATGACATGGGTCCCGTAAGTTTTCCCAATTATGGAATGATTATTAAATTCAAAATATCTCATACATCAATAAAGTAATTGGTGAAATTTGTGAGATATCTATGCCTCTAGAATAAACAATTGAAGAGCAGGAGAAAGTGATATCTTTTGAGGCTTATCTCTATTTGTCGAGAGTAAATTTCTATAGCCTTCAGCCAGAGTTGTCTTATAGTTTAGTGTTCACTTGGCTAAAGTTTCTTGTTGTCCCTGCTGAACAATGTGAATGACCCCTTATATTTGTATGCACTCAATTTGCTTCTTCTGGGACATTACTTGGTCTACTTTGAATCTGATTACTGTGAATGATGAAGTTATGTAAGAGCTTATTTAAAATCACCCTAAAATGCTTTATTTATTGACTGAAATTATATTTTTCCTAGTTTGTTAGAACTGCATGAGGTACAGAGAATTTCTTCTCAGAATTTTAAAGTCTTTGTCTCAAACATTATTTATCCTAATTTATGCAAAATTATTCAAAAGTAAAAAAAACCATGCTTCGCCTTTTAGATTAATTTCTACACTTCACGCAGGGACATATTTTACGCATTGCATTATTTACTCATACACTTGTTTCTGTTTGTACAGGTTCTGAAGGCCCTGATGGGACAGTTTGGAGCTATGACAAAAGGAAACATCAGTGCTCAGGATCTCCAGAGAGCAAAGTAAGATTTCAGGGTTCAAGAATCAATTCACACTACCAACCTTAAGTGTCGTAATTTGGCGGTGAAAGCATGCATTCTTTTGGATGGATTTCTTATGATTTGCCTGTCAAGAGACTGTGATATAGTCATGATTTTTCATTGTGGTGATCCCTCCATGCTTTTGTTGTGATCCAGCTGTTCTTTATGTGTGGTTATGGTGTGAATAAGTTGTAGAACAGTGGGGGTTTGAGCATGGACTTGTGGTATTTTGGTTGTACTACAGTAGTGTTTTTTGCTCAAACACAATAGTCACATCCTGTCATCATCCACCACCACAGAAGTAGAACAAACTTGCCCAGAAGAGGTCCCTTTGTTTTGCAGTGTGAAAATGATAAATAGGCTGTCCAACTACTCATGCTGGTAATCCATCTATTGTTACAATACTTCTTTGATTATAGATTAAAAATACATGTAGGAGGATTTAGAGTAACAAAAGTATTCAGGGATTGCAACAATGAAAAATCATGACTACATTACAGTCTTTTAACAGGCAAATCATAAGAAATCTACCCCAAAAGAACACATGTTTTTTACAGCCAAATCACTCAACTTAAAGTAGTGCCATTCCACACTGTTATCATAAATGTAACAAGGTGATAAAAAAAAGGTCAAATGGGAAACAGAGCTTTACACAGAAGTAGAACAAACATTACATTAATAGATTTAAACTCGTTATCCCTCTGGGTACAAAGTATTTGTGCATTTTTAGAGACCAGCTGAAAGATCTCCTCAAAAGCATCGCTGTAGTGACTCTTTTTTAGGCTTCGCCACCGAAGGTGGTGCTGGAGGCATCATGTTTTTGGGTTGTCATTCCATGTGATGTACGTCTCATATGTCTGTTATCGGAATATCTCAAGAACCGCTTGAAATGAACTTACCAATTTCCTCACCTTAGACAGATGATCTGATTAGATTTTGGAGTATGTAGGTTTCATTGTTACAGAGGTCAAATGGTGAAATTCCATGTATTCAGCTTGTTATCGCGATATCTCAAGAACTACTGGAAATATGAACTTAATACTTACTCAAAGTATGTATCACCATAGAAAAACAATCTGATTAGATTATGTAGGTCAAAGGTCAGGGGTCACACAGGTCAAACTATGAAATTCTATGTATTGACCTTGTTATTGCGATATATCAAGAACTACTTAAGATTTGTGACTTTAAAAAAGAGGATTTTATGTATCACCAAGTGAAGAGCTGATGAAATTTTGGAATATGAAGGTCATAGAAGTCAACTTAGGGAAAATCAAGGTTGTGGCCGTGTTATCTTCTTGATAACCACTTGAGAAGGCAACTTTAAACTTGATGAGATCATTATATATATGAATCTGATTAGATCTTTGAACTAATGAGGTCCAAGTTCAAGTCCAAGTTCCCCTTTGAGAGGAGGCATATAGGAATCTCAGTCACATTTTTCTTGTTTCTAAATACTACACCAAATCACAATGTACATTATAATAAATATTGACCAATGCAATCACGGTGTTTTTGTAGGAACCAACTGAAAGCAGCAGTCTGCATGAACCTTGAGAACCAAGATGCTCTCCTTGAAGACATTGCTGTCCAGCCCTACATTCTGAATCCTACAAATATACCTATCATATTATAATAAACATTAATGCAACCATTGCTATGTTTGTATAGGAACCAACTGAAAGCAGCAGTCAGCATGAACCTTGAGAACCAAGATGCTCTCCTTGAAGACATTGCTGTACAGGCACTACATTCTGAATCCTACATGAATGTAGCTGATGTCCTCAAGGCTGTTGATGGTGTCACAGCCGATGATGTATCAAGGGTAAGTACAGCAATTTTCTGTACAAAAATTGCATGCAGGATTCTGGATTGGAAACTGGTTTTAATGAGATCCGATGTATCGAGATTTCTGATATAATAAGAAAATTTTGCTGGTCCCAGCTCTTCGTATTTTTTGGGGTTTTTTTTTTACCCTGATATATCAAAATTCCTGAAATCCATGGTCCCAAGGACCTTGTTATAACGAGTTTCCACTATATCAAGGGTCCATAGTTACAATTTTGGAACCCATGTCCTCCAAATCGTTTTATTGCAAGGCCTTGACTACAGTTTGTACACGACTTTTAGAACCACAGTACTTAATGTCTTTTGGCATCATTGCATGGTGACTCTGTATTTAGATACAACACCACTACAAGTGCATTTGATGTTTAAAGGTACATTTCCATTGTACAAAAGTGAATAAATAGAGAAATCTTCTGAAGGTTATTCGAAATTGATTATGATAAGATGCCCACATTTAAAAATCTTTTGTGTTGTCAGGATTTGATGAATTGCAAATGGTACCCTTTCCACAACTTTGGTTATATTCAAAATCATAACCTTAGTGAGACAAGTTGAGAAAGTACAAATACAGTCTACCTCTGTTATAGTGCGCATGGACACAACAAAATTTAATTTTAACAAGGCAATTCTTTAGGTCCCAATTTCAAACACATGCAAACCTATGTGCTTAGTAAAGTGAGGTCCCTTCAACAGATCAAGTGGAATTACCTTGTCATAATGAAATTTCTTTATGCACATCTTCAAAATAGGGACCTGAATAATCATGCCCTAATAATCTTGTAGACATGTTCGTTATAATGGGAATATTGGCTTGGTCCTTTGCACCTCGTCATAGTGGCCCTTAGTGCCTCCTAATTTAAAACTTGTCACAGGGCTTGTTTTATTTTTATTATTAAACAGTATTTTGTTACTTAAACTTATTCTCAAATTGATTTCCCCGTTTCTCTTACCATGCAGGTTGCTAAGCGAATCTTCAATGGCAAGCCCTCGATGGCGGCCAGCGGTAACCTCATCAACACACCGTACATGGACCAGCTTCTGACACCATGAAGGCCTCCCTCTATCATAGAATAAATTATAGTTAGATGTACAGGAGTTCCTTGTTATCTTTTTGTCCTTTGAAAAAAAAAAATGAATTCTGAGAGTTGTTATTTTTGAAAGTGATGTGAAATGCAGCAGTCAGGTTGACAAAACTAAAACACTTCCAACAACTAAAGCACTATTTATCTTCCTTTGCCCAACAGTTGCATATGATTAGCCGACAAAAACCTGAATTTGAAGTATTCATGTGAAATTAATCAAATCTAAACAGATGTCATGAAATAAAGATATATATTTGTACAAAAATATGTAGTAGAATATTATTGAAATATTACCCAGTCCCACATAAGCGTATCTGCATTTATTTATGAATGAGATAGGTATAGAATTGTAACACTTTACCAAAATTTGCATCCTTTACCTGTTAATAAACAATGATATGAAATAAATTGTGTTAGAAAAAAACTGGCATTATCTTCACTCTCCTTTTTTTTTTTTTTAAGATGAGCGGAGAGAGGAAAAGATGTATATGTCTATTTAATATACACACACTTTTTAAATACTAGCAATATATGGGTGTGTGAAAAAAACTGTAGTATGCCACTGAAACATAGTGTGTTGAATGTGATGAAAATGTGACAAAAATAATAGATAACAACAACAGCAACAACAAGATCTGAAACTGAAAAATATGTCATCTGTGAATTTGTTTTCGTTGTATGTCTTGTATCTACTGCTACGGCGAGGAGTTCAGTTGACAAAATAAAATGAAAATTTACTTGAGAATTTACTTGTTTCTGCATTTAATTTGTGTTGGGTCACTTGGGTGTCTTATCTATTCTAGACGGTGCTCTTGTATATCTTACAGCTTTTGACATAAAAAAAGAGCAATTCATTTTTTTTTTATGTCACAAAAAAAAGAGTATTTGTGTGAGAGATGTTCAGTATTTGATTTCTATGCACAGATAATTTATAAATAAATAAAAAATAATAATAAATAAATAATAATCTCTAAATATCGTCTGCTGAGAGACAAAATTTAACTAAACCTTAGAACACTGTTTAACACCCTTCTAGCACTTAACATTTTGATATATATATAAAGAGAGAGAGAGAGAGAAAGAGCAAATGAGAAAGAGAGAGAGGAGGAGAGAGAGAGTGAAAAAGAGATATAGACAGAAAGAGCAAGATAATGAAAGAGCATGAGAAGGAAAGCAATTATTTGAATATGTGAATACAGGGAAATGAATTATGTTGATGAATGAAGACACCAGCACACACACACACACAAAAAAAAAAAAAAAAAAAAAAAAAAAAAAAAAAAAAAAAAAAAAAAAAAAAAAAAAAAAAAAAAAAAAAAAAAAAAAAAAAAAAAAAAAAAAAAAAAAAAAAAAAAAAAAAAAAAAAAAAAAAAAAAAAAAAAAAAAAAAAAAAAAAAATCGTTTTTATTAGATCTTCGTTTCAGAAACCACTCGCTCAAATGAACGGGAGAGCTTGTACACAAGTGAATGGGGTGGAAAAAGGAAACCAGTGCGTGTGACTGAATGAAGCGCTGCTGTACAAAGTGAATGGTGGTTTCCTCGATCACGATTATGCCGCTTTGTGTATTTTCAGGATAAAAATAAATTTAAAGTATACTTAGAAAACAAAAAATAGAAGTGATATTCGTTTTGGGCAATTGGCTTTGAAACGATATAATTCATAAGCATTCAATGTTCATGAACGCTTTGAGTAGAGGCTAATTGTTTCATTAAATAATATCGACTGGAAATTAGGCTACATCGAAAAAGTCAGAAACGGCGATTTTCGGACGCGAAACACCTGCTGGAACCTTGTTCTTGCTGTCTTTCTGAGGTCCTCTGCGAAATTGTACCGCCATGTCTATAAAAGATCCCTTGCTTACTGATTTAAAAGGTAATATGTTGCCGATAAGTTGTATTTTAACGCTGTATTATTAACTTTGTAATGTGCGTACGTGTCTGGTCGTAGTCGATCAGCTGGGTTTTGTTTTGAAACGTTTACCATTGTCCCACGTGCTGTTATTGATGTTGGTCTTTACATTAATGTCCCCGCCCACTTCGTTTCACTCATATTGATCATACGAATTTATGTTCATCTATATGATTGTAATTTTCATTATCATATGTATGATGGGGAGCAAAAGACTCTTAATTAATCCCTTTTCTTCACTTGAAAACGATTGATATTTAGTCATATAACTGTAACTGAAGTGTAAATGTTGTCGTTAGATTCTTCTTAAAACTCTCAAAATATGCAAAGAACTTTTTTTTTTCAAGACAGTGACAGTATTCCTAGTTTGTTACTAGAGTTGAGAAACTTAATGCTGAAAAATTAAAATGGGTACCGCATCAATATGACTAAGGTTTTTTTTTTTAAACTGGGTCTAATTATCTAACTTACTCTTGAATTGAACTTTCCAGATCCATGCCATGACGTTGCATAAAACTTGTCACAAATCAGTAACAATTACCTAACACCAACAGACAAATATTGCAAAGGGTTTTATTCTGACTCCTTGATTTTGGTAAATTTGAGTGGTTTGTTTATTCTACTATTTGCTAGTCCTAATATGGAATAGAAATGTGTGTCACTGAACTATGATTTTTCTAAAGAAAGGTTGTTTGCTGAATTATTTTTTTCCTTATATTTTCAGGCATATTATTGAAGCTGAAGGGAGTAACAAGGCCTGTTGATGATACCTATCCTGAGACGTTTCAACTGTTTACAACAATAGAGGACATCTTCAAGAAAGGGCTAAAAAGTATGCTTTCTTTAAATTTAATTTTTATACAGTCAAAGAGTATAAACATTCCCTCCCACCTCTTTCAGCCCCAAGTCTCTCTACATACCATGTTTGTTTCATTTTATATGTTTTATTTCACATTTCGATAATGATGAAAATGATAATAATAGTAATATTATCATTTATAATGCTCTTTTCTCAATGGAAAATATAAACATTAATTAATGCATATTTTCCAGAGAATCAAAAGTAAATACACAATGCGTATAAAAAAGAGGTACATGTAATCCATTTTTAGAGGGCCCATATTTCAAGCCTTTTTTTTTTTCTCCTCGCTGTTCATATGTAACATATAATTAAAGACAAACTCTCCACCTTTCTTGAATCATAAATGTAAGGCATAACTGAGTAAATTGCAAATAAAGATGTCAGGTACATAATCCATTTTTTGTTCAAGTTTTAAGAAAATGAAAGAAGACTGAGTGAAAGCTGTCCCTGCTGTCTTAAATCATTGAAAAGGATTGTGTGTGATGACTTGTGACACTATTGAAAGCATTCCCTCAGTCTTTCATTGTTTGACAAAAACTTGGAAAATGGATTTTGTACCTGGCACCTTCATTTGCAATTTATTAATGATTCAAGGAAGGTATCATTGTAAAGGTGAGGAGCTTATCTTCAATTATATGATAGAAATGAATATCCAAAATAGATGAGCTGGGAATATGGCCCCTCCAAAAATGGATTACTGAATTTTTTTATGCGCACTGTATTACAATTTATCAATGTTATTCAGGCAACAGCACTGTATTTGGCCTGGCAAAAAGGGACTACTGGCATTGGATAGAACAGATCGAACAACACTATAAACATGGCAGGTAATAAACAATGATAATCTTTATTTTTATTGTGGTGTACATGTATATGAAGATATCTTAAAGATATTATTGCCATTTTCACTGGATTCATCCACTTAATGTGTACCCCTTCTCCTCTTCCTGGGGGGTGTTTGAACCATATGGTCACAGTGAGGACAAATATGGTCATTTCAAGTGTAACCGACATTTTTAATTTCACAATGAATCAATAATAGCTGAAGAGAAAATGCTCTCTTTTTTACCATAACAGACATGACAAAAAATGTCATTTGTGTTGTGATTGTGTCAAGACTGTCGTGTCAATTTTCTCTGTGCCAGTAAGACCAAAATCATATGAAGGTATTACTCCTTGTCTTTTTACTAATATTTTTGTTGTTTTTCATAAACTACATATAAACACATTCATACAAGATGCCACTGAGTGTGAATCCCAGCAAATAAAATGAAAGTTAACTGCAAGTTTGGACATAATAGTATTGAGTCTTTAAATGATTACACAATAACAATTCTTTCTTAACAATTATACTTCTTATAATTCCTACCCATTTGCAGACCAAACGCTAAATTTTCTCTTATGTTGGATGCGGTTCGCAAGTGTAAAAAGGTCAGTATCAGAAAGTCTCTATTTAAGAAAAAAAAATAACATGCATTGAATTATAAACAGTGGTGCTTGTATCAATTGATCAATAATTCATGCTATTTTAGTCTCTACATAACTTGTTCAGTACTGTGCTGATCTGACATTGTATTCTTATAAATTTCAAGACAATATGTGGATCATGTCTTCTTTAGGTGATGAATTCAAACCCTGTCAATATACCGTGTGTCTCAAAAAAAACGTAACACTTTTGAAATGGTTGCCAAATTGAGCATATATAATTTTATGAAAAAATGTCGATGTGTATGGAAAGCTAAAGGACCAACCTTTCATATGATATGAAAAAATTGAAAACAAATCATGCTTCGATGAACAGTGTTCACTTAAGTTAGAGGCATGAAAATGCGCCTGCGCAGGTTTTTTCCTTCCAATTTTGGACAGGTAAATTACTTGTAGCTTACAAAATAAGGTCGATATGAGATATTCATGATCGATGGATCAAAAGGATAAGGATATTTTGAATACCTTGAATACCATTCCTTTTTCTGTGTTATTCATCAATCCCAAAACACCACGCCCACCCCCCACACACACACACACTTCACTCCCATCTTATTGTATCATTGATCTGGTAGATGTGAACGGGATTAAGGAAGAATGTGAATTGGCTAAATTGAAATATTCCAAATCATAATTGACATTACGCAACCCACTATCCTCCCCTCCCACACACACACATACACACACACACACTACACACACCACACACACACACAACACACACACACACAACCTTCTTCCCATCCTCTCACCTACTCCTTGCTTTTTATCAGTTTTCTTCCGAAAGTTTGGTGGATCATTTTTTCCATTAATAATCAAAATGAGTGACTGGTTAATAATTTGATTATTAATGGAAAAAATGATCCACCAACTTTCGAAGAAACTGATAAAAAGCAAGGAGTAGGTGAGAGGATGGGAAGAAGGTGTGTGTGTGTGTGTGTGTGTGTGGTGTTGGGTGGTGGTGTGTGGGTTGGGTTGTGGGTTGGTTGTGTGTGAGGTGGTTGGTGTGTTTGGTGTTTGGTGTGGTTGGATGGTCTGTGGTGTTGGTGTGTGTGTGGTGGTGTGTGGGTGGTGTGGTGGGGTGTTAGTGTCTGGGTTGGTGGTGTTTGTGTGTGTGGTGTGTGGTGGTGGGTGTGGGTGTGGTGTTGTGTGGTGGTTGAGGTGTTGTTTGTTGTTGTGGTGTGGATTGTGTGGAGTGTGTGGTTGGGGTTGGTGTTGGGGTGTTTGTGTTGGTGGTGTTGTCGTGTGGGTGGGGGGTGTGTTTTGGTTGTGTGGGTCGGGGTTGGTTTGTGTGTTGGGGGTGTTTGTGGTGTAGTTGTTGTGGGTGTGTGTGTGGTAAGGTTGGGGTGGGTGTGGTGTGTGTGTGTGTGTGGTGG
>CALNVZ010003430.1:20074733-20121038 GCA_940671915.1 Paracentrotus lividus | reverse complement strand
GGATGGTTTCTATATGCATTTGGAATAGAATTGATCCAGATAATGATTTGAAGTATCAGAAGGTCTACTCTGTAATAATTATGTATTGCATTGTTTTATGAATTTCTTATGTATTCTATTGTTTTTATTCTTATGTGTATTATCTGTGTTTTCCATTGTTTTAGGAATTTTGATAATTCAGGCCTTCAGTTAGATTTAGTTCATTCTCATGAACAATGAAAGCAGTCTAAAGAAGGTTAAGATTTACCTGTGATTTAGAGAAAATAGGAAACCTGACTTGCCATTGGTTTTGTACACAAAATGTCAAAAATCTCAAATTTCGTTGACCTTTGGCCATAAAGGTCAGTAATTCTCTTGTGGAATGTCCGATTAATGATAACTTGGTGTCAAAAGATCGGTAAGACTGTAAGGAAAAGATACAGATGAAACGACATTTCTGAAACGAGCCGGTTTCAATTAAGCAACACAATTTGTCTAGGGGCCCCTCACAGACCCTACCGGTAATTAAAGGTTAAAACTGTAATTCCTTTTCAGTACTTTCTTCACCACTATTTGCAATTTTGACACTGCCATTGGATTCATCAGGTGATAACCTATAAATAGACACCAGAATCATCTTTATAGCCTTATAATAAAGAATTACAGCTTTTTCAAATTTTGAAAAACGCTGACTCAGCATTTTTTTGGCCACGCCCTAAAATCGTTTTTTGGCCTGCACTGTCTCAATTTTCACCCGATTTTCTTAAAATTGGTGGCAAATCGATCAGTGCAACGAGCTGCTTAAAAAAAGATAGGCCAAACTTGGTTCTGAAACATGACCCATTTATAGCCCACCTCTATTTATAGATATCGTTGTATTATGATTATATTGTTCGAATCAATAACACATGTTATCTTTATTTTGAAGTTCATGGTATAATTTACATCTTCCATTATGATTTTCTATTGATTGCAGGTGAAGTCAAGTCTAGGTAGAGGGAGACTGTTCATTCGGCTTGCCCTTAACGAGGGCTTCTTGGGCGTCCCCATTGAAGTCATTACCACCAACAGTGAATTATTAGAGGTAGAAGGAAGAAATGATTACAAATCTGATTTATTCCTGCTCTCCCCTTTAACCTTAGCAGGATCTTGGTCATAAATAAACATGGGATTTTCAATTTAACTTTTCACTACCAACTCTGAATTAAAATTAAAATTTGGGATACCACTCTCAGCTTGAATAAAAGCTATTAATAGCTGTGAATTTTTTTCATTGTTTTGGGGTTCATATTCATAGAATGTCAATGGACCAAAAATAGAGGCACGTACATTTGTTTATTTTGTATAAAAAAGCTACTTTTAGCCTTGATTTTAAAAATTCTCAAAGATACATGTATATACATAAATTTATTTCATCAGAAATCATACTCTTCAAATAGGTTCAAGAACAAGTACCCTCAAAAACAACTACCACCAAACAACTTTCCCCCCTCCCCCCCCGCCCCCCCCCCCCCCGATGAAAACTATCAACTGTTACATGTAGGTGCTGCCATGGAGGCAATTTCCGAAGTTTGAAATATTTACCAAAAATTATTCTACTCTAACCGAAACCCATTTCTGGGAGTAATTGTCCTTGGGGGTAATTGTCCTGGGAATACAGTGTACAGTGTACAGTGCAATCAAAATAATCTCCTTGGTTTCTTCCCAGACATGTTATGATCCATTGGAGTCTATCATTGGCAACGAGTTATTGGTTGGTAAGTGAACAAACATTAAATTTCTTTGAAAATATTAAATGTGCACATGTAGATGTACTCATGCATGAGGTTGTGGTTTGATATTTTGATTTTAAAAAATATGGTAGTGTTATATTTCATAATGCTGTGCAAAGAAGCAGGCAGCGATCTCTTTACCAATTTGCATGCACATTTAATTTACTTTTTATTCGCCACAGATTGGAACACATCTGCTGCATTGTTATTAAGAGATATGTGTATCATGCACATTGTACGTGCCATTCAAATATAGATGTCTGTATAAACATTTACATGTCTCACCTTGATTTTTTATAAGCTCATAATAAATGTCCTTCAGATTGACAGTGATTTGTTTATCTTTGGATATTGTTTATAAAAACAAAACTTCCACTCATATTTTCACAATATAAACATAATTCCCATGGATATTTTGATTTGAGACTTTTAGATTGGTGTTTGAAAACTATAATTCATACATTGTCTTAATACCATTTACAGGCAACAAAATTGCTCTACGTGTTCTTTTTTTCCTTTTTATTTCAAAATTCTAAGTGTATAATACCTTTGTGATGAAAACACCAATTCTATTTTCTGTAAACTGTAAATTACATTTAAAAATAAAATAATAACAATAATTTCTTATTATTATTGTGTTATTTTATCATCCACCTTACAGAGAGCTTGTCATCACTTCTATTCTGGGCTTCAGAAGTCAAGTTTGATTTCAATGTCAAAGTAAGTTTATGCATACAAAGTTATGCAGGAATCAGGTTTCTATGGAATACCATGAGGGCAAAAAAGTTTACTAAATTGATGTAAAGCGACATGGTGAATTGATGTGGGGGAAACATGTATATCTTGTTAATAACTTATTATGTATGTAGAGCAATTTTTGCCAAAAGGCCCTCTATGTTGGATGGATCTATATTTCCTCAAGCCACATATGCTCTACAGTTAGTCCTGAACACTAATCAAATTTTAACTCTTTCTGCTGATGCATCTGGTATATTTTTTAAAGCTCAGAGTCAAAAGTTTTCAAGTCAAGCAACATAATGAGGAATATTGTCATGCTCACTGCTGTTGTACCCCTGCAGAATGCAAGTTTCTGGGTCAGTACTTGGCTCTTACCGATTTATCGCTGAGATATCTAGTATATTTTTTAAATTTCAGAGTAAAAAGTTTTTGAGTCAAACCAAATAATGTGGAATGTTATCATGCTCATTGCTATTTTTTACCCCATACAGAATGCAAGTTTCTTGGACGAGACTTGGCTCTTACCGGTTTACCGTCAGTTTGAGCTGGTTCCTAGCCAGTCCCTAGGGGTCATCGTCAGGCATATCTGGGATAGGATCATCGTAGCTGAGGTCAAACCGGGTAGCGTTGCAGCAGATGAGGTAAAACATGTTTAATAAACAAACATGTAGGGAACGGGGAAAAAAAATGTGAAGAAATGATCTGATATATGTGTATAACCTAATATCGTTTTTGTATTGATGAATCAGTTGCTTTCTTATGTTTTGTTTTGTGCTGTTTTTTGTATTTGTGAAGTAAATTTATTTGAAAATTAATGAATATTCTGGCCTGGAAACAGTACTTTGTTTCAACATGTATCATGTCACATATCTGCATTTCCGTATTGAGTTGGTGCAATACACAGTCAATGAGAAAATCGCTACCTGACAGGCAAAACTTTATGAAGGTGGTATCAAAAAATTCATGAAAAAAAGTCGTGAAACTGTGTGGCACAGAATAAATTATCTTGAACGTATCGCAGTGAAGTACAGGGCCCATGGCCCTTTTAGGCCATAAGTAAATTTTTTTTTTTGTAGACTAAAATTACTCATAATTAACGATGTATGATAATTGTTTTTGTCTGTTTTCTTTATCATGAACAGAACAAGATAGAACCAGGAGATGTAATGGATGAACTGTATGGAGAAAGTTTGTATGCTACAGTAAGAGGAAGGGTGAGTGTTGGGGGTTAACTCATTGTATATCAGATTATGGGTTGTCCCTCTATAAAGTCTATGGGGGAAAAGGAATATGGTAGTTATCAGGTTAACCATCATAAGTTTTAAAAACAATTCGCTTTGTGAATATGTTATATAAGATGTTATTTAACAAGGTTTTTTGTCTTCTGTGAATTTCAAAAATTATCTTATGCAGTAGTATTCCACAGCTTTGATTTTATTTCTTTATAGATATTTGTAATCTTTTTGCATATTCACATTTCAAATGACAACATGATTAACATGTTGAACATGAAGTTTCACTCCACTTTTCTAACCGCACAGAAAAGAGTGTGTGTTTACCTCATTTTGTATAAAGATTTCTATAGATGGTAAAGTGATATGAAAAGGTGCATTTTGTTTAAAAAATTAGGTTAATAATTTTGTTCAAATACAGCTACCTTGACACAAACAATGGTTCGATGTTGCTTTCTCTATTTTCATCTAATGTTCAATTAGTCCTTTTTGCTCTACATATTTAGTACATTATCAAAATGTTATTGTTAACATAAATAGGACTATAAAAAACATAGATATTTTTAAAAATCTTTCTTTTTAGATACCCAGCCTACTCAGGGACCATGTTGGCTGGCCGATTAATCTAGCCATTGTGAAGGTATTGACATGCTACTGCATAATATTTGATCTGCCCTCGGGTTGGAATCTAAATGTCTTTTAAGGATATTTCTCTTTTTAGCTCTTCCCCGCACTCACATTGTATTTTATTTTGGTGTACACTGTGTTTTTTTCCTGTTTGTGTTTTTAATGGTTTTGTGAAAATAAATGAACTTTGAACTTTAAACTGCATAGTATCCTTATTAGCTGTCGGTTAAAAATCCTTCAATTGATTCCTTCCAACCTGCCATCTACCAAGAGGGAAGATGCTTTGAAACCTTAGAATCAATTTGATAGTGCCCTTTGGTATTGAAAGATTTAATTTCTTACCAAGTCCCTCATATAGGAGTCTAAATTGCTCACTAGCTTTATCAGCTGTCAGATTAGATAAAACCTTCAATTATTATCTTCCAATGTATCAACTTTCATTTAAAAACAAGGAAAACTCTATGTTTCCATAAAAGGCCAGTAAAGACCATCAATATTGCCAAGTCCTTTTATATGACTCTTGCTAAAGCCTAATTCACCTATCAATACAGGGCCTTAGGACATATAAAAGACAGCTGTTTGGTTTATTTTCATATGGTGCAGTTTGTATTAAAATGGCCCAAACTGCTGCTTTTTTACTATTTTTTCCTATAATCCCAATTATATTGTTGCTAGAGATATCCTTGACTAATAATGATAAGGATAATCTATATCTGCATTTTTCAACTTAAGCTAATGAAATCAAACGTGATTTAAGCATATTTCACGTGACTCTTTTTATTTCAAGTCGTTTGGAAGGTTGCTCATAACTTGCTAATACTATTGACTTGGTTAAACATTCCCACCTCCTGGGGGGCATTTCATCAAAGGATTTGTCAGACATTTTATCCGACAAATTTGCTCTCAGCCAATCAGATGCAAGCATTTCAGTAGCTTATAACAGTTTGTCGAATAAAACGTCCGACAAGTCCTTTGATGAAACGCCCCCCTGGAGTGATAGGTGACTTATGCTTTACTACATATACAGTAGTGGCCAAAATTATTAGAACACCCAAAGCTACACAAAGTCTATGGGATTCGGAAAGCCCTAATACATTTGCCGAAGTAAGTTTCGGGATAACTTTTTGATGCCGAAAGCTTTCATGACTGTTTAGCATAGAGTCTTGCGCATCTTGTGATACCAAATTTATATAGTTTCGACCATCGAGTAATGCGCAGTTTCAAAAATTGTTGCGCTATGCGCGGTCAGCTCTCCCATAGACTGTGTATTTTAAAAGTAGTATCAAATGCAAATATGTGAAATGACAATTACTTATGCCGATAACTCAAAAGATTTTGAGATAAAGTTATGAAACTTTGCAGGCTTAATTCATTCTAATATGCCCCAAATACATGCCAAGTTTCAAAACATTTTATCACATTTGGTGGGGGTGAATGGGCCCCCTCCTCTGGTCGTGAGATGACCAAAATAATCCTACACATTTAAGGTTAGGATTATTTTTAATGAAATGAAGAAATTTCCTGACAGAAAATTTCATGAGCCATTCAAAAATGGTGAAAGATTAAGGGTCAGAAGAAAGAGGGACTTGAATAGGGGCTCCAAATTAAAAATTTGGGGCTCCTCAAAATAATTTTTGAAATCCGCACATAAGATGTTACTATTTGACCCTACCTTATTATAAAAGCCATTTTTGAAATTCCCAGGAAATTTCCTTTCAGAAAATGTATACTTTTGTAAGAAGGGACTTAATATTCTTAACGTTATAACACTAATAATTCTAATAATAGGGGCAATTTTTTTAATTTTTCAATTGGTGGTGTAACAGGAATTAGTGCAAGATTGGGGCAAGTTCCAAAAGCATGACTATGATATTTAGTTTTTAAAGCATAATGATGACTTGTGTGAACTCCCAACCATAGACATTCCAACCATTTCATAAATATATAAATGGCCAACTGAATGAAAACAACTAAAATCATTTAAATGTGCTTGGTGTAATTTTGGCCACCACTGTAGCTTTATTGCAGTGTAGATGTCAGTACAAAAAAAACTCATTTGATTCCTTCACAGTGCCATCTACCAACAGGAAAGGTGTTTCCTCCCCTCAAGGCTCGGTTTGAGAAGATGACTGTAGAGTTTCCAAGTTTTGTAGCCCCACAGGACAGGCTATCGAACGGGGACTGGTCCGGGTCTATACAGGGACTAAGACCAGGTGAAGATGAGGAACCACCCATGGAGAGTATATCAGGAAGGTAAGACGTTGAAGGAACAGATAATAAGAGAGAGAACAAGAAGACAAGCCTTGTAGCCCCACAGGACAGGCTGTCCAACGGGGAGTGGTCAGGGACTAAGGCAAGGGGAGGATGAAGAACCCCCCATGGAGAGTGTAACAGGAAGGTAAAAGGATGAAGGAATAACAAACAGATAGTATGTGAGAGAGAGAAAGAGAGAGAGAAGACTAGCTTGTTGCCCCATAGGACATGTTGTCCAACGGGGGACTGGTCTGGGCCCATAAAGGGACTAAGACCAGGCGAAGATGAGAAACCACCCATGTAGAGTATATCAAGATGGTAAGAGGATGAATGAATAAAGAACAGATGATAAGTTAAAGAGAGAGAGAGAGAGAAGGGGAAGACAAGCTTTGTAGCCCCACAGGAAAGGCTGTCCAACGGGGACTGGTCCGGGTCTATACAAGGACTAAGACCAGGCGAAGATGAGGAACCACCCATGGAGAGTATATCAGGAAGGTAAGAGAGAATGAATAACAAATAGATAATATGTGAGAGAGAGAGAGAGAGGGAAAACGAGAAGACAAGATTTGTAGCCCCATAGGAATGGCTATCCAACGGGGACTGGTCCGGGTCTATACAAGGTCTGAGACCAGGCGAAGATGAGAAACCACCTATGGAGAGTATATCAGGAAGGTAAGAGAGAATGAATAACAAATAGATAATATGTGAGAGAGAGAGAGAGAGGGAAAACGAGAAGACAAGATTTGTAGCCCCATAGGAATGGCTTTCCAATGGGGACTGGTCCGGGTCTATACAAGGTCTGAGACCAGGCGCAGATGAGGAACCACCCATGGAGAGTATATCAGGAAGGTAAGAGAGAATGAATAACAAATAGATAATATGTGAGAGAGAGAGAGAGAGGGAAAACGAGAAGACAAGATTTGTAGCCCCATAGGACAGGCTGTCCAACGGGGACTGGTCTGGGGGGTCCATACAAGGACTAAGACCAGGCGAAGATGAGGAACCACCCATGGAGAGTATATCAGGAGGGTAAGAAGATGAACGAATAAAGAACAGATAATAAGAGAGAGAACAAGAAGACAAGCCTTGTAGCCCTACAGGACAGGCTGTCCAGCGGGGAGTGGTCAGGGACCAAGGCAAGGGGAGGATGAAGAACCCCCATGGAGAGTGTAACAGGAAGGTAAAAGGATGAAGGAATAACAAACAGATAGTATGTGAGAGAGAGAGAAAGAGAGAGAGAAGACTAGCTTGTTGCCCCATAGGACAGGTTGTCCAACGGGGGACTGGTCTGGGCCCATAAAGGGACTAAGACCAGGAGAACCACCTATGGAGAGTATATTGGGAAGGTAAGATAATAAATGAATAAGGAACATATGATAAGAGATAGAGAGAGAGAAAAAGAGAATCTTACACATTTCTCTATTTCTACACATGTATGTGATTCTGGAAAAAAAAAAAATTTGGGGGGGGGGGGTCCTAAGTTAAGATATACATTTAATTTTCTAATCTTCACCATTTTGATACTCTCCTTTTTTCCTACCATTTCTTTTCTTACAGCTCATTCCATAAAGTGCAATATATTGGTAAAGTTTCAACAGGAGAGGTAAGGAGAAGTACTATTTCTCCTCAAATATTATAGTCTATTTCTTGTAAAATATGACGTTGTAGTGTGAGATTTTGTAGTTTTTGTTTATGTTGTTTTCACTATTTTGTCAGTTTTAGAAATTAACTTGAACATCATGTGTATAAAGGAAAGAGAGAGAGAAAAGGATAATACATCAAGAAAAAAATAAAATGAGAAGGAAAAAAAAACACACCCAAGTTAACATGCTGTAAAAAATTTTATAAATAGTGAACTAAAGTCATTGTTTTTTTGTTTTTTTTCAGAGACAAAATCTTACTGCATGCAGTTATAAAGAAATTCATGTTATGTTAGTTGTAATTCAATTATTTCATGTCATAACTTGTTATTTGTGAAAACTGAACACTCAAAATTTTATTTATAAAGCAGTAATGTTTAACCATAAAATGTCTCTCTGTGTTTTATACATAGTTATGAATGCCTATCAAAATCTTAATTGTCCCCGCCGAACGAGTTCGAGCAGGGGACTATGAAACGGGCTCCGTACGTGTGCATGTGTGTATGTATGTGTGTGTGTCCGTCCATCCGTCCGTCCGTCCGTATGTGAGTTCAATTTGCTACTCCTTCGCCATTTTTCATCCGATTTCGATTCCGTTTGCTTTATATGATAGCACTAGGTGATGGCTACCAAACTTCTTCACAGAATTTTGACCTTTGACCTTTGACCCTGATTTTTGACCTATATTGTTAATTGGCTACAAAATGCTACTCCTTCGCCATTTTTCATCCGATTTCGAATCCGTTTGCTTTATATGATAGCACTAGGTGAGGGCTACAAAACTTATTCACAGAATTTTGACTTTTGACCCCTTTGACCTTTGACCTTGATTTATACTTATATTGTACATTGGCTACAAAATGCTACTCCTTCACCATTTTTCTTCCGATTTCGATTCCGTTTGCTTTATGTGATAGCACTAGTTGATGGCTACAAAATTTCTTCACTGAATTTTGACCTTTGACCTTTGACCTTTATTTTTTACCTATATTGTTAATTGGCTACAAAATGCTACTCCTTCGCCATTTTTCATCCGATTTCGATTCCGTTTGCTTTATGTGATAGCACTAGGTGAGGACTACAAAATGTGTTCATAGAATTTTGACTTTTGACCCCTTTGACCTTTGACCTTGATTTTCGACCTTTATTGTTAATTGGCTACAAAATGTTACTCCTTCACCATTTTTCATCTGATTTTAATTCCGCTTGCTTTATGTGATAGCACTAGGTGATGGCTACAATACTTCTTCACAGAATTTTGACCTTTGACCTTTGACCTTGATTTTTGACCTATATTGTTAATTGGCTACAAAATGCTACTCCTTCGCCATTTTTCATCCGATTTCGATTCCGTTTGCTTTATGTGATAGCACTAGGTGAGGACTACAAAACTTCTTCACAGAATTTTGACTTTTGACCCCTTTGACCTTTGACCTTGACTTTGACCTATATTGTACATTGGCTACAAAATGCTACTTCTTCGCCATTTTTTACCCGATTTCGAGTCTGTTTGCCTTATGTGATAGCACTGATATGATATAATGGGAATTTTACATTATCGGCGGGGACATATATTACGCATCGCGTAATTTACTAATCCACTTGTTTGATTTGATTTGTTTTGCCATTTTGTACAGAATGGTGGAACAGACGTGATACAAGACGCTGTTCTACAGATACTCAATGATAAATCAAATATTAGAAAGGTGAGTAAGATGAGACTTATTCTTACTAGTTTAAATCAATCATGTGACTACAATACATACAAGTTTGACCAGCTATTAGATAAAACGAAATGATAAAGATAAATAAGGTAAAGGAAAATAGAGTAAGAGAATATAAAAAGAGATATTGAGAAAACAGAAAGAAATAACAAAATGACTCACACATTTGTGACTCACTGAGGGCCTGGCTAGGGCAAATGTCAAAGTTGACCACTCATTGACATTGTCAACCAATTCTTTTCTATGTATTTTTTCTCTTTTCTTTCTTTGATTGCTTGTTTGTAGAATAAATGTAGGTTTGGGTCTATGACATTGGCCCTGGCGACTATTGTTCTGCAGTCAATACAAACAAATGGCAAATTGCAGCTTTTCACTAAACACTGTACCTGACCCTAACCCTATATCTAACATAAAACCCTTTAGCAGCCCTAACCTTACATGCACTGGCGTAGTGCATCCCCCCCCCCCCACTTACAAAAGAAAGGAATTTGTGTCTACGCCCGTGCTCACATGTTTATCTTCGATAAATTAAAGCCCGAAGCAATTTTTGTCGGAGTATTTGTCGGTTCCCGGCCACACAATCTTGATACATGTACCATTTACATGTTGGTTTCCTCTCTCATAATTATTCCTGCGTTTTCATCCTAATACGTAGTTCTTATACTTTTGGCAAAATAAGTAGCTTGACTCCGTACCTCTTTATTTTCTTTGATGTAGAATGTTGTCCCTAGAGTTAGGCAAGATCATTGTCATAATCTACGATCTTGCTTCGTTATTTTCTTAGATGTACAATGTAGGATATTGTCTTAGAGTTAGGCAAAACCCTTATGATAATATTTGATTTTGCCTCTTTATTTTCTTTGTTGTAGGATGTGGTCTTAGAGTTAGGCGAGACCCTTGTAATAATCTATGATCATGAGACCAAGGAAGAAATAATGAAACAATGCTACCCAGAAATAGCATCTTGTGGAAGGCGGATGGACTATGTCAAATGTTTTGCATTTGTTATTGGGTAAGTCAATGCCGATGTATTCGGATGTTTTATTGCTATACAGGGTGGATCAAAAATAGGAAACCCAAGTTTCATCATCAGTTATTTCAAAAATATTACGTCAGTGATTAGGAAGTTTATATCACTGAAAAGTGCAACTCATTACCATCCCAATGATACCTCTTTCCGCTCACCAAAGTCATGCATCACTTAACCTCTTGGAGACGAGCTGATTTGGCTATAACACACATTTCCCATAGACCTCAGCCCGAATATATTCGGGCTCCGTCCCCAACGGGTTAACCTTATTGTTCTGAAAATGAAATGATCAAACTTGGGTTTTCATTTTTATATACACTCATAGAAAGCACATGACACCATAGAAACATGTATTACCGAATTTGAGAGCTTCTCATGAAAATATTTCACCTTCGAGAATCATAGAATATATTTTTATTTTAAAGAGTAACTGCCGCCACTTTTATCTTAATCCTAATTTTATGTGTTCATGTATGGTGGGCAGAGGGATCCAGAAACAATGTTGGCAGAATTACCTTGTACTAAGTTTGTGCCCAAGCGTTGCTACCCTGCCACCCTAGTCCTCATTTTTTTATTTGTGCCAAATCATCTGAGTAAAGGTTTCCAACTTTCAATAGTTTATTGGCCTTGAAAAACTAAGGAAAATACAAGGAAGATTTTAAAGTAAAAATTGGGTATTTATCTTCATTACTTTGTTCCTAGATTGGGTTACATTTTACCCATCAAGGACAATGTCTCCTTTTAGTGATGCTTTTGCATTATCTTTGAAACTAGAATGCCATGGAATATGAATTACATATCAACAGAAAGAGATTTTTTCCTGCCACTGTACATTGAACGGTTCTTGAATTAGAACACTTTAAATGAAAATAATCATTGAAATCTCTAAATTGGCAATGCGAAGAAATATGAATAATCGCTATTTTCAAGTGCAAATTGGCAATTTTTTTGATGTATTTTGTAATTTTCATTGGTTAAGTGTTGTTAATTATTAATTTTATTTTTTTAAAGGTTGCAGGAGTGAAATAAAGTTATAAAATCTGCCAATTTGAGGATCAAAAAAGGATTCATTTTGACCATTGGGAAATCTCTGTCATCTATGGGTTAATATTAATATAGCTTAGGTAATTAGTCTTTGAGTGAAGTGGGATAAGGTGAGCAATTAACCTTTGAATGATCTTATTTGTAACCTTGTTATTTTTTTCTTCAAAATAAAGCTTACATGTACATTTTAAGTCTTAATATGAAAGGTGAAGTTTTTTATAGATTGATCAGATGCTCTTCAGATAAGCCTTCTTATGGCAGGATAATGAACATTTGTAGCCTTGTGCTTGTTATTGTTCTAAATATAGCTTCACTTGGATAATTGTTATTGTGAAAGAAGGAGAAATGTACCTTGTTTTTGTTATTGTACAAAATATAAGATCAGATAATCCCTCTTATGAAGAAAAGTTATCTAATTAACATTTTAGAATAATTCCTCTGATAAAAAGATGATAAGTAATGTCTTTTTTCTATACCATTCAATTCAACTTAAAACAATATTTATTTTCTTCCAATCCTTTTAAGCATTTTACAAAAGAATAAAAGAACACAATAAAAAGTAATTGAACACGTAAGTGAGGGTATAATAAGAGGAGGAACAAGGCTTAGATCCTGAAAACATTGAGCTTATTATGGTTGTGCATGAGTGAACATTCAAGCAAACACAATAAATGCCTTAAAAAAGAAGGAATAGAAAGAAAGAGGGAGAGAGAGAGAGCCATTCTTATGCCATCAAAATACAAATTTGGCAATGAAGGATTGGTCGTAAATCATTCAACATGTACTTTATTCTGTCTAATATCATGGGACATAATTACGAACTACACTAATCGTAGATATAAATCAAGAATATATTAATCTTAATTATTGATTAGTATTCATTTATCTTTTAAGTCTTCATTTTCCCCCTTTTCTTTTTCTATCAGGGATACAACTTGTTCCATTTCCAGACAGTTTGCTTGCCATTTATTTGAAGCCAAGACAGAAATAGAGGTAAGTGAAAACTTAAACATTTTTATTTTCTTCAGACAAAAACTTCAGTACATTTACATGTATAGGCAAATTAATATTCAGAATCTATTTTTATCTATGAAGAATATGTGGGATGTATAAATTCATGCGTGCAGCTCTTAGAATATTTGTTCTCTCAAAGAAGCTCTTTTCCAATAGTTTTTTTAAGCAATGCAGGAGAAAAATTTTCGTAAAAAACCCCAAAAGATAAGGGCTGATACATGTACATGGAGATGGGCTATGGAGGCTTTTCCTTTGGTGTGTGTGTGGTGGGGGGAGGGGGGATGGAGGGGAATGCAAATTTTTTGAACGTGTAAGTGTATTTTGACCGTTGTTTTTGTGGAACATGTATGAATTGTGTGTTGCTTTAGATGGTTTGATCATTATTGAACCTGATATGGAGATCTTATTATTGATTTTAAAAAATGAAACTGATTAATGTACACAAGTACCAGTAATGGTACTCATGTACTTGTAATGCAAGTCACATGGCAAATACATGTTTGCTTATAAACCAGACTTTATTTTCGAGCTCTATTGATACAGTATAAACACAAATGCAGATTGTCTAAATATATACTGCATAGGGAAACATGAAAAATGAAAACATGTCATTCATAACTGAAATGAAGCCATTCCAAAAGTGTCCAGTTATACTGGCTTTGATGCGTTAAAAATGGATTTTAAGTTTGGGAAATGTCTATTTTATGTATCTAGATCATCATCATAATATTGATTTCATACACTCTTCGTTTATGAGCTACATGTAGCAAGATCTGTGCTAATGCACATGTTCTGCCATTGTATTGATAAGTGCATTCTTAATGATGAAAGCATGCCACATACATGATTAATTGATAGAATGTTGGATTAAGTGGATGATTAATTTTCGGGGAAAATGAATTGCGCAGGCAGACAGGAATGGTTGTTCTGTTTACGAGGCCAATTTTCCCAGATAATGTGAAGGATAATGAAAATGAAATGATTAATCATGTACCGTCAATTAGGTTTCGCCTTTAAAGGCAGTGTATAACATTGCACCAATAAAGAGGGAGAATACATTGATTTAGTATGTACCTTGTAATGCTGCTAGATACGTATCATTTAGGTGAAATAATGTGCATGTATGAATTGTTTATTTTGGATTGTTTGCATTATTGGTTATAATATATTAGAATATTTGTGACAGAAAAAGGAGAGTGAGAAAACATACCATAGAGCAAGTACAAATGCAAACACGTACTGCAGCTAATTTATTTATGGATATGTACATTGCACTTTTTGTGCAAATGTGTTGCATCGCACAAAATTGAGAGCAATACAGCTATTTTTGCTCTTTTTTTTCAAGTAGTAACTGAATTTCATCTTTTCTCATACTTTTAAATGTCTTTAATTCTATATTTAGCAAGAGAATTGCATACAATGCATCAGCATTTGTGCAAATTTCGTGAAGGTAGCCAATGTCTTTAATTGGAAGCTCGAGATTGAAAAGCAGATGGCTCAAATCATTGACAAGAATTGTATTTCATTTTCTGCAGATTAACAATAATACATTCACCCCAACTGCATGTTATGATTTAATTGCATGGATACCTGTTGCTGACTCATGCATATCATCATGGATAGACTGTGAGAGATTTGATGAGTGAAGGGGATAAAAATGGTTCAGAAAGAAAAAAACATATAAATCAACCTAAAAAAAACCTTTTGTCATTTTTGATTCACTAGCTCATTGATGAGATTGGCATAAAAACATAGGAAAATAATGATATGCTGTATATTGTATTCTGCAATAAAAACGATCATACATTCAAATGAGTAGTCAAGTTGTCTAGCTTTACACAACCTTTCCCAGTTAATATTTATTTTAAAATATTTATAATATTTCCTATAAAGCTATAATTTTCACTTATTCCAATTTATCATTTGCAAAAATGTCTCTACATATTTCCATTCTCTTCACTTAGACATTTATATTACGACCAAAGCCAAAAGTATTGAATTTCAAGTTGAATCAAATAAACTATTTTCTCCAAAAATATTTGTTTTCAACCCAGGTGCAAAATAGTAGGCTCTAGCTTGAAACTAGAGATTAAGCCTACCAAATTGCCAATAAATGCTTCCACATTACAAATAATCTTGATCTAGTTCTGAATGGGCTAATAGCCGGATCAGAAATAGCATGCTAGTTATTTTTGAAAACTGGTGTAGTTGGGCCTTCCAAATCCATAGCTCAAAATTGGTTTTAAATTGGATTTTTAACTAAGTGGAGGCTTGCAAAAATCTAAAATTCATGCTATCAGTGCATGTAATGTGATGTCAAGATGAAACCCTGAAAATTCATTTCCTCAGCATCACTACGAGCTTCACAATAAATAAAAAAAACACTAGCTTCTTTGATGTATTTGAATTTATTGATTTCCTAGCAACCCTGCCTCGTACTTCCCAGCATGTCTTTGAGTTGTGACCCTTTTCCGACCCCTCATCAGGCACGTAGGCGATGATTTGTGCCAGACAGGTTATGTCATTCTCTGAAATTTGATAGAAAGGTGTTTCTTTAAATGTCCCCGAGCATTGTACGGTGTCCTTGCTTTCTTCTCTCTGAAAAGACATTGCATAGATTATGAAGTTTGCGATTCTCTTGAATCAATAGATAAATTTCATGTCTGCAAGCGCTGTTGCAGGTTTTTTCTCCCTCCTTGAAATAGATTGGTTTAAGATGCCATTTTCTTAATTTGATGAGATGTATTTCTCTTATGTCTCCAAGCATATTTTCTAGGTCCTTTATGATTGGGAAATGACAGAATCAGATTCAGAAACTTTAGATTTAAGATGTTGTATTCTACATCTGAAAAAGGTTGTGTCTTTATTGTATTTTTGGTGTCATATTTTTTCTACTTCCTAGAGACATTGTATACATATAGAGGACACAGAGTTGTCAATCCGATGATGTGTTTCTTTTTATGTCTCCAAGCCCTTAGGGTCTGTGTGATTGGGAAAAGATACATTTTGTAACTTGGTTTTCTAAGATTTTAGGCCGAGATTACAGTTCTCTTGATTTAAAGAAAAAGAAACAAGCATTTCGTCAAATAGCTTCAGGCAATTTTCTGTATCCTTTTCTTCTCTTGTATGTTCCATAGCATTTGTTTACTAGTGTAAGATTTTTTTCTCTTGATTCTATACAAAGGTGTTTGTTTTTGTCTCAGTCTCACATTGGCATGAAGCTGTTGTCATTTTTATTTGCGAATCCACTTTAATTTTTTTTTCTCCAAGGCTGTTTTTTATTTTGGGAAAAAGGTCAAAGTCAGATTCTCTGAAGTCATCATATATACAATGTATCAATCTTATGATTTGACGAAAACATTTTATTTCGTTTAAAGCGTTGTTTACATCCTTTTCTCCCTCAGGCATCATATTGATTGGTATTTGATATAATTTCCTGGATTCAATAAGAAGCTGATTTTGTTTGTGTCCAAGCATTTTTTTTTTATTGTCCTCATGTTTCTTACAATGTTTCAGTTTAAGTTTTTGTTGTTGTTTTAATAAAACAGTTTTTCTTTTTATTTACGCAAGCATTATTCAGGGTTACTTACTTAAGGATTTTCAGCAGCTACATGTATTTCAAATCTTTCAGGGCTGTAACAACAGGGAAGGTGTCCTTCCCTGGTAACAATTTCTTTTTCTTCAGATATTTCTGAAGGGTTCCAGGGATGTGTGAATAGATTCTTATTATGTAACCCATCTCATTATGCTCAATGTTAAATACAGTAGCCAACTGTGCCTTCACATGTGCAAGTAGCATATCCAAGGGTACATTATATCAGGTTGGAGCGGGAGGGAGTCTAGGTGCAAGGCTGGTCATTAAATGTGAAAGTGGTTTACATTGATCAACATAACGTAAATGTATCTAAAGAAAAAGCCTGTAATTTAATAATTTCATCCTGAGCTGTTGTTTCTCCCATCTCGTGTAGATATCACTGGATAAGGCCTTTGAATTCTTAAACATTTAGGCCTATTTTTGTTTCTCATTTATTTGCTTATGCTGTTCATATTATTAACTTTTGAATGTGGTTTGAGATCGCATTCAGCCCTCTTCACTCTTCCACATTAAAGGGATTTAGTAATTTCCAAAACGAGTGTTAAAGGGACTTAAATGAGTAAGATCCTATTGCTATGCATGAGGCTCGGCATACAGCCATGTACATGTACAGTAGCGGATGCAGCCTGATGTCACACAAAAAATCGTTTCAACCCATGCGTAAACATAATAGAGCCGCTATTGTCCCCCTTCAATTGGGACCGACGAATGTATTCAATTCAGATATCTTGGATCCGCGCCTGATGCAAGATCAACTTTATCACAGCTCTTTCGTGAGCCTCAGTTAACATGATGCCAGCCCAGCGGACATCATAACCCAGAATATGCTGAATGTTCTGTGCCACGCTTGAAAATGTGTGGTTCGAAAAGCATTCCGTATCGGTTTTCAAAATTTTAATACGAAATCCTAGATATCTTGATAGTAAAGCAAGCAATCGGCTTGAAACTTTCAAGTGATTCCTGGCTCACCTATAGCCCTATATCTTTACAATCATGTTGGCAAAATGAGCTAAATCAATAAATCACAAGTTTTAATCACATTCAATGTTACTGGATCCCTTTAAATGTGAAAGGGGTTATCCGTAATGTAATTGGATCGGACAGATAAGTGGTCACCGCTGCATAGAGATATGAAAGATGGCCGCCCCGGGAGTCTATCTCATTTTCTTCATCTCAATGTCCATCTTGATGCATTTTATGAATTCATGTCTTGTCAAAAAAAGATGACAGCATGAACAAGACATGGTCTTGAGAAAATTTGGAATGATAAAACCTGACAGGAATTAGGGCTTCCCTTGTACTCTGATATCAAATTAAAATGTTAGCTCTTTTTATATCTTTGATATGTTTATGTTTTATTGACATACAGATTGATATTTATTGTGCTGTCTATTTTAGGTGTTCTTTTTTATAATCTCATGATTGCATTTTTTTTTTTGCAACCCCTATGACTTTCATTTGCCATATTTTGATGTTTCTGTATGTGTGTGCGTGTGTGTGTTTGTGTGTGTGTCTCTCTCTCTCTCTTTCTCTTTCGCTCTCTTTTCCAATTTTTTTTCCTCTCCTTTTCCATTTCTCTTCTCTACCCTTTCTTTCCCCTTTCGTCACCTCCTCTTTCCTTTTCTCTCTTTCCCTTCCCTTAATTCCTTTCCCTCTTCTCTCTCTTTCCTTTTCCCTTTGAGTCTATCTTCATGTATCTTGTCTGGTCTCTGTTTCTCTATCTTCAGAGTTTTCACAGTTACTCTCTCTTCATTCCCCTCCCCCCCCCCTCCACTCTCTCTCTCCCCTCTCTTTCTCTCTCGATTTCTCCCATTCGATCTTTCTCTCTCTCTTTTGCTCCACCGCTGATTTTGCTTTAAATACTCCTCTCTGTATTTTACTCTTGTGCAATGGATATATAGCCATCTCGTTCTGTCAATCTCATCATTCAATCTATTCCCTATGTCCATAAGGTCACTCTTCTGCCTACATTGAATTTGCTCAAGAGCAGTTAAGTGTGTTCCATCATGTTTTCATGAATACAAATGAATGTTTTGGCGGGGTGGTGAGAGCGATAATTGAACTTGATGACCCATGAAGCTGCATTGGGAAATCATGTCTGCTCCATTCTGAAATCAACTCCATTTGGAATGATAATAATGCTAACATTGATGTTTTTCATTTGCATGATTACCAGTCCATCCGTGAATTAAGCCAAGGAGTGTGTGAAACTTCACACAATGTAAATTTTTTTGTTAAGTCATTGATTGTCATTCCTTTTGAAATTCGCCCCAGTTTGTGCGGTTAATCATTTGCGATTTGATTCCATTGAAGGCAAAATTAAAGCAAACAGAATTCTGATAATACTTTAAAACTAGCTGTAATCCTGAATAAACCTTACAGTGTTTAAAAAGAAAAGTTGACAGTTCTTTTGGTTATTTTATTGCACACTAGTCAGTGCAATTGTATGTATATATCTTATACAATTTTTTTTTTAAATGAAAATGAACACCAGGCTATATGGGGGAGTATTTAAGGATGCGAAACCCGAACTGAAGTGAACTCGGCAAAGTACACATCATTCTCCATCCTGACCTGGTAATTAAACAGCTGCGTGTAATGTATGCTTTACAAACAAGGCTTTATTTAAACAGCTTCCTCATCAACACATGAAAACATGTTCGTAATCTCCCAAAAGAAACTCATCAGCGAACACGTGGAAATGCATGAGTCTCATAGAACAAACTGCATTGTATGGTAAATCGTTGTGTTACTAGCCTTCACTGAAGAAGAACAATGTAGATTATTTGGCCTCATCCTTATCCAAAGAAAATCTTGAAATATGAATTCTATTTTATCTACTTTTAAAGAATATTTTCCATCAATAAATGAAAACATATTCTGAATCTACAGAATGAAACCTCATCAGCGAACATGTTTAAATGCACTAGTCTAATAGAACAAACAGTTTTGTATGCTAAAACAATGTGTTTTTAGCTTTCATTCAAGAAGTACAATGTAGATTAAATAGTGAAATTCTAAGAATTGGCCTCATTATCGTTATCCCGAGAACAACTTGAAATATGAACATCTATCATTTTGGTCCATCAATGAATGAAAATGTATTCTTGTTTCGTAGAAAGAAAACTCATCAGTGAACATGTGTAAATGAGGGTCCCGTAAATGAGCAATGAGCACGTCTGATAGAACACACAGTGTTTGCTGGAAAATAAGTTATAGCCCTTACTCAAGAAGAATTTTCTCCAGAAGTATGAGGTCAACTTATGATTTTCCAGGTATTGGTCTCATCAGATTTTATCAAGAACCACTTGAATTAAGAACATAAAATAGGATGATAGTCTGCTCCACCAACACATAAATCATGTTCTTTATCTGTTAATAGCCTTCACCTGCATACATGTGATACTAAAAATAACATGTTTTTAGGCTTATCTTGGGAAGTATCAATTAGGATAATTCACAAAAGTATTGGCCTCATTTGTGTTATCTCCAGAACAATTTGAAATCTGAAAATCTATTCTTTATTCAGGAAATTCCCTGTCTACATAATGCACGAGTCTAATAGAACGTGACTATGAAGTTGTTTTTTTTTCCTTTTGTGTTTTGGTCTTAACTTAGAAAGTATTAACGGTATCTTAAAATAGTTGTTTTTGAGAAAAGCTCTGATTTACAAGTAGTTATATTTAAGAAAATCTGTCATTTTCCTAATTGCACGCTGTATTCTCACTATTGAAAATAACCCAAAAGTTCCCGGATGTAGCCCAAGACACATTTCTTATCATCAGATATCAATTTGTCAAATTTTCTGCTTTTTTTTATTGTATGGAAATTTAGTACCATCACTAAAAAACCTCAAAATGTGTGTTTTTACGAGATTGGTTAAAGGGAAATTATTTCAAAGAAATTGTCCCGTACTTTAACTAATACAAACAGTTTTGTATTCTAAAACAATGTGTTTTTAGCCTTTGATCAAGCAGTACAAAGTAGATTAAATATATGAGATTAAAAGTTTGTTATTTTTCTCCATCAATAAATGAAAACGTATTCTTAATTTCCTGGCAGAAACCTCATCAGCAAACATTTGTAAATGCACGAGTCTGATAAGGCAAACAGTATTGTATGATACAAATTTTGGTTGTTTTTTTTAGCAGTACAATAAAGATTGAATTGTGAAATTCCAAGAATTGGCCTCATTAATGTTATCCCAAGAACAACTGGAAATATTATTTGCGTCATTAATAAATGAAAACATATTCGTTAGTGTTGTTTGCTGGAAAAACATATTTCAGCCTTCAGTCTAGAAGAATTTTCTCAAGAAGTATGTGGTCAACTTATTCTAGGTACTGGCCTCATTAGGCGCTCCTGCACTAGCTTGAGCTAAAAAAATAGCATGCTAATTGGTGGATCGAGGGGAAAAAGAAAAAGGAAACCGGTCCTGTACTAGCTCAAGCTATTTTAAAATTTCGCATTAACGACCTGACCTAACCTTGAACAAACCAGCCCGATATGTATTCACAACTGGTAACTACCGCTATCATATACACGCACAGGTGCACGATTTTTTATTTAGTTCGAGCTAGTGCAGCACCGTGCAAAATAGCATGCTATTTTGTGCTAAAACTGCAAACCAGCTTGATTTTTAAAAAAAAAACCTAAGATGACTTGGGCTTGGATTTTCTCCAAATTAGCACGCTATTTGACCACAAAATCTGCTTTGATCGAGCTAATTCATCAGACCACAAATAGCGTGCTATTTGAATTAGCTTGAGCTAGTGCAGCACCGTCTATTATCAGATTTTCTGATCTATCCTTATTCATAAAACTTGTTGATAGTATGCTCCGCCAACGCATAAATCATGTTCTTAATCTATGGCCTTCCTCTGCGAACGTGTGATACTGAAAAAACATATTTGTAGGCTTATCTCAACTTGAAATCTTAAAATCTTTTCTTTATTCGGGAAATTCCCTGTCTACATACACGTTTGAATGCACGAGTCTAAAGCCCAGCGCACACATTGCGATGCGATTGCACTAAGATCCGATTGCAACAAAATCGCAGTGTGTGCGCCAACCTGCAACACGCTGCACTGCGATGCGATGTGTTGCAGAAGAATCGCAGACCAAATCTCAGACATTTGACATGTCAAATCTTCCTGCGATTTTCCTGCGATTTTGATAATTTCAGCCAATCAGATTGGCTAGAGATGGAGGTTGTATTACTGCGCGCCTGCGCGTAAAAGAGGGGTACCATGGTGATATGCAGCGCCTGTTGCAATGTGTGCGCTGGCCTGCGATGCGATTGCACTGCGATGCGATTGGCAATTTGTTGCAATCGGATCGCAGTGCAATCGCATCGCAATGTGTGCGCTGGGCTTTAATAGAACATGACTATGATTTTTTTTGTGTGTGTGTGTTTTGGCCTTAACTTAAGAAGTATTATCTCAGAATAGATATTTTTGAGAAAAGCTCTGATTTATAAGTAGTTATATTTAAGAAAATCTGTCGCTTCCTTGCACGCTATTCTCGCTATCAAAAATAACTCAAAACGTTCCCGGACGTAGCTCACAAACTTTTCTCATCATTAAGTATTTGTCAATTCTTTCTGCTTTTTCGATGGTATGGAATTCTAGCACCATCATTTGCTAAGACCATCTGAAAATTTGCATGTGTCGGACATGTATATAATTTGAATATATTAAAACAGTTTCTTGTGCAACTGGTCTAATACAACTTTCTGGTATTTGTGTGTTTTGACAAGAATGGTTAAAAAGGTAGTTATTTCAAAGAAATTGTCCAGTACCTTGACTGATTATTTTGTTTTATAGTGTATTTCGAAGTATGCTCTTTGAAACAAAAGGATTGAGTAAAAAAAAAAGATAATTTCTTTAGATTGAATTCCACACTTTAACCATTCAAATCAAACCAAAATCAACACCAAAAATTTATATTTGGCCAGGTTTAGATTAAACTATATTAAAATATATTCCAATTACATTTTTATACTCATAAATTTTCAAGTGGTCTTAAACTGTTGTAAATGATGATGCAATTGTGTTGTTGATGCTACAAACTAAACTAAACTACATGTACATGTATATAAGGTACCTTACCAAAAGATAAAGCCAGGGCCCGCTGCGTGAACGCTGCACAGCAGGCTTTTAGGCAGGATATAGCGTTCCCCTATTATTCTTCCATTGACTTAATTGGAAGGGATTAGTACTGTCCTGTATAAAGCGCCACAGTGCGGCGTTCACACAGCGGGCCGCGGCTGTATCTTTTGGGAAGGTACCTTAAAGGCTCTAATTATTTTTCTAGGGACATTGTACACATAAGATAAGCCTAACAGTAATTGCTTTCATGTTCCTTTATGAATACAGGGACAATTAAAACAAGTAATATCCAGGTCTTATGTTTGCTAAAACTCCTGAAAGAGATGGGTAATGACAGAAAATGGGATTTAAGCTTCTTAACTGTCATTCATACTGATTCCCTTACCGGTAGATGAATATTAAGCTGTTATAAAAGCGGAGAAGAGAGGGAAATAGATCATAGGTTTTGATATACATGTAGAGTTAGAGGGACAAAAAGATATGAATGTATGGGAGGACAGAAAGATGTGAATGTATGGGAGAGGGGGCAGGGGGCAGGAAAAGAGGGAACAGACTAGGGGTAGGAGCATAGAGATAGAGAGAGAGAGAGAGAGAGAGAGAGAGGGAGAACAAAAGAGGATGGATGAGAGTAAAGTGGAAGAGAGACATTCATGTAAAGAGAGGATCAGTGTGATGATTGCAAGCTGACTAGTGGAGATGTCGATGAAAACATCACCTGGACATGGACAAAAGGGGTCGGATAATGAGAGGGGAGGACGGGGGCAGGGAGTATAGACCAAAGGATAGTGTGATCACTGCAAGTTGGTGGAGATAAGATGCAAAATTTCTAGTGTCTTAAAGGGATTCAGTAACTTCCCAAAACATGTGTGAGAGTGCACGAAATGAGTAAAATCCTATTGCTCTGACTGTAAAAACAAACTACTGAAAATTTCAGAGCAAATGAAAGTCTTTTAGTACCTTAAAATAGTGAAAACAGATAAGGCTAGGACTATGGCCTTGCATGATCAAATCACCACTGTGGTGTCCTGCTGTGTTCGTTAGCATCAGTGTAGAGACTACATAACCAAGAATACGCTGTACGTTCTGAGCTGTGGCGGAAGGATCATGCTGTTTGAAAAGCATCCAAATTTTTTTTTCAAAATCAGGGTATGAAATTGTAGATATCTGGATAGTAAAGCAAGCAATGGTTTGTAAATTTCAATTTCATACTATATGTTTATATAATGAACCATGTTGGCAAAATGAGCTATTCCAATAAATTACCATTTGAATTCTCGCTCAATGTTACTGCATCTCTTTAACCAGACAGCAGCAAAAGAGGATTGTTGAGGGAGAGGAAGGGGGGCAGGAGATACAGAGAGAGGGATAGTGAGACCATTGCAAGCTGGTGGATCTTGGATGAAAATTTTTTTTAGTGCATCAACCGGACATCAATAAAATAGAATGGAGGATGGGAGGGCAAAAGGGGGAGGAGGGAGAGATAGATAGAGGGAGAGTAAGCCCATTCATTGTATACTAGTGGATCTCGGATGAAAACATTTCCCGTGCATCAACCGGACATCAACGAAATAGGATGGATGATGTGATGAAGGGGGCGGGGGAGACAGAGAGAGAGGGATAGTTAGACCATTGCAAGGTGGTGGTAGTAGATCGGATGAAAACATTAACAAGACATGAACAAAAGGGGTCTGATAATGAGAGGGGAAGTGGGGGGGGGGCGGGGGTGGAAGAGAAAGAGAGGGATAGTATGACCATTGCAAGCTGGTGGTGTCGAGATGGGATGAAAATATTAACCAGACATGAACAAAAGGGGGCGTATGATTAGCGGAGGAGAGAAGGGGGGGGTCCAAGAGACAGAGAGAGAGAGAGAGAGGGATAGTCTGACCATTACCAGCTGATGGATCTTGGATGAAAACATTTCCCGTGCATCAACCGGACATCAAGAAAAGAGATCAAATGATGAGAGGACATTGAAGCAAGATTTACAGCTGCCAACCTATCAGGAAACTAGTTCTAGATCACTTGTCAATAGGAGGTGCTTTACCAGACCGAAGTCATCAAATAGCACGTCATTTCTGGTCCATGAATTTGTCAGATCAAAGAATATCAGGCCTTTTTGCTCACATACTGCTGTGAATTGGGTAAAAAGTCGGCCACATCACATTTGACTTTATTTCTAAGTTTTTTGCTTCAATCGTGAAAATGCAGCTCCGAGCTAATTGGCAGCTGATGCTCAAGGTCAGAGGACTAAAATTCGGTCTGATGAGGGATTGATACATTCGCTCTTCACATGACTTCCGACTTTCCTCTTTGATCCACATGAAGCAGTCTGTTTCAGAACCCTGGTCTGATGTAACGGCACCTCGTAATTGGATGCAACAAAGTAGGTGAACGATGTTGGTATTGCAAATGATGTAAGTAGAGTGTGAAAAATACTACCAGGAAATGTTTGTCGCAAGATAGAATACCGGTATCGTGACAATTCGACATCCAAAATCAAGGGGCCGACATTGCATAGGAGGGACTATGGCTTTGAAAAATGAAGGGAATGTATGATGGAGAGAGGGAGGGAGGGAGGAATAACATGAAAGGAATGAGAAATAATGGGAAAGTGAACGAGTGAGGACCATTCAAAATTAACAATAGCTGAATTTGAGAATTCAAAATTTGCCACATCTAGGACAGTGCAATTCAAAAATAATTAATTTTTTTTTTAAATTGTGATCAGCATCGCACATTTTTCATGCATTGCTCTGAACGTGACATCAAGACATATTTCTGTAAATTTATGCGCTCGCCTGCCACACTCGCATTCTTGAGTATCCGCTCACGTGCCATTTACATGTTTTCGTCCATAATACACATTGTAAAGGCATGACAAATTCAAGAATAGGGGATAAGCTTGGGATTAGCCATTTGGTATTGGCATAACTCTTGAAAAGTTAATTAAAGCTTTCACTAATATCATGCGATTTTTACCTACGATTCAATCTTCAATGATATTTTGTTGTTAATTTTCTCTAAATGCACTTTATCTTGACGCTTAGTGGGTGTGAACGGAATTAGATCAAGTGAAATAAAATTTATATTACCTAGAAGCCATATAGGAATTAACAAAATACTCCATCACATTGCAAACATCATTTTTTCTTGTTTACAACATGTCCTTTGAAGACGGAATACCGAACAAGCACTTCAATCAACCACGCTTTTATCCAAACTTTTCTATTCTTATTTTTGCCTTTATTCTACAATTTCCCGGAAATGAGACATTTTCCTGAGACAAGTCATTCAGGTTACCCACTATGTCTTTATCCAGGAAGACTGGTGGAAAAACATGACAATGACACTTGACTTTCATTTGAGATGAAAAATTGAAAAACATCTGCCGTGTTTCTTCCTTATGAAAACTTTCAATGAATTATTGCACCTGTGTTTCTCATAGTGCGAAAGTTCATCAAATTCTCAGAACATAACACATGACATAGCAAGACATATTGTTTACATAAGAAGGATGAGTTTTCCATATAACCTGGCGTTCCTTACACTCTATACGTAACAGTCTAAACCTAACCGATACCTTATCTTAATCTAAAAATCTAACCTTAATCTCTAATTTAGGGGTTATTGTGCCAGGTGTCATGGTATGTACAGATGTCGAGTGTCGGGTTATGTTAAGATCCATAAAGGTTGATCATAACAAAGTATGATCACCCACAGTCACATTGGTAAGACCGACTCCAAACTGACACCAGACCAAAAAAATTATACATACAGAGAATGGCATACTAGCGATAGATTATCGATCTACCTGAAGTCTGTTCAGGATGAAACAGAGGTGTGACTGTCCAAGGCTGTCTGGGGTGTAATGAAAATTCAATAAACTATTAAGCGCACAGTCACCGGCAGATTAATCTTTGTCCAGCTCGTCGTATTATGTGGAAACCAGTTGATATTGGATATGATTGCTGGTGATATTGTAATTGTTGGCAAGTGTGCACTCATATGAAAATACATGTACATGGAAATGTTACATATTTCATTATGATAATTTAATATTTAATATTTGGTTGTAATGATAATGTAAGAACAACATCTGATCCCTTACAAACTAAATACATTGTCAATTTGATTTGATTTGATTTGATTTAATTTCATTTTAACAGGGTAACTTCTTCAGTAACTGCAATACCATTTTTTCCAGAAGAAAAAAAGTTAATAATCAACCTTTTTGTACATCTGACAGCCATTTTTCTCAGTCTTTACTTGTACTCCACTTCACCAAATAATAATTGCATGATAATATGACAACATAGCACCTTTTCATATGTATAAGCTATAAAAAAAAAAAAAAAAAGCAAATCATTTCAGGGAGGTTCCACATGTAGGGGGTTATTCTTTATGGAATTGCCCTCATACATAAAATCCTATATCATGACAAAAATCCATCTCTGTCCTGCCCTGACCTCGAAGATGCGTCAGCCAGTGTAGTTAATCAATGGGGATCTTCGTGTTGTGACGTGACGTAGATAAATTTCCTGGAAAAGGCTCTCCATGTTCAGACAGCAACCTTCAATGTAATTGCCTGTACATGTGTGTAGAATTGCCTTTTTCTTGGTCTTGGGCACTCTTCTATGACAAAAGAAAATTATATTTCCAGGTAGCCATTAATTATCCCCTTTTGTTTTTGTTTTTGTTTTTTTTTTGCTTTGTTTTTTATTGTTAGACCTATGTCTCTTGATGCTGTAGAGTACTACATGGTAAATCAGTCTTTGATTTTTTTTGTATTAAGTTTTAATTCGCTGGCTAACATTGTGGACTTTTAAAATATTTTCCACCATACTAGATTATTATATTTTCACAAAGTTTCTTAAATTAAAGTCAACTCTGACTAAGTAAATTTGGTTGGGACTGAAGCAATAGCTTTCACAAAGAAAAAAATTGACTTAAAGAGTTGAATACAACAACAATTAACCAGAAAATGATTTTGACTTAAGCGATTATTCGACTTATGCGAGTCCTATTTGAGCAAGGTTGTCTCAGTTATGTATCAAATGAACCTTTAAACATACTCCTTTTGAATTATCATCAGTCCAATCACAAATATTCTTTTGATAAAGTCTTATTCAATACACTGCACTACATGTCCATGACATGCTAAGTATTATGCGCTGTTATTTAAGAAGTTCGATTACTATTATTATTATTGTTATTATTATTATGTAGGAATTATTAGGTGGATATTACATTTCATATCAAATACCGAACTGTCCCCCAGGCAACATTATCCGCGGCATTAGCCGGAAAGCCATGAGTGAATTTCCCAGAAAAACAAATTGTGAATGAGGCTGCGAAAGTGAGCCTTAGCTATAGTGGCGGCTAGTCGCAAGGCGGCGTTTTCAAAATCAATAACAATTCATCGGAGTAATGAGCTAGAGTGCCGGGCAGCATTTGGCTTGGATTTAATTCAATTATAAATCAATGTGAGCAACACAATTAAGTGTGTCTGTTGTTAATGTGTTTCAGTTTTGGTTCCTCCTTCAATTTATCTTTCATTAATTTAGAGTATGTTCAGGTTCGACTCCAATGGGGTCAATGGCTGGAATGTTTTTCACATTGAAGTTTCAATGTTAAAGGTAACCTGGCTTCTGGGTATCCTTTGGGAAAATTTATCATTGTAAAAGGTTACAATATGTAGGGGTGTGCTTTTAAGAAAACTACGATTGAGGCACATTTTAGGCCTTATTGTACTTCTTATCACAAATTTTTCCATATATGTAAGAGACGTCGTGGAGAACCACCTTATAGATTTATAATTTTTGTAAGTTTTGCACAGGAATGGCTGGTGTATTCTTTTCATCTATAAACTTAGTTGCAGTTTTTATATCTTTTGTCATGATTGCTTCAGTGCATGTGTGCAATGTTTTATTGTTTGTTTAATTACCTGGAAATTAAATAAATAAAAGTAAACATATAGGAAGATAGAATATCAATTTACAGTTTGTGAACCTTTTAACTAATCATTTAGTTTTTTTGGTGGGGGTTCTGTTTTGGTTATCTGGAAATTAGATGAACGAAAATTATTTAAAAAATAAATCAAGATAAAATAATGAAAGAGTTTGTAAACCTTTTTACTAATCATGTTTAAAAGAATATTTTTGTTACGTGGAAATGAAAAGAATAAAAATAAAAGTTAAATTCAGATAAAATAACAAAAGAGTTTGGTCACCTATTCAATAATCAGTAAACAATCTGCCCACATATTATCTTTCAATCTGTCATTGTATCATGTATCATCCCTGTAGGGCTCACAGGCCTAATGAATTCTATATTTGTTCTTGTATTTCAATCCCATTTTCATTGGTATTCCTTAGTAACCCTGATCCCACAGATTATATCATAGAGTGGTAGGATTTAATGCAAGATAAGAAATATAATCTTGAAACCAATATATAATGATTGGCTTGTATAATATCCCTCCGTATTTACAACCAATGCATATTTTATTCTAAAAAATACAATTAACCTGGGAAAATATTCTGAAAAGCTTAATACTAAACAACTACGGTCCATACACTCTCTGTGAATTTCAGTTGCTTAGTAGACTTATTAAGGTTCTATGAATATGGCCCCTGGGCTTCATGCATTGTGTATTCCTTTTATTGAGCACTAAAAGGTGGTTGAGTTAAGAAAATGAGAGTTCAAAATCACTCTATAGTTATGAATAATAATGGTTAAAATAACAGTTCGATCTGCAGCCCTATACAGGAAAAAAATCCGTGTGGAACCTGTATGAGATTTAAAGGGAGGATAATCAATATAAAAAAGATCTATCACAGGGACCAGTGTTATTTCTTTTGTAGTATCATAGAACTTAACTTGATTTTTAACACCATTTTCTGATGTATTTTTTTAAAGAGATGTGAAATAAGAAAGAATTAAATTCAGCTTGTGCCATTACAGTAGCTCATGGACTTTGATTTGACATGATGGCAGTGGGCTAGGCAGATAGTGTGTCTATTTCAATGTTCTGACTTTCATTTATATTCAATAGAGTAGCATCAGAATTCAGGAGCAGTAGAGCTGTAGTTTTCCTAGATGTCATGACCACTGCATGTAGGTGAACCAGTTTGAGTACATTTCCTTTATAAATACTTCTGTAATGAGATCCAACTTTATAAATGCCACTATCTTCCATGTTGGATGGGTTTTCACTGCGTCCATAGAATCCATAAAAAACACTACATTTTAATATCATCAGCAATTGTAGAGACACCTTGCAACTAGAATTGAATTCAAATCTCCAGGGATCCCACAAAGCAGTAATGGCTGGCTACAAGAGCCATATCTAAGATTACCTGGGCTCAAAGAATAATTGCCATCGTCCTGAAAATCTAGATCCATAATCGAATAAAGCCTGGTGTTTATTTGGAAACGATGAGAGGGTTCTTGAAGAACAACAAAAAGTGTGTCAATATTTTATTTTTGTTTAAGTGAATTTAAAGAGGGACGTGATATTTTTGTGGCATTGAGTTTTCTGTAACTCATTTCAATGTTTCTCTCTCAGATTTCTCTGTCTTTGTCTCTCTTTCGCTTATCCCACACTCTCTCTCTATTTCACCTCTATCTCTCTTTCTCCTTCTATCGATCTCTCTTTCCATCTCTATATCACTCTTTCCCCCTCTCCGCTCATCAACTGCCATTCCTGCTTATTATATGTGTGTGTCATTTCATACATAATATACATATTTTCTCAACGTTCCCCCCCCCCCGGCATAATGTCTCGTGATTGCCAATGGCTCATTTCCTTCTCCGAGATTGCTTTTTGGCAAATAATGGAAAGATCTTGTCACCTATGTGGCAGACTTATTTGTATTCTAGTATTGGGGTATTGTTGACCTTGTCGGGATTCAGAGTGAAATTGCATGCATTGTCCACTGAGAAGCCAAAAAAATGTGCATGCGATGGTCATAATCGGTCGATTAACCCTCTCATTTCCAGACACTTTTCCAAAAAACCGGTTTCTCTTATTTCATCTAAAATTTCGAAACGATAATTCAAGCAGTACCCTAGTGTTTGCATCCATGCAAAAACTACTGTTTCCAGCTTTCAACGGTATGTACTCAACAAGAAGGGCGCTCTCTTGCAAAATGGCAGTAAAATCAGTATTCCTTATCACCAATGTTCTATGGTGCCAAACGGCGACTATGGTAATTAGAGGGTTAAGCCGGCATTATGTGGCTGCCAACTCGTGCATTTCTTTTCGTTTTGACATGGCTGTAGCAAGAGGAAAGGGCATCTTTGCTCCAGGGTTCCAGAGAAAAAAAAAAAAACACCTCCCTTCGCATTATTTAAGGATTTTCTAGGAAACTTGAAGCAGACAAGATTAGAATTGATGCACGGCCAGTTGTGACCTCATCATATTTGTAGTTCAACACAGAGTTAACATTTTCCTGGCTGTCAACAGATGTTCACACGAAGTCCAAAGAACATATTGGAAAACAAAAAACATAATTTTCCAGTTGAAAACGTAATCCTTACATTGCAATCTAATGTTGATGCATATACACTCTGTATCCGCAGGGGATAAAGCAAAAATAATTTGCACCAATTTAAGGAAAATAGTAACAACAATAAAAGTGTAATTTTCAACTTTTAGAATAACTTGCTTTACTTTTGGAATTACATTTTCCATTTGCCTCTGGAATACATTGCAATCTACCCAAGATGTAAAAGCATTCTAAGTCTTCATACATTGCCCTCTTCATGACCCAGTCAATTTCTATAGCGAAAAGAATCGGTGAAATTATGCAGCCTTGACGCACTCCTGTAATTACCTGGAACTTGTAACTCAAACCAAAATTTTACATCAGCCTCTGCATACATTGCAATCTACCTTAGATATGAAAACATTATACATTTTACAGAATAGATAGCTCTCTCTTGAGTTTGCACCAAATCTAAAGAACGCAGTAAAACAAAATTTTTGATGTTTAGAATAACCATTGCTAACTTTTAGAAGTATATTTTCCATTTGTCTCTGCATACATTGCAATCTACCCTTAATAGGGCAACATTCTCTATTCACATAATCAATTACCCAAACATTTTGATTAGCACCAAATCAAAAGTACTTGATTTTTTTTTTTTAATGCAATTTTTCAACTTTAAGAGTGACATTGTTAAATTGGAGAATTACATTTTCAATTTGCCTCTGTAATGCATTGCAATCTACCCAAGATATAAAAGCATTCTAAGTCTGCATATATTGCCCTCTTCATGACCCAGTCAATTTCTATAGCGAAAAGAATCGGTGAAATTATGCAGCCTTGACGCACTCCTGTAATTACCTGGAACCAGTAACTCAAACCAAAATTTACTTGGGCCTCTGCATACATTGCAATCTACCTTAGATATAAAAACATTATATATTTTACAGAAAAGATAGCTCTCTCTTGAGTTTGCACCAAATCTAAAGAACGCAGTAAAACAAAATGCAATGTTTAATGTTTAGAATAACCATTGTTAACTTATAGAAGTATATTTTCCATTTGCCTCTGCATACATTGCAATCTACCCTTAATAGGGCAACATTCTCTATTCACATAATCAATTACCCAAACATTTTGATTAGCACCAAATCAAAGGAGCTATATTTATTTTTTTAATGCAATTTTCAACTTTTAGAATGACATTGTTAAATTGGAGAATTACATTTTCAATTTGCCTCTGCAATACATTGCAATCTACCTGAGATATGAAAACATTGTATATCTGTATACATTGCCCTCTTTATGACCCAGTCAATTTCTATAGTGAAAAGAATCGGTGAAATTTGCAGCCTTGACGCACTCCTGGAACCAGTCTCTCAAACTAAATTTTACATTAGCCTGTGCATACATTGCAATCTACCTTAGATGTGAAAACATTTTTTATAATGTACAGAAGAGATAGATCTAACTTCAGTTTGCACCAAATTCAAAGAACATAGTAACAACAACAAAAATTCATTTTTTTTTAATTTATAGAATTACATTGTTATTTTCTGAAATTACATTTACCATGTGCCTCTGCATACATTGCAATTTACCATAGATATATGGATATAGAAACATTCTGTATCTGAAGAATATATTGTTTGAATATTTGTGTTTGCATCTTATCCAAAGAAGATAGTAAGGGGAAAAAATGCAAATTTCAACAAGTTTGTAGATTTTCATTTTCCATTTGCCTCTGTGTACATATCAGGCTACCCTAGATATATCAACAGAAGATATTATCTTAATATTTGTGTTTGCATCAGATATAAAGAAGAGAGTGAGGGGTAGAAAATGCAATTTTCAACTTGTAGATTTGACAATTTACAGTTTCTCTACATGCATTGCAATCTACCCTAGATATGGAAACCTTCTATATCAACAGTATATATTGCTTTAACATTTTGTGTTTTCACCAAACATACAGGTGAGAGTAAGGGGTAAAAAATGCAATTTTCAACTTGTGGATTTAACAATTTACATTCTCTCTGCAGGCAGTGCAATTTTCCGTAGATAAGGAAACATTCTATATCAACAGAGTATATTGCTTGAACATTTGTGTTTGCACCAAATCCAAATAACATATCGTAAAAGTTAACAAAATAAAAAATAAAAAAATAAAAACAACTTGTAGAATTACATCATTCTCTTTTCTCAGGATATATTGCAAACTAATTCTGATGAGAGAAAAAAAATGTGTATCAACTGAATATATGACTCTAACACTCATATTTGCACCAAGCCTCACAAATATCACCTTTAGCCTGAAAAAAATCATTTTCATGCTTGCCAAATCAATATCTATGCAAGCTTTCTACGTGCCACTCAAATATAAATTATCTGTGAAAACTTAGTACTCGGTCAGCTTAAATCATATTTGTTGGAGTGAAATGTCTTATATTTGTTAAGCTTTATGGATTTCCAGTCGAATGCCTCGAGCTTCCATCCTTCAGATTGTGTAATATGATATTGTTTCATCAATTTGACATACAAATTTTGGACAAGTCTGTGTCTGCATGACATATTCTCCTTTTTTAGTTCACAAGTATGTATGGTTTATATCCACTTGGTCTATTAACAGCAGTTCCAATTCTCGAAATGTCTCGTACCACATGGACTAAATTTGGTCTAATTTCCTCTCGGACTAAAACATAGTTGGTTTGAGTCTCGCTTGGTTTTATTGCCAGTTCGTCCGAAAGTCCAATGGTCTCACCTAATTCCCATATGAATATTTAGTCTATTTGTTACTTGAACTGACTAAATAGTGTTAGACCAAGTGGAAATTAGATGAAATAGGAATTTAAAAAAGGAGAAAGAGACAAAGTGGTAATTAGACCAAAAGTTAATTAGACAAACTGGTTGTAGATGAAATGGAATTAGACCATTTGGGATGAGACCAAACAGGCATTAGTCAAAGTGAGTGTACATGTAGAACAAGTGGCATTTTACCCTCCAGGGGGGTGTTTCACAAAGAGTTAAGTAGACTTAAAAATCGCACTTAACTCGTTATTTTTGTGCGTTATATTACACATCACGTTATTGGTCAGACCATGCTCAGGGGATGCGCGCCATTGTGAAATCTATCAATTAAATTGCGCGTTATAAAACAAGATGCGCGTAGAAGTTAAAGTGCGAGTTTAAGTCTCCTTAACTCTTTGTGAAACACCCCCCAGCTCTGCATATTGTCTCAATTTTACTCTTTCTCTGCTTGTGGGTCTTATGCACACAGTTTTTTTTTTATCTTGAGAGACAAGCTCACACTTCTGTTAAATCACAGCTTGAAAATCTTTTCAATAAATCTACTGATAAAATGACATTGTCTAGGGAAAGCCTGAGGGGCATTAATTAAGTGCAAGTTGAAACAGCTCCAAACAGACGATATTCTCATATTTATGTAAGCTTGGCCTGTAGTGTATATCAGAGTGCAATCACAGAAGATATTCTATACCTGTCTTGCTTCTCGGTAAGTGATATTATTTTGCCTCCAGGTAGTAAATTCACATGTATGGACATGTGTTGTCAAGTGGTTATCCCTGTTACTCACACTTTTCAACCAGTACGAAAACATGACCTGCATGTATAAGTTTTTTTTTAAGATAATGCATTATATCCTTCATAATTAATCAGAATGTGTTTATAATGGTTACCAATTTTCGCTCTGGAGAGCTCTTTCAAAGAGTTGTTGCATTCGTTAAGAAGTGAAAGGTAAATTTTTGTCAGCTACACTGTCAAAAAAAAACAAGAAAAGTTCTTGCAGCAGGGCTTCAAGTATACCTGTAATTTTACTGCACAATTTGCAGTAAAATTACAGAAAATTGGTACATGGGTAAAATTTCCTGTAGTAAAAGACTTTTTCCTTGTTTAAAACAGATTTGTTCTGTTAAATTGGTGAAAATTTCCAGAATATACCAAATTTCTGTAATTTTACTGTAAATTGTGTTAACAATTGTCCAGTAAGATTACAGGTGTTCTTAAAGCCCTGCTGCAAGAACTTTTTCTTTCTTTTTTTTTAAAGGAGGAAAAAAATACAGAATCATTCTGTATATATATTCTGGAAATTTTCTGCAATTTAAAAGAACAAGTCTGTTTTAAAAAAGAAAAAAGTCTTTTATTACAGGAAATTTGTAAAATTTCATACCCAATATACCAATTTTCTGTAATTTTACTGCAAATTGTGCAGTAAGATTACAGGTATTCGTGGAGCCCTGCTGCAAAAACTTGTCTGGGTTTTTTTTTTTAAGGAGGAATTTTCTAACAGTGTAGTACATGCTACACTTTTGAGATCATATTAATAATCATGTGCTTCTTTTTGGCCATCTTGAAATCAGAAGAAAATCTTGCAACCCTCAAACCATCGAAGGACAGCAGGTTGTATTAAAGCTAAAAATATTGGGATAATAGCCTAGAGACCTTGCCTGGCTAACTCCACACTAATTACAAGAAAAATATAAAATCAGATACATTTACTCAGGCTCTAAGAAAAGCCAATTTAGATAATTGAAAAAAAGAGTGATGTGGTTTATATTTTTATAATAAATGATTAAGTACATGTTCATGTACATGTATTATTCATATTAACTTTGATCCCTTTCATTAAATAAATATGACAGATTTTGTGCCTTTGACAAAATCAATCAAGCTTCAACTTGCTTATGGCAAATGACATCTCTATGCAAATGAACCAAATCAAAGGTGAAAAGTTCAATCTGAAATACATGAACTGAAGAAGTAAGTAACAGAGAAGAGTGAATCATCCCTTTATTGCAACATAAAAAATTGAACAAAGGAACAAAATGTGTAATCATGATTTCAGACATAAAAATCAATTATGCCCAGGTCATGTAAAATTAAAAATGCAAGGCAACATAATAACATAATTATAACAGACTTCTGTATTTGTTATATATATTCAAGCCATGTGTACTGTACTTGTTCAGTATTGAATGATAAAAATGTTTATAAGATATACTGATGCCCTAATTATTGTGTTTTTCAAATTCACATACATGTTTAACATGTGTGTATTATAAGTTGGTAAAGTAGGTCTCATTTGACTAGAGGGAGAATTCTATGCAAAAGATTGCAATACAAGGATTGCGCCAAAGCTCTTGCTACAGGCGATACTAAATTTTAATCATACAAAAATTGTGGTTTGTTTTGTTCAATATCATCTATGTTTTGCAAGGCCAATTGGAGAGAGTTTAATCTGCACCCAATTTTACCTCCCAGGCCTTTTCTCACTAGTCGCTGCTACACTAGCTTGAGCTTGAGAATAGCATGATATTTCTGACCTGGTGAATTTCAGGCTTTTCTCTGAAACAGCCTTCTAAATTGGGCAAAATCTCAGCTAAAAAATATCTTGAGCTTTTTTTTAAACCGAGTTTTGGCCCAGAATAGCGCAATAAATTGATATGTGCTGCACTAATCCCAACATATTTGGCTCGTTTGTGGAAACCTGAGGTCAGATCTTAAAGCTGAAGCTCAAGTTGATGTTGCGTCAATGTGGTGCTTCACTAGCCTGAGCTTGCCAAATAGCATGCTATTTTAATCTAATGAATAAGCCTGATCAGAGAATGTCAGGCTTTTCTCTTTATCAGCCTGCTAAATTGGACAAAATCTCAGCCCGAAACATCCAGGGTGGTGTTTCACTAAGTTGTTTGTAAAGTTACGAATGACTGGAACATGTTCTTGGGTGCTATAGTACTCACAATCTCAATAATTTAGCACTAGAAATGATCACCGGTTGTTCGTAAAGTTGTTCATAACTTATGAACGACTTGGGCTTATTTTCAAACTTGCTGCACTGCTGCACTAATCCCAAAATATTTGGCTCGTTTGAGGAAGCTCGAGGTCAGATCTTAAAGCTGAAGCTCAAGTTGATGTTGGGTCAATGTGGTGCTTCACTAGCTTGAGCTTGACAAATAGTGTGCTATTTTTAACCTGATGAATTGGCCCGATTAGAGAATATCAGGCTTTTTCTCTGATATAACACGCTAAATTGGACAAGATCTTAGCACAAAATACCTTGGGCTTATTTCCAAGCTCAAGCTAGTTTTGCGGTTTTTGCCAAAAATAGCATGATAAATTGCACCAATCCCAACATCTACATTTTAGGCCCATATTCTAAACCATATAAAGAATTTGTAGGAGTCGAAGTAGCACCTCACAACCTTCAAACTCATACAAACTCAATCTCAGGTTCAGAATAAGTGCCATTGGGTTTGTTTGTGCTAGCTGGAGGTCTGATCGTAAAGCTGAAGTTCAAGCTTATGCAGATTCAACTTAATACTTCAACTGGTTTGGGGGTTTTCCTCTTATCCAGTGTGCTATTTTCTCAAGCTGGAGCTAGTAAGGCACCGTCTATTGCCTCTCGTTGCATCATTTGTACAGGGGTTTCCCAGAATCAATCACTTGCTTGATCTGGTTAGAGGGGTTAACTAATTGGTTTAGAAGATTCTATTGGTTGGGATAATCTCATTAGCGCCTATATGAGACATATAGCCTCCCTGGTGGCAACAGCAACATTGTACATCAGATTGAAAGATAACAGTGATTCAGCTTGGAGTCAAATGTTACAGAGAGAGGAGGAGGGGGAGGGGGAGGAAAGGAAGAGGAGGAAAGAGAAGGGTAGAGAGAAAGGGAGAAGTAGAGGGTGAGAAGGGGAGGGAAGAAGGGGAGAGAGAACAAAAAAAAAACAAAGAAAAAGAGAGAGACAGAATGATGGAAGACAATGGTACTACGTGCACAAGAGAGATTGAGAGAGATAGAGAAAGAGAGGGGGAAGGAAAGAGGGTAAGAGAGAGGAAGAGCCCAGCGGCTGCCAGTCCCAAGAGAAAAGGGGCAAAAAGAATATCTGTCCACCTTTCAGACAATAAAATTTGGAGCATGGAGCATTGCCTCTCAAATTTTTATTAGGGGTTTTTGGTTGATGTGAAAGTACTTCCAAGAAAGTATTACAGTCCTATGTTAAAAAGTTGCAACACAAAAGTAGGGAAGAAAGGAGAGAGGAGGAGGGGAAAGAGAAAAAAAGGGGAAAAAAAGAAAAGAGGAGGTTGATATAAATGGGGAAAGAAATAAATGAAAGGTATAATTCAACAGAACTGAGAGAACAGGCTCTTTTCATGAGAAATGAAATGCACATGTATGTTTTTAAAATGGATCTAGAAAGAGCAGGTGAGAAAAAGATAAAGGTAAAAAAATTGACAACATTGTTAATATTGATTGATTATATTTATATGATGTAACAGTTGAAACAGAAAGAAAATATTGAAAAGAAGGGGAAAAGAGTTGCACATTCTTATTCTATCAATATGACATGTAAATAGAAAGAAGTGTGGTTTCTTTATATACTACCGGCTTCTTTGGTGAGAAAACACACCGAACTTCAATTATGTTCGTAAAAAGACAGACGTGATGCGTTTCCCAGGTCCCTTTTCTTACCACTTCTCAATCATACCCAAAAATAGACCCGGGAAATCGATCAATCTTACAATCTACCGAATATAATATTCAAAGTGAATAAGACATGAGTACCGAGGCAGCATTTATGTGTTTCATGTGAAAGTTTTGGAGGGGAAGCGATTAAGACGAAGAAAAGGCTCGACGATAGCTGATAAATGTTGGTTTTATTGATCTGATTAAAGCTCATGAATGATTCTTTACGCTAGAGGATATGAGGTAAGGTGAATATATTCAGAAGAGAAAGTGAAGAGCAGGTGGGATGAAGAAGCTGTTCCTCTTAAAGGGGAAGTTCTCTTTAGACTTCAGTTGGTTTAAAGAAAAAAAAAAGAAAAGACAAATGTGAAGACCATTATCAATGAAGTTTGTTATTAAATCGTAACTCATTAATGGTCCGAGCACTGTTTGCACATACTGTTTGAATGTGTTTGGCAACATTTTTAGGAACATAGTGAGAATTAGTTTGGTGTGATTTAAAACCCTTACACTCTGTGTATACAACAAATAGTAATAATAATCGAATTGCAAGGTTGGTTTTTTTTTGTTGGGGGGAGGGGGGAAATTTAATAAAATAGCTTCATATCTTTAGCTGATTAAACACTTACCCCATGAAATTATTCTTTTATTTTTACGCAATGTTATTGTTTGAACCTGTTTGACAGTTTAAGATATGGGAGCTGAAAATATAAACCTAATTTTATCAAAAGGAGCGATTGCAGAGGATGATGGTAAGAACAATGCAACCTTTATTACCGTTTTTGTGTTGTGATATCACAAAATAAGATAACCCTTTCTTCATTTGATGGGGGGAAAATATATTTGATGGTATGCTATTGACTGAAGATATGAACCTATCTCTATCAAAAGAAGCAATGACAGTTGATGTCACTGACAACAAACCAACTTTTATCATTATTTTTGTGCTGTTACATCACAAAATGAGAGAGTTGAATTTACAATTCATACTCCCTCATCCACGATTAAACAAGTGGAAAAAACAGTTGATGGTGTATTATCAGCTGAAGATATAAACCTATTTTTATCAAAAGAAGCAATTAGCAGAGGATGCCATTGAAAAACAACAGCGAATATTACTATTTTGAGGGTTATACAATTGCAAAAAGAGTTTTGCATTGTCAAATCATACTTGGTCCATCTTTAATAAGGGGAACAAAAGTTGATGGTGTTTTATCAAAGTAAGACATGAAGCTATATAACAATCAAGGAAAATAATTATTGCAGAGGATGCTTTTGAGAACAATGCAATTGTATAAAGCTATTTTTATCTTGAGAAACAATATAGAGGACACTATTGAGAACAATGTATTATAGCAGGAACTCATGTCTTATATTTCAAGATGTTTCTAAATATAAAGTCAGACATTTCTTTGAATGCTCCAGGACCTGACAATAGAAGTTTGCAGATAAAACCAGAACAATAATAGATTACCTCTTTGATAGTACATACTTATAGAATTGCTCTAAAAACCATCCTGCATTACACAAGAAGGAAATATTATCATTTTTGTGTTGTATCAATGTAAAAAAAAAAAAAAAAAAAAAAGTGATGTCTGAAAGTCATTCTTCCCTTCTTTCAGTCAAGTGAAAAATTGACTGTATTTATTACTAAGAGAAACAGTTGTGCATTATCTTGTTTACAACAAAGCCATCATTATTTTTATGTTGCAGCATTGCAAATTGAGAGCATTGTTTGCAATTGATTATTTTTCACTTTTCAGTCCAGTAAACATTTGGTTGGGTTTTATCTGCTGAATACTATATGACGCTATTTTTACCAAGAAATATAAATGGAAATTATTCTATTGTAAAAAAAGCAACTATCATTTTAATTTTGGGGTTCTATATAGTATCACAAATCAAGATAAAGATATTTGTAAGTGATTCTCTTTCACTTTTCAGTCCAGTAAAAATTTGAGGGTGTTTTATCAGCTAAAGATATGAAGCTATTGTTTGCAAAGAGAAATAGTTTTACATTATTCTATTGACAAAAAAAAAATAACTATCATCATAATCTTTTTTCAGTTACGTAAAAATTTGGTGCTGCTTTATCCACTGTAGATAGGAAGTTATTATCAAAAGAAAACAATGCAGATGATGCTATTGTTGCCGTTTATTTTATGACATTTTTTTTTTTTTTTTTTGCTTCTGTGAAAAGACAAATGCCTATATTCACCAATGTGTACATGTAAGTCATAGATTAAATCTGTGCTTTAACAATGGGTAGCAAAATGTGACATAATCTTGAACAATAGATGTTAGATGATCAAATTTTTGGTTCTGAAGGTATCAAGAACTGCCTGGGAATAATATGGACGAAAGTTTACCTAACCACAATAGCACAATTCCAGAATCCAGTAACGTGTAAGAAACATAACAAAGTAGACAGATTTTCACATTTGGCTAACCATAGTTAAACTACAGATTTAAGCTATGGTTTAACTTAGTACACCTTTGTGAATGCAGCCCTAAGCCTTAATTTTACTTTAAGGGGAAAAAGAGAAGGGAAACCTTACAATCTACAAGGCCTAAATTAAAAACAATTGAGAACAATGAGACTATTGATAGCAGATAACAGTGTCTTACAGCTTTATGAAACAAGGGAATACTAATAAGAACAATGCAATTATTTATAGCATGGTTTTATGGCTTCAAAAAAGAGGATTTTTATGGAGAACAATGTAACTATTTATAGCAAATATAAGTGTTTTATGTATGTTTTATGGATCATGAAATAAGAGGAATCTGGTATGAACAATGCAACTATTTACCGGTATAGCAGATAATAGAAGGGTTTAATGGCTTCAGGTGGTATCTCATTTTGCGGATACATCTCTGAGACTCTACTGAAAAAAAAGAATCTCATAAATATGAATGAATTCAATTTTCCATGCTCATGAGAAACTTCGGAGATGTCTCTGAGGCATCACTGTGAATAGTTTCGAAACCGACTCAAGCCCATCTAAGTTAGAATATAAGAATATGGCATTGTATTATAAAAACAAAACAATTAGCTCATTTGGTCATGTTTAAAATAAACTTTGATTATTCTTTGGTGGACCTGTGCGCTAGATACAAGTAGCTACTTTTATCAAACATTGTGCTGTATTTTAGTTTGTCCCCCCCCCCCCAACTTGTTGACATACATTCTTCTTTTTGGAAATTGAGCTAGTGAAATATCTGAGTGGATAACAAAGTTATTCATCCCATCTAACTTGAAGTAAACTTTGATCTTATCCTTATTTTTACTTTGTCCCCCACCCCCATCTCTTGTTGACGTGTATTCTACTTTTTGGAAATTGAACTCGGAAAATTTCTGTGTGAACAACAAATATGTCTATTCGATAAATGGAATAAATTTGTGGTTTTTTTTCTGAACACTATCAAGAATGTTTTCTCCCCCAAGTGTTGTTTTAGTTAACTGGATACGAGTGCTCTATATCGCAATTCGCAATTACAAAAATTGAATGTGTAACCATAGAAATGGGATTGCATCCCTAGCTCCCATCATAGAAGCTGCATCCACATCAGACGCAGTTTGCTCAATCTTGAGATTCTAGCCTTTTCAGCCTTTGCCCACAAAAAGCTCAAGATAATATTATAATGATTATAATAGTACTATTATTTATAATACGCTTTTCCCATAAGGCTCAAAGATTCAAGAAACCCCTTCCACATCAGCTTGAATGGAGAGTTTTTGTCGAGTTTTATTAGCAGCCTGCAATTTTTCAGTGTGGTGAGACATCTTTGAATTATCCAAAGTCAAAACCTGAGTGTGTCCACATCTTCAAAATAGTTCTAGGACAACTACCCTCTGGACAATTAGCCCCCTGGACAATTACCTCCTGGACAATTACCCCCCCCCCCCGAACAGCTATTTTCCACCCTAATAACCCCATTTCTGGGGGAGAGGGTAGTTTACAGGGGTAATTGCTCTGGGTAGTTGTCCTGATTCGCTGTGAAATAGGTATAATAGCTATTGGGCAAACTGCCTCCAGTTGAATAGAGATTGAATCTCGAGCTAGTTTTGATCAGGCTAATGGTTGGATCAGAAATAGCCAGCTAATTTTGAAACTCGGGCTGATAAAGACGGTCCTTGAGACTCTTCTTAAGGGGGATGAAACAGAGCATTAAAGGTTATCGGTTTAATTAGGCCAGTGGGCATTATGTTCATCTGTTTCTCTTAAATTGTTTTCTTTTCCTTCTTTTCTTTCCCTGTCTTATGTTGGCTTATATAGTTTATAGAGTGCCTGGGAATTCTGTTTTCTTCTTTTATGTCTTTGTAAGTTTTGTATTTGAAGTTTGTGAGCTTTCCTCAACAAGCATAAAAGTCGGGTTGTTGAATATCTGAAAATAAAGGAAAAGGACAAGCAATATGCTTCAAACCATCTTTTCATCATTACCTTTCTTGTATCACATAGATTTAAACTTGTCCTTTTAGTGGCACTTTGGCATTACATGTTTTTATACCTTTTTGACCAGCAGAATACTATAATTGTGGAAATACTCGTGGTACATTATTTTTCGCGGATTTCGCGCAAAGATCGGCAAACACGAACTTAAAAACATGCAAATATACGAGTATGCATACTTATGCCCGTTTTGAATAAGTTCAATTGCATTCTTACGTAAATGCAGCGCGAAGTTAAGAACCCGTGAATATGTTTTGATCACATGAAAATATCAGCGAATAACACATAAGCAGAAAGAGCATAAATCACTATCAAATATGAACTTTTCAACTTTTGCAATACATCAAACCATCCCTACAGGTAAATAAGAAAAGTTTGAAAGAAAATAATAATTGAAATCACTAAAATACCATCACAAAGAACAACTTATCACTATTTTCGTTTACAAATTTGCAACTTTTATGCATTTTATGATTATTATAAATGAAGTGTCTTAAGACATGAATTTTATTTTTTTGAAAGGTTGTAGGTGTAACATAAAGATATGAGTTGGGCTACTTTGAGGATGAAAAAGCTGATTCATTTAGGCTTTAGGAAGATGCTCTACTACTATAGCCCATGGGCCGAGTGTTAAAAGGGCATTACTATCTTATATTCCACATTGAATTAAACGCCTTCTGGCCCTAATGGACGACATGGTCATTACCTCCAAAGTAATCAGTTTTCTGATTCACCAAATTGGCAAGATTTTGTTTCAATTACGTTCACTGTCCCAGGGCATCAGTTAGCGAGAAATGCCGAACAGTGCTTGTGAGCATGTACTGCTGCACTATCCCTTTGGAGTTAGGACGCATGTTTAGATTTAATTTGGAGCCTCTACCTAATCACCACCTTGGCTTGTAGATTGCTTCTCGGGTTGCATAAACATTAAGTTTATTTAGTTTGTTTTTGTGCAAAATTCTATAATGGCTTGGTTTTGGAGTTTATATTAGCGTATCTTCATCAGCTGGAAGTTGGGAAATAGCCTGCTTTCCATAAATTAGTCAGACCAGAAAATATCAGGCTGTTCCAGGATTGAACAGGTTGTAAAAACTCTCATTAGGCAGTGCTGCACAAGCATAACTTAACATACGGAGCACACAATCAAGCATAATAATATTCTTTTCTTTTAACCCAGGGTAGCCGCTCCTTATGCCATTAACTGTACTCCCATTTGGCCCTGCATAACATAGTAAGTTATTATTAACTCAAGAGCCTTGCACAAAGGCAGCTTAAGCAGCATGCATTGGATATCTTTAGAAGTCATTGTCTTAAGTGGAGCGAATGAGTCTGCAACATGGATTTATAGATCAATGTGACTTTTGTAGAGAAACAAATTTGCCTGAAGGGAGATAGTGGAAGCTGAAGGGGGTCAAGAACTCAAATCTAAATCTATTTCTCACTTTTTCCAGCGTAAAGCTTCACACTTTGACAGCTCAATTCAGGTGGTTTGCTGCCCAGGATCAACAAGTTATCAAAGTAACCATCAACATGACTCATGATATCCAGGTGCAATTGTACACTTTTTAAGTGCCAGTCAGATGATATCCCTCTGAAAATTGTTTTGAAGGGATAGTCCCATTTTTAAAGGTTTTTAGATTAATAGTTTTGTCATAAAAAGTCATAAAAAATGAAAAAGGGTTGTCATGCCACTAATAAAGCTAAGAAAATTTTTCTCCTAAATGTGAATCTACATTGCATGAAGCATGATATTGCAAGCCTTTTGTTAACCCATTGAATACTGAATTAATTGCTGTATCATTTATTGGACTTTGCATTTTTGTCACAATATCCACAAAAGCTTCGAAAGGTGTAAACTACAAGGCCTAAATGAAATTTTTAAAGCATTTTTTTGTGGAAGCTTTTGGTAAAACATGGCATAGATTTCTAATTTCAATTTCAATTTTCAAATTTTGCATTCTTCAACATTATGATGTGGAATTTTTTTCAGTTTGTGAGTTAATTATAAACGATCAAACAAGTAATTTTTTCAACCCAGTAGATTCTTGGTGCAGTGGCCTTACAGGCAGTACCACACATTGTCATAATTACTTTCAAAAGCTGGCCGCAAAAGCAATTACTTCTGAACCACTAGGGTATGATTTGCAAAGTTAAACAAGTATTTGAAGCGATGTCTAACCACAAATTTAGATGAAGCAAGGAAATTTAATTGAAAAATTTTTATCAGCTATTTTTTTATTATTATTCCCAAAGGAAAGTGTAAATGAGGTGAGCTTTGCTTTGTAATGTCTGACCGCATTTGTAATTATAGGAATATTGCTTTCAGAATGAGATAACGTGTAACCATTGATTTTAAATATGGATCCATTGTGGTCTATACAGGGTGACCCAGAAAAAAGGAAACCCAACTTTGATCAACAATAATTTCAAAAATATTCCAATGGGGATTATGAAATTTATATATCATCATGGGAAAGTTACAACTCATTACCATTCTAATGATACCCTCTCAGCTCACCAATATCATGCATCACTGAACCCCATTGTTTTGAAAATTGTCTCGCAAAATTGGAAATGCTCTCTTTCATGCTCCTTGAGATGAGTTTGCTTTTAAGGTTCTAAAAAATCTAAGTAGAGCATTCCGGTGACTTTAATAAATGGTCTGATAAAATGGGTGGAAATGTCTACTTATTTAATCCTGTTAATCTTACCATCCAGGTAATTTCATCATGTTACTGCTCACAACAACCCAGAGAACCTTTAGTTCTCCGTGGAGATGTAAGAAGCATACAGTGCATCAATCACAATTTTCAAGATATTTTCAGAACAATCGGGTTCAGTGATGCGTGACATTGGCGAGCTGAAAGAGATATCAATAAAATGTAATGAGTGGCACTTTCCAGTGATATAAACGTCATAATTACCACTGTCATGCTTTTTAAATGATTGATGATGAAAGTTGGGTTCCCTTTTTAGGCACATTGCAACAACCATCTCAATAGCTGAAAGTGAACCACTCACAACTTTGCAAGACATTTTCAAAACCAATGGGTTCAGTGATGCGTGACATTGGTGAGCTGAGCAAGATATCATTAAAAATGTAATGAGTTGCACTTTCCAGT
>CALNVZ010003430.1:20011427-20074619 GCA_940671915.1 Paracentrotus lividus | reverse complement strand
CACTGTAAAGTGCAAACTCATTACCATTCCATGATATCTCTCTCACCTCACAATATCATGCGATATAAATTTTATAATCACCATGGAAATATTTTTGAAATTATTGATGATCAAAGTTGGGTTTCCTTTTTTCTGGGTCACCCTGTATAGGGGAATTACAGGAAAATTAGTGTATTTTCTCAGTGAGTTATGCACTTTGTGGTGGATTTTATCTTCTTTTTTGTTTGCATTTTTTATTTATAAAGATGAAGGATCTATATTTAAATTTCAACTGTTCCAATAGCAAATGATTGTAAAAGTGTAATTCGGTGTAATATTGCTGAGAAATTAAAAATAAAGAGCATTGACTTAGTAGTCCTATTAGCACATGTTTAAAACATGTGACACATTTTATGTTTAAAACACATGCCTTTTAAAAACCTTTTTTACAAACTGAAACTTCCTCGCTGCAAAATGACCTGACACATGAACTTTCAGTTGAGGCCACTTGAAACTATGAGAGGATGAAACTTAAAGTTTAATCATGTCCTCAAAGCACAAACTTCTGAGTGAGGACATATCCACTGCTTGAAGTTTAAACTGAAAACATAAGATCTCTAGAGGTTTCAAACCTCAAAGGCACCTTAAGTTTCAAAACTATGAGTGTGTCCTTACAGGCAAAAACTTCAAATTAAAAAGTAACTTCAATGTGTCCATGAGGTTTGAAAACCATGATAAAACTTCAAGATAAATTCAAGTTTTGGCTCGTCGTGCAAACCTAGACAATATCACACATTCTTGTTCTCTATTGCTCGCTCGTGGATTTAACCCGTCTCGGAAGTTCTCTACTAAACCAATCATGTTAGAACTGCAAACAAATGATGTATCCCAGGGGGCATTGTAGCATTGGTAATTCAAGCCCTCCGTCTTGCCGATGGAAATGTCGGGAAGTATTTTCCGCCAGCTCGTTGCCGGTTCCGCCAGCTATACATACTTCATACATCATCATATATTCAGAGCATGTAGTTTGTATATATGATTCAGATTGTTCCTCTTGTTGTAAAGACTGTGGTCTATGTATTTTAAGGATTCAAGTATGTTTTTGACTGACAATAGGATTTGGTGTAAAACATCTCTTGACAGCCCCAAAGAAAAATAAAGGTCTTGAATTAAGTGGGTATAAAAAATATCAAATTACATGATATCAAGTAACTTTCTTTACATTCTCTTACTCCTGCTGTTGTCGTCCTGTGAATCTATTCCTCAAAACAAAACATGCCCCTCCCCCTCCTCCACCCCACATACTTTCATCTCTTTCCTAAGAGTTTGGGTTTTTCATCTTACCTCAAACATGCCATATAATATCCTTCCCCCATCCCTAATAGAGAAAATGCAATCATAGGATTACAATTTCATCACCAGTTAATCTTTTCTCAGTCATGGTCATGCCCCTCGCTTTCTATCTTCCTATCTTAATTCCACACCCCTAATTTTTTCATGTCTTGCTCCCCTCCCCCCCCCCCGTCCCAACCTAGAGACAATGCTATCATTAAATCACAAGTTCTCTGCCTGTGAATCTATTCCTTCATTATGTCATTGCCCTCTCCTTCCACACTCTACTCCCCGCCTCAATCTCTACCCCAACATATCATGTCCCCCTATCACTACCCGACCCCTCTCTCTCCCTACCGAACCCTCCCTCTTCCCAACTAGAGACAAACCACAAGTTATATCCTAGTCATGGTACTCCCCTTCCTCGTATCATCCCCCCCCCTGATGCCCTCGTTCAATCCCCCACCCCTCAAACTGTCATGTCTCTTCCCCCTCACTCACCCCCCCCCTATCCAGCTCTCTTCCCACTAGAATCCCAGTCTTCCACTAGTCAATCTATTCTTCAAACATGTATGCTCTCCTCTTCCTCACCCCCCCCACATATCATCCTCTTCAGGTTCCATCCTCTACTCCCCTCCCTCAATTCTCCACCTGCAAATATGTTCATGTGCCCCCTCTCCCACCCCCCCCTGCCCATCCCCTCTCTTTCCACTAGAGAGAAATGTCATCATTATATCGCAAGTCTTCCACCAGTAAATCTATTCCTCAAACATCTCATAGCCATCCCCTTCCACCAACCAACCCCTCCAAGTTCCATCCTCCACTCCCCTCCCTCAATTATTCAACCCTTAAACATGTCATGCCCCCCCCTCTCACTCACCCTCCCCTCACCCCCCCCCCACCCTCTTCCCACTAGAGACAATGCCACATTAAATCACAGTCTTCCACCAGTCAATCTATTCCTCAAACATGTCATGTCCCGGAGGCATCAAGCAGAGAGCGGTCGGTAATACAATCCCACCGTGTTGCATGATCCCAGCTTCTACATATTTCTTGGCCAACGGCTGTATTATGGCCAGCATTCTAATGAGATCAAGGATTGGCCTAGCAACCGCATCATCCCTGGGAGCCAGACCGCATCTTATACCGTGTTTACATTGTGACTCTGCTCGGGGGTTCAACATGGCAATGTTATGTTGTGTAAACAGGATCAGTATGATCTGCGTCCTGAGTTCGACATGTCTTTTTGGCTCCGCCAGAATTGCTGGTTTCAATCCAGGAGGCGGGTTCGATGCATCAAGTTTTCTGTGTGTAAACAGAAAGCCTCGTTGAACTTGATTGACCTTGAGGTGGAATTTGGCTATACATCACAGCGCACATTAATGACGTCTCTACTTCCGGTCATGATTGTGAGCCGTATTGAACTTGCCCTTTTTGTTCTGTATAAACACGATCACGGGTTCACTCTTTGCAGTTTTGGACCTTTCCTAAGGATTCAACATGAGAGCCGAGTCACTGTGTAAACACAGTATTATTGTGAGGATAGCTTTCTTATATTGCAAAGGATGCACTGGGTAGGAGTGCCTATCTATGTCTAATTTATTGTTATTGAATGCTTTGTACGTGTTTGGAATGTAATGCTTAACTCAAAACTTCTTGAGTACCGGCACATTGTTTTGCTAGTGCTTATTTATTTGAGTTAAACAGATCTATTTGTTTATGTTAGTGTGTAATAAGTCTTTGAGGGGTTCTATTTTAATTAGGTTATTGGCTTTTATAGAGAGGTTCTACAACACAAACTTCTTCATATTTGAAGACAATTATACAGATCACGGTAAAGATTTATGTCCTTTATGGAGATGTTGAAATCTGCTTATTTTTTCCTAGATATAGAGAATATAATTATCATACAACTACCCCCTGGACAGCCCCCCCCCCGACAACTACCCCCTAAAATCAGGTTAGGGTTAGGTTTAGAGTTAGGGGATCAATTTTGGCGGGGGGTACTTGTCTAGGGGTAATTGTCTAGGTGGAAGTTGTGCTAGAACCCTCCTGGACAAATGTACCCACTGCTAGAAAGCTATCATATAACCCTTCACCTAACCCTAACCCTTATTCTTTGGGGAGATGTCCTGGGGGTAATTGCCTATTGGTAGTTGTCTTGATACGCTGTCCCACCATCCCTATCATTCTCCTCTTGTATACAACTACTCAGAAGCACATCGATTTGTAGAAGAATCAGAGCGAATGAAGAGAGAAAACCTTAATCAAAATGTCCCCCAACTGCCCATGTATCAATCACAGTTACAGGTGGCTGTCCAGAGGCAAGACAAGACTGTCCTTCGGAGGAGAAACATGACATGTAATAGCAAATCATTGTCAGTTCCACTACTTCAGCTCCAAATTTTATTCTTTTTGCCCAATTGTTAGCAAGCCCAGCAGCCCCTGAGCAGCGCAAGATCAACGTTGCTCTATCCTTTTCTTGTTTAGCACCAAACAGGGTAGCAGCAACTCCCATCTTTTAAAGTCTTTTACTGTGATGCGGATGGGGTTCCAACCCATGACCTCCCGATGTTGAGGCTGACGCTCTATCCACCGAGCCAACACATCGGTGTTGATGCTGATATTGCACAGTGATGTTGCACATTGATGTTCATATTTTCTGCTGATGAACATATGTCATGATTTTACGTTGTATGCCATCTCTTGTATTGTATAGAACATGTATACTTTTTGGTCGAATAAATAATAATAATAAAAATAACAAGTTTCTTGAAATATTAGATGATAGATAGTGATCATTATATTACTCAGAATTATCTCTTTGCTTTTTTATTCAAAGTATGCTGTACATTTGTTACCTGATTTTAATTTAGCTGTCAGGATTAGTATTCAAAGTAAAGTCAAATATATTTTTCTTCTGGAAAGAAGAAGTCATTTTAAAAAAGAAGAAAGAAAAAGGAGGATACCTGCTGTATTTATTTTCAAGCAAAAGAATTAAAAAAAATAGAATGGTGCAAGTTTGTTCTCCATAAAATGTTTAAACTCAGTAAATGGTAAATGGTAGTGCTCTGTCTCATTCATCAAAACTTTTCTCTCTCCATTCAGAAAAAAGGGTTGTTTTCAGTAAAATTAATAGACTAGTCAATTTTGTTTTCTGACCACGTCAATATGTTGAATCACATATTTGAAGGATAACTTGTCTCATATTTGCTGCCATTGTTTATATTTTACTGGATCTACAAACTAAATGTGCTTTTCCTTTCAAAGGCGACTCCTCAATTCAAAGTACTAATCTTGTTATTTTTCATTGAACTCTCAGCAATCCTTACGGGAGATCTAATAGCGGGCCAAGGTCTTGTCAATTTAAAATAATTAGTGCAAAAAAGTCTTGGATATTGGGAGGAGGCAGGGTACAGAATATCTAATGCACAGCTAAAGAAATAACAACTGTATCCTTATGGTTGGGTCGTTTTAAGAAGAGATATTTGAAGAGGAGTTGAATAGAAATAAGAGATGAAGGGGCCAGAGGACACTCAGATTTATTAGAAATATAAATTGAGAGTTAATAAAAATTGGTTAATGTTGAAACAAATAAAAGCATAATAGCTTATGGTGAATGTAAGGTAGGATTATGTAATGAAAATGAAAGAGGGTCATAGTTATAGGAGTGGAAGAGGGGAACAAATTTACCCCCTCTTTTTAAACTTACCGCACTCCTGTCACGTAAGGTTCAAAGACCAGAGATCGTGGCAAACCACATTTCTTCCACTTCAAGCAAAGTTCTTTTCATTAGAGACCAATTGTCTTATTGTAACCGCGGATCGCGGCAGTCTAAATGCAATCTTATCCTGCCGCAGGTCAGCCCGTTGCTCAGCAATTAATCCCAACATCGAATCCTCCACTTTTCATTTCCGTCTTCAAGGCTGTCTCATTCTTCGGTTTATTCCATCTTAAAGACAATCTCTGCCAACTACATAAAATAGTTTCTCACAGAGTCATGAAAAACTTACATAATGTAGAAAATATATGATAGCAGGGTAGGAGAAAAAAAGGGTTATGTAGAAGTTGTTGTAGTAGACTTTATTGGATAATTTGTTCAGCAGACAGCTATAGGAAATTAACTTTCTCACTCAATCACAGGAAACTTACACTACATATTTAAAGCTACAAATAAATGATAAATGGCTAATTATGTTTATAGAAAATGTGCAAAAATAGCTGAATAAAATTGAGAGCAAGTTCCAGTCAATGTGTTTTTACTTGAAGATGGTGTGATATCTTTCTATTGGATCTTCTTTAGATGTGAATGCCTTAAAGTGAAACTAGTGTTCTGGTCATGACATTGAAATGTGAAAGACACTGTCTAAAAGTGACTTGGAGATGTTTATAACAGTTCATCTAAGCATTATTTTGTGCTATGAGGTTTTGGAATCGCCAAAATGATAAGACATTAACCCAATTCGGCTTCGAGTCACATGTACTTACACATAAATGCATGTATGAGGCAACACAAAATGTTTGGGTTACAAACATGTGGCTATTTGGGTATATTTTGGGTCATATTATGACTATTTGGGTGAATGAAGAGCAATCTTTTACTGTGGAGTTTCTTATTATGATACTCTTCCCAAATAGCATGAAAAGAACAGGAAAGCTCACAAAAATGATCTTCATCTTTCCTGCACCTTCCCACTTCACTAGATTCCCTTTAAACTTTATATCCACTTGGTCTAACAGAAGTTGGTTTAATTTTCTGATTGTCTTATAATGGGCTAAACCCACTTGGTCTATAACAATTTGGTCTAGTTTTTGCTTGGTCTAATTGCTGATTATTCTTATAACTAAATTACCTAAATCGTATTTTTGTCTATTAAAGTGTTTGTGTGATTGGCTGAGTTTTTCTTTATGTTGCCACTTCCCTGCTCCTTCTTTTGATGATATACGTTGTAGTTCTCCTTCACTTTTTAATAACCTAGCCTTCAGAATGATTCACTGTAAAAGTGGGGTGCAAAGATTAATGAATAACCCAACACATGTCCTTACGAGATAGTGAAAAGAACATCAAATGCTAGGAAATAAATAACTAATCCACAGGTTTGGTTTTAGCTAAAAGTCATTCCCCAGTTGATGATGAAAAAAAGAAACTCTCTAATGAAGATTTACTTGCACAGCAATGTGCTTTGTCAAGTGTTATTTGCACCTTTTTTTATTTATTATTATTTATTAACTAGGTGTTGATGAGTCAATAGTTTTACATATCAGAAAGAAAAATGTATCTGTTGAAAAATTTATGAGTTAGAATTTAACAATCTCCAGCCAGACCTCAAATAAAACAATAATTTGATCTGATATTAACTATTCATATTCAATTTGAAAACTTTCTGTTTTACTTTTAGTCATGCTTGACAAATTGATTTGACATTCATTTTAATAGCCTTTTTGCTTCAGCTTTATCTTATTGCAAAGTCAAATTGAATATCTAAATTAGTTTGCCCAAATGTGTATTTTTAGTAGAAGTAGTAGTAATAGCCATATTAATATTATACTTTCTCCTTCAAAAATAAAACAAAATAATCTGTTGGTCATTTGTTAACTTCAATACCTTTTTTTTACAGCCAAATAAACTACCACCATTAGGTCATAAACATGAGCAAAGGTTTCAGGGAAATGGAAGATAAAATATTGCTTAGTGAATTCTCAGAATCATTACCATTTAGAGTCTCCATTATAACAGCTCTCATTCAAGCCATTCACTTGATATTAATTTGAGACTTTCCTGGGGACTTCCTTTTACTAAACTATTATTTTTTCATTATTTCCTTCTCTCAGTATCATCTGGAGATCTTTGGGAAATTGTCATCAATGATAACAAATAAATAATTTAAAAAGTTGTTGAAAATGTTCTCAAGTTGTTTTCTTGGAAATATTAAGGATTGTGTTACAAAATCTAGGATGCAGTATAAGCTCTACTAGTGAGGCTATTTTATAGTTGTTTTTTTTTTTTTATACCGCCTAAAGGTCTTTGACGATTTTAATTGAAAATTGTATGCCATAATCACGTATATTTGAAAAACTTAATGATATTCTTTTTAAGTAGCATACTTTAATTGGTATGATTCTGATAATAGAAAATTACTTTCATAGTTGCTTTATAAAAGGAAAAAGAGACAAAATATGTGAGTGTCTATTTGTCATTCACTGAGGTATTTTAAAACAATTTACAAGTAATTTTGATTGGAAATTGTATACGAGAATTGCATATTTGTAATTCTCAATGATGTCCAAGCTAGAATTATATAATTAATGTGATATTAGTGCAACTACTTGAAATGCAATAGAATACCGCTCCTTAAAAATTTTGGGCCATTTGGTATTCAAGGCAATCTGATGAGGATTGATGGGAAAAAAAATAGTTTTATGATATTAAGGTTTGAAATGAGATATCAGAACAGAATCTTTTGAAAAATGATGAATTTTTTTTTTACATTTATAAAGGACAAATCAAAACTTTTTTTTTTTAATTTGTGTTTTTATTGAAACTCTCAAAGAAACATGATGACATACTGATTTTTAAAGAATATCAGAACTTTTTACATCAAAATAAATTAGGAAATCTCAAATATATTTTCTTTTGGAAGCAGTTGTGTAATTAATCTCAATGATCTTAAATCACCCATATGGCTCCCTTTGTTCTCTCTCACTATAGGTCATTCCTAGCTTTGCTGTTTTTTGTCTTTGTCAGTGTTTGTTTGCTGTACATGTTTGTCATTTTGTCTTGGACGAAGATTCTGCAAGAATTAAATGCACAGGCTCTTTTAAAACTCAATTTTATTATATTTTATTTTATTTTATTGTATGACATCACCAAACACCTTCATGTGTGGGTGGTTGTGATACAATCCTATTAATGACACAAATGTCAACAAATGGGACTGTATGGGAAAGAGTGGCCATGATTTATAGCAAGGTCAAATACCAATCAATCACGTCCTGAGCTCATTAATGACAAAGCTCATACTCATACAATCATTTCTGGGAAATTTGACAAAATATTTACTTGGGCATAATTCAGAGTAGACTAGAATTTGTCAAAATATTTACCTGTGTGTAATTCAGCTTACATCAAGATGGATATGAAAATCAATTTTTGCTCACTGAGTGCAATTAAAAGGACAAATGGACAAACAAATTAACGCAAAGGCTTTTCTTCTTATTTACATTGATCTGAAATGTCCTCTTCTTATAATTTTTCCTACTCAAAACAAGGACACTAATGCTTTGTTGAATTATATGAGTTTATGTCTTTCTTAACATTTAAGAAAAATATGTGTTAGATCTGCTTATTCACAGCAAGACTCTTTATACCAAAACAACCTTGTTGTCCAGATCCCATCAATGACTAATAGTACAGTCAATATATGGTTCAACCTCACACTAATTGCAACAGAAAATCTGAAACATGTATCTTGATCAGTAAAATCTCCTCTACAACATATCAAAAGTCCTAAGGATTTCGAGTGGTGGAAAGGGGTCAAAAGGTCAAAGGTCAATAAAGGTCATTTTTGGCCTTATATCAAGTAAAAATGATGTAATGTCATGTTTATTTCAACATATAACTTGAAAATTAGCAAATCATTCTTATCAAAACTTGGGTCAATTATGTATAGCAATAAAATGAACACGTTTTGGTAGTAGCCATTTGAAGGTCAAAAGTCAGAGGTCAATAAATGTCTAAAACATGTGAAAATGATGAGAAATTTCCCTTATCCTAGGCATAACTTAACATACAACTGTATATACAGTCAATATGGTTCAACCTCACAAAATATGAAACATGTATCTTAATCAGTAAAATCTTCTCTACAACATATCAAAAGTCCTGAGGATTTCGAGTGGTGGAAAGGGTCAAAGGTCAATAAAGGTCACCTTTGGCCTAAAATCATGTCGAAATAATGTAATCTCATGTTTGTTTTCACTTATAACTTGAAAATTAGTAAAGCATACTTAACAAAACTGTGGTCAATTATGTATAACAATATGCAAATAAGATGAGCAGGTTTTGGTAGTAACCGTATGAAGGTCAAAGGTCAGAGGTCAATAAATGTCTAAAACGTGTGAAATTGATGAGAAATTTCCCTTATCCTAGGCATAACTTAAAACCCAGTACAGGTATGTAAACCAAACTTAGTTTAATTTTGTTAGTAAAATATTTGAAGGTTAAAAGTCAGAGGCCAATGGATATCCAAAATCCTGTGAAAATGATGAAAAATTTCTTTTATCCTATGGCCAGCTCGAGATCAACTATAGAGAACTATCAGCCAAACTTTAGCCTCTATTGATACTTAGGCTTGAATTTATATGGTTTTGGTGACAACCATATTAAGGTCAAAGGTCAGAGGTCAGTAGATGTCAATAAACCTGTGAAAAGATGAGAAATTTGTTTTGTTTTACATGAGGAATGCTGACTAAACTTGGGGAATTATATTATATTGATACTGAGGCAAATTAACATAAAAAATTATAGGAGCACACGAGGTGACAGTCATTACAGGTCAAATGTCAGAGGTCAGTAGATGTCAAAAATCCTGTAAATATGAGGAAAAATCTAGGTTCATTGCATTGTGTATATTGAGAGACAAATGAACTTTGCAGTAGTGACAACTATATTCTGAAGGTCAAAGGTCAGAGATAAGTAAATTTGTTATAACAAGAACGTTGTGTACCTATAACCCTAACTTGAGATCCACTTGAGGATTGTGAACCAAACCTGTTTTAGTTATGTATATTGATAGGTAAATTTATGACCTTGAGCATGTTTAGGATCAAAGGGCAATATCCTCCACAAATTATAAGATATTTAATTACTTTTGTTACCTTTTTTAGCGATAACTTTAGACTTTTGTACAACTAGGTAATTGCAACCACACTTGGATTAATGGTGTAGAAATCTTGGTAGCAACCAAGATAAAGTCAATTGTTAACGTTGTTGTAGATAAATATTTTTAAAGTTACAGGAACACCACAATATCATGAGAAGATTATGAGAAGATTAATGAAAATGCTTTAAATTAGGCACAATAGCTGACTCATTATAGTGCATCCTTGCCAAGAAAGAAAAACATCCATGGAAATATTCATATCTTTATCTCTGGCAATGTCTTACAGTCATTTTAACAACTAAAAGTTTTAGGTGAATATCCATTAGTATGGAGCTCCAGTCTCAATGAGAAAGCGCCCCCACCCCTCTCAGGCGGTCGTTCCTGTGATTTCTCGGGAAAAGGGGTGCACATGTATTTTAGGGTCCCAGTTCAGGGGGAAAATTCTGAAAATCATTGAAATAATGGTCTCTTCGCATTTTCCAAAAAACTGTTTTTTAATTAGGGGTAGTTTTCAAATATTTTTGGAGGAATTTCATAATAGGGTCCCGTATAATATAATGAAAAATAAGACCGGTGGTAGAGGGGTAATTTGCTAACTTCCCCTCCAAAAGTCTGTAAAAGAGGATTATGTCTGTAAAAGCATACCATCTCCTCAAGTGAATTATCATTCCTTTCCCTTGTTCAGTGTATTGATGATTAGCAGAGCCCTTCACGTCACAATTTTTGTTGACAAAAAATAAAGAATAAGGCAGGGGCAAGGGTGGCATTTCGGGCCACATCTACATGTAGATGTATATTTGAAGGCAAATGTATCTAGCATCACAGTAAAGGTTTATTGTCATGGAAGAGAAATGTTACAGGACTTAACCGCACCATTTGTAAAAATTAAAATGCTTGACAAAATTGAAGGCTTTTATGAGGAAATGCTATCTAAATTTAATTCTGAGCCCTGTAACATCATGAACATAAAACATATTTATGGTAAAGAGTTACACTCAGTGATCTTACCTCTTTTATGTTACACGGAATAGACCTACCAAAAATAAACTAATATAGCCACAATGAAATCCATCACAATTAAATCCTGACTGCTAGTATTCAAAATGATCTTAAAACATTTGTTACCAGAACATGATCAGCATATGTATTCCTACAAAATGTTGGTAAAAATCAATCTGGCAATTACTTTTGAATTCCTTCAAATACTTCTCATGCTCAGTGGCGGATCCAGGCAGGGCACAGGGGACACGCCCCCTCTATAATACTAATACTAGTGACGTACAGTTAAAATTGGAAAACTTGGCGACTCACTACTCATGGGGTCAGGCACCCCTCTATTTTCAAATCCTGGATCTATAACTGCGCTTTTTGCGGTTAGCATGATTATTTTATCATTTTACATATACTTTTGGTGACCTATCGGATATTTGCAGTGTTACACGTACCATCAAAATCATGGACTATTCAACAGGCTAGGTTGAAAGTCATTTTATCAGTGCTTCTTACTTTATCATGGAACAAACTATGTCCATGCACATGTGTATGTATCATTTAATTTTGACATAGATAGCTGCCCAAAAAGATCATTATATCATTAGTCCCTCTTATACATAATCAACCGAACTTTTGATAACATTAATGAAACAATTTCTCGTCATCTCATGAGTAAATTTGTCTTTCGTCATTATTGACTTTAAATTCTTGAAACATAATAGTTACGTTGGCAATAATCAAGTGCCATGAACCGCAATAACCTTCCTAATTATCAAGTGCTTGTGAAGTAATTGTGAAGACAAGGGATTTCATTATACTGAAAAAATAGTTTACTGTCATACATAATGTCCTTTCGACTTTGAAAAAGTTTACCATCCGCAGGTCATTGGCTCATCTCCCATCAGTAGTCCCTTTCATGTTTTGGACAGGACTTTAAAGGGAATCCAACCCAAGAGAGAATCAACCTTACAGGAAAGAGGAAAATGAGAGGAGCAATAAAAAAGTTTCATCAAAATCAGTTATAAAACAAGAGAGTTATGGAAATTATAGAAAAGTCTAGTTGTTCCTTCTATGGGGATCCTCAAATTGGCATCATCGGCTTCAAGATGGCCGATCTTATGGGCAACTCTCCATTCATTTTGTACACAAATTTTTCTGATTTTCCCCATTTTCTTCAAAATATGTCTTCTTTAATTCTGAGCTCAAAATATGTCATGGGAAATGTATTTCACACAACATACGTTGAGCTCAGAAGGAGGTAAGATATATTTCGAAAGAAAATGGGGAAAATCTGAAAATTTGTGTACAAAATGAATAAAGAGTTGTCCATAGGATCGGCCATTTTGAAGCCGATGATGCCAATTTGAGGATCCCCATAGAAGAACAACTAGACTTTTCAAACTGCCATAACTTTCTTATTTTATAACGATCTTGATGAACCTTTTTTTTTAGATTGTTCCTCTCACTTTCCTCTTTCCTGTAAGGTCGATTCTTCCTTGGGTTGGATCCCCTTTAAGCTAAAATCATTTTAATGACCATTGCCCTTTGCATAGTTGTCATCTTTGTATTCATCTTATTACATTCATACAGAATTGCTTCAAGTTTGTCTTGACATACATTCAGAAACTCTCAGTCATTGCCAAAACTTAAAGTAGTTTCTCATCTTTTTTTACATGAATTAGACATTCATTTGCGTGACCCCTGACCTTTGACCTTCATGGAAAGTCACACAACACATTATTTAGTTACCTTTATAAATATGATAGATCAAAGTTTGGTTGAAATGCCCCCAGTTATGATACCCCAAAATTTTACAAGTTCATTTGCATGATAATCGACCCAAAATTTTATTGACATCTGACCTTTGACCTTCAAATAGCTACTGGTCATCAAAGCCTTCAAAGTTCATAATTTTAACATCAACATTGCACTTGGTTTGGTTGACATTATTTTAGTCGATCTCAAGTTATAGTTAAAGCCCAAAGGAACTTTCAAAAGAATTTACACAGGATTTGGGATTTTATTGACCTCTGACCTTTGACCTTCAAATATTTATCACCAAAAACCTTACAGGTTCATTCACCTAACAACATTGAACCAAGTTTGGTTGACATACCTGTAGAGGTCTCAAGTTATAGCTAGGACAAAGGACATTTCGTGGCATTTTCCCAGGTTTTTGACGTTTATTGACCTCTGACCTTTGACCTTCAAATGGTTACTACCAAAACCTGTCCATTTATTTCTATACATAATTGACCCAAGTTTTGATAAGAAATGCTTTGCTAATTTTCAATTTATAAATTTAAATAAACATGACATTACATCATTTTTACATGATTTTAGGCCAAAAATGACCTTTATTGACCTTTGACCCCTTTTGACCCTTTCCACCACTCGAAATCCTTAGGACTTTTGATATGTAATGTAGAGGAGACTTTACTGATCAAGATACATGTTTCAGATTTTCTGTTGCAATTAGTGTGAGGTTGACCCCTTTTTTGTCCTAGAATGACTACACTATAAGTCGATACTCAAACTACCATTTTTGTGAAATTAATACTCAACAGTTTCTTGGAAATTCTACAAAATATTTATCTAGGCTACATTCAGCGTGGACTAAGACTGATATGAAAATCAATTTCTGTCACCAGATTGCAAACAAATTATGATGGAACTGTGTTTGTCATGCTGATACTAATCAGTAAATTAAATTGAAAATGTTTATTTTGTCTGCATCTTCTCCATCTCGTAACAAGTGAAAATATTTGTTTATGTTTTATACTTTTATCATTAAAGTATGTTTTAGAGCTTCTCTCATTCACTGAAATACTAAACAATCTTGTCCCGCGATCTGCCCATCAATGACTAAGCTGATATTCAAACAACCGTTTCTACGAAATTTGTCAAAATATTTATTCTGGCATATTATTTAAAGTACTTAGACCGAGATGGATGAGAAAATCAATTTTATACTGTCAGACTGCAAAAAAAATCTATCATATTTAATAGATTTTCCTTCATGTGAGAAACATTTCACCTCCTCTGTTTTGCTTTGTAGCTTCTTGAGATCTTCGGGATATAGTCAGAGGCCACCCTAGGAGGAAAACATTTTTTGATAAGGCAAGATTTTCTGAATGTGAGGAGGATACAGGGCCAGCGGAGACGGGGGGGGGGGGGGCCTGGAGGGCCGGGCCCCCCCCACCACTTTTTTTGCCAGAAATTTTAATATTTTCTAAGGGAAAAAAGGGAAAAGAAAGAAAAAGAAGAACGGGAAGGAGAGGCAAAATGCGTTGAAAATACACTACCTTCAGGTTCATTAGAAGCCATTTTTTTTTCTGCTCGCGCATCGCGCTCGCAAGGTTCTCTCAATAAGGCACATTGACTGATCCTTTATGTCCCATATTAGTAAAGTTATGTAATTTTTCTACTCGCACTTGACCCTCGCAATTTATTTTTGTTAAAATTGAGGTGATCTTGACCCATAGAAGAATTCAAACAAAAAGAGATAAGATGGGAAATGTGCATAAAATATACGGTCTTATTATGTTTCATTTTGCAAATTCCTCTCAGAAAGACTGATTTCTGACGTCGCAAAGTGAAGTGATGGATGTCAATTAAGTTTCAAAATCTAGAATACACTATCTTCAGGTCATTATAAGCCAAAATTTTGTGCTCAATTTTCTCTCAGAAAGAATGACTCCTGACATCGCTAAGTGAAGTGATGGGATGTAAATTTTCAAATTATGTCTAGAATACACTATACCTTCGGTCCGTTAAGCCAAAATTTTCGGTTCGCGCTCTCAAAGTTTTCTATGAAAAAAAAGGTACATTGACTGATCCGTGGCGTCCCAAAACATGTAATGTTTTTTGCCAGAAATTTTAATATTTTCTAAGGGAAAAAAGGGAAAAGAAAGAAAAAGAAGAACGGGAAGGAGAGGCAAAATGTGTTTGAAATACACTACCTTTGGGTTCATTAGAAGCCTTTTTTTTTTCTGCTCGCGCATCGCGCTCGCAAGGTTCTCTCAATAAGGCACACTGTCATTGACTGATTCCTTATGTCCCATATTAGTAAAGTTATGTAATTTTTTTACTCGCACTTGACCCTCGCAATTTATTTTTATTAAAATGAAGGTGATCGTCATTTAGGTAAAAAATTAAAACAAAAATACATAAGAGTAGAGGGGGAAATGTGAGTAAAATATAAGGCCTTTGCATCATTGTAAGCTTAAATTTTCACCTCGCGCTTCGCGCTCGCAAATGAGTCTCAGATGGGATGACAATTATCAAAATGTGTATAGAATACACTACCTTCAGGTAATTATAAGCCAAAATTTTCGGCTCGCGCTACGCGCTCGCAAATGTGTCTCATATTGGATGACAATTATCAAAATGTGTATAGAATACATTACCTTCAGGTAATTATAAGCCAAAACTTTCGGCTCACGCTACGCGCTCGCAAATGTGTCTCAGATGGGATGATAATTATCAAAATGTGTATACATAGAATACACTACCTTCAGGTAATTATAAGCCAAAATTTTCGGCTCGCGATACGCGCTCGCAAATTTCTCTAAAAAGTTGTACTGACCACTGACTTCGTGCTTGAATATGATCTGCTCATTCACAAATGTGCACTTTTTCACATTTCGAACCCCCCCCCCCCCATAAAAATCCTTATTATTTGGGCCTAATATGTTCGCATGAATTCTTCTAAAACTTGGGGCCCCTCACTTTTTAAAACGCTCCGCCGGCCCTGGGATAGGAAACATGCATGCACTGTAGTTATATTCATGGACTGAATCCTTGACAGTTTGACCACCTCCAACATTTAAAAAGAAAAGTGGAACAGTGCAATGTGAAATGAAATTCTAACGACTGTGGCGTTTATATTTGTAACCTCCATCTATTCCATCTGTCAATATGTCCCTCTTTCTGTGAACTGTTATATTCAAGGGGAAAAAAAGACTCCTGTTTTTGAGATAAAGTGTTATATCGTCCCATTTTATTTCCAGATTTATAATCACAATTTAGTTTTAACCTGTTGGGGACTGAGCTCGAATATATTCGGGCTGAGGTCTATGGTAAATGTGTGTTGTAGCCAAATCAGCTCGTCTCCAACAGGTTAATAATGGAAAACCGTGATATTGTGGAGCATTTTTTAATCAATGTTTTTCTTCTCTTCCCCCCCCCCCCTCTCTCTCTCTCTCTCTCTTCTTTCTCTCTCTCTCACTATCTATCTTTCTCTCTCTCTCTCCCTCTCCCCCCCCCTTCTCCCCCTCTCCCTCCCTCTCTCCTCTCTCTCTCACACTATCTATCTTTCTCTTTCTCTGTATCCTTCTCGTTTATATTCCTCTCACTTTCGATCCCTTTCTCATCCAGTCTTTCAGAAGGCAACCTATGTAACCTGAACTGCGACTCTTCATATTTGATTCCATCATGCGAACATGATATAAGCATCAAATTATGATATAGTCTTATTCAAACAGAACAAGACACCTCTCAAACAAGTTTAGATTCCTGTCTTTTCTCCACTCAAGTAAGGTACAGTCTGTATGGGAAAAAAGTGGTACAAGCAGAGAAAAAATAATTTGAGTATGAAATCTCAAAAGATATATGATAAAGCCAAAAGATTTCTTTTTGTGATAAACTTTAGTTTGTATGGTTTGCATTTGAAAAACAGAAGTTGAATTGAATTGCAATTACACAAATCCTTTGTTTATAGCGCTGCTGGAATCTAGTCGTGGCTTAGGCCTATTATTTTCAAAATCTACACAATGCCTTAAAATTTATATTTACATAGATAACTAATAATATCGCACATCTACAGCACCAAATAAGATAGACCAGAAAAGATGCAGAAGAAAGTCTGCCCTTCCTGCTTAAAGAAAATACCAAACATGACCAGATTGTGATTAATCTTCATACCACAAAAAAAAATGTCTCCCGCTAGTACCATTTTTATTGGTGCAGACTGTAGAGAGGAACCGAGATAGAGAACTCCTTCCCAGTTTTATTGGAGACACCCTCGATTTTAATGACGAGTGGAAATTCAAATTTCCTTCTCTGATGACTTGTCATTCCTCCCTGTTTGCCCTTCTCTTCATGAAGATGCTGTGGCTTCGTTTGTTTCTATGGCAACCAATGTTCATTTCATTGCTTCCAGACTCCATCCAATCAGGGATGTATTCTTCTTGATGAGCCTTGGAGAGAATGAGAGAGAGATAGTGTAAGAAAGGAGAGGGAGAAAGAACGGAGTAGAATGGGAGGGAAAAGGGGTAAGAGAGAGAGAGAAATAAAAAAAGAAAGAAGGAGAGAGAGAAATAACTGAATAGAATGGAAGGGAGAAAGAAAGAGTGAGAAAGAGCTTAATAGATCAGAAGGGAGAGGGAGAGAGAGAGAAAGAGAGATAAAAAGAAATAAAAAGAATGGATGAGAAAGATGATATAGATTGAAAAGGCAGTTCGAGGAAGGGTATAAAGAAAACTAAATAGCAGGAGCGGGAGAGAGGGCAAGAGGGATAGTGGTATAGGATGAAATTTAAGCAAAAAGAAATTTACGAAGGGTGTAGACAAGATAAAATGTAAAAATATGACATGTAAAATTTAGGTTAGAGTGCACAAATAATTTTAGGTTGAGTCAAAAGCTAGGTGAAAGTATAGACTCTGAGATGTGTGTATAGACAGAATAATCAAATGAGGAAAAAAGTAATATGATGATATTTGGAAGAGTGGGATGGGGAACGTAATTACATCAGCAATTCCAGTCAACTTTACCACTATTTCTTTCTCAAGGAAAATATCTGTTGAACTAGTTTTCACCTCAAAGTTGATAACAATAGTACATGTACATGTTTAGATCAAGCCACCCATTGAAGTGAATACTATTTTTAGCTACAATTAATTTTCATGCCTTGTTCAATGTAGATAAGAGGAAAAAAAAGAAGGTTGTTTCCACTTCAAAGTTAATAATAGTACATGTCCATGTTTATATTTAATTATCCATTAAAGTGAATACTATTTTTAGCTACAATCAATTTTCATGCTTTGAAAGAAAAAATAGATAGTTGTAAAAAGACCTGTTATTTGAACTCAGTTACATACCATGCACTCGCACTGATGCGCACCCACCCAGCTTAGCGCACACACACACACACACACACTACCTAAAGACAGGTGTAATACATATATCGTTGGCTGGGAACCAGAAGGACGCTATTACAGATCAAAGATGATCCGTTGAGAACCGTAAGGGCGCTAATACCATTGACTTTGTACAGCAATAGCGCCCTTCTGGCTCTCAACGGTACATCTTTAAGATGCAATAACGCCCTTATGGCTCTCAACAGACGATATTATAGAAAGATAGAGAATTAACTTGGCGCTCCAGAATATCAATTAATTCTGCCATTGATTTAGGAGAAGGTAATAATGGAAAGGATTATAAGAAGAATGCTGCAAGTGGGTCATGGTATCAAAACTTTTAAAAAAATGATTTTAAAAGGGAAGAATTGGGTCGAGTGCTGAACCATAGGAGAGGAGATTTATTAAGACAGGTGAAATATAAAGATATAGATATGAAAGTAGGTCTAATGTCACCAAGTTCATATAATAATCTCAGAGGATTAAAAGAGCTAAGATAATTTAGACTATGTAAAAATAAATAAATGATTTAAATCCTCGAAATGAGAAGAGAAAGCTAATATCAAACCAAATATCTTTCCGAAGAAAATCTTCTTGAAGTTTCCATCTTTATTAGTGTGAATGATCGCCATGACTGCACTAATGTAATATCCCATCCGTAGCTAAAAGGGTCAGAGTGAAAATACTAATCAATAAAAGTCACTGACTTGAATGGAATCAAATCAAAGAATGAACCATTCAGAAGGAAAATCAAAAAGTATTTCATGCAGTGACAATTATTAAGAGAAGGTGGCGTGATCGGATGCAGGTGCGCTATAATTGTTGCATGAAAATAGGAATTGGAAAGTAGATTCAGAGATGGCAGTTCAAAAAGTGGCAAGGAGTTAATTGGAAGGATGATTTTTAAAGGTTTAATTGAACTGAAGAAGTATTCTTGAGGAAGAAGTGCCAGTTATTCTTTATTAAAATTCAACAACTTCTATAAGTTTATTTCCTATTTTATTAAAGGCACCTATGAAAGTGCAAGTACTGGCTAATAGAAATGCATGAGGAACGCTAAAAGCATAATTGCCTATTTAATGAAAACTTATTTGTTTTAACTTTAGGAGAAGTTGTGAATTTCTGTTTGTTACATGTAACCTTTTTTTTTTTTGAGCGTCCAAGGGTGGACCCTATACAAGTATCCACTATTATTATCTTTAACAGAAATCATGCAAGATTGTCAAGTCTGTCCACACTCGACCCGCGTGATGTAAATGGGTACCATTATGAAGCAATTTCTTGATTGTGTGAGCACCTTATTTTGGTATAGCCGAGCTAAAGCCTGATTATAGTGATTTGTATCTTTTGGCAAAAAATGCTGTATTAAATCCGATATACATTTTTCTTTTATATTTATATATTTATTTTCTAATTTATTTCATTTACATTAATTAAATTTATTTATTGCATGGAAAAAAAACCTAACTGGCTGACTGAAACTTTTCGGTCATACACTTATCAGAGCCAACACAAGAATGAAATCAAAATGTGAAACAAACAGTTTCGGCAAGTTTCAGTCAGCGACTTATGTTTTTTCCGGCGATTTTTTAATTTTGTGGTATTATTAGAAACCACCTGTTCAGTTAATGTATTTATTATTTATTTATTAATTTGTTGAAAACTTTGCTGATACCAAGTCATAATCAGGTCGAAACGTGCATTCGATGGCATTTTCAAAACTGTCTGTGGAGAAGTCTACCATCATAAGTTAGAGGGAAACATTATGCTGAAATGGTACACCGTGAAGATTTGCTGAACTCACCTGAATCAATAATACAAACAGTGAACCTGGTCTTATGTACATATATACTCAGGGTAAGGCAAAACACCATTACTGCGGATTTTGAGCACTTGCAGTGGGACATAATGTTGAGAAAGACTTTAAACATCGGTTCCATGACGTTTTTTCTGGCAGCAATTGCTTTGCAGACGATCCCTAACACTAACCCAACTTCAACCTTTTACGCTCTATACATTTCAACAGTATACCTTAACATAACCTTAAATGTAAGATAAAACCCTATTGCAAACCTTTTTACACTATATGCTGATTTTCAGCAAGTCCATAGATAATTGCAAACATAAGTATGCATTTCTTGCTCGATTATATTAACGATGACTTTAATAATAGTGACGTTGATATGTTTGAGGATGATGATGATGATGACTGATGATGATGGTGATATTGATGATGATTAAGGTGATGATGATGATGATGATGATGATGATGATGATGATTATGATTACAATGTTGATATTATATTTAAGACAATGTTGCCATTGATGTTGATGATAGTATGAAAATGTCATTGATGGTGAAAATAATGATAGTGATTGAAATTTAACTCAAAAGTAACATATATATATAACATGGCCTTTCTGAATCTTTATAGATAATTATGGTATCAATTAATGAAACTCCTCAAAATGTCATTTCAAATATTATTTTTTGCTGAATGAAATATATGCTTTTATGTGCTCAGGGTAAGGGTTGGGTTAGATAAGTTTGTTCCCCCCCCCCCCCTCAAGGGTTCTCACCAATTCGTTTTTTGTATTTTATCATATAAATTTTATGTCTATGTTTAACAGGACTTTTCAATTCAATTAATTCAAGAATTAGCACTTGAAATTATATACTTCATTTCTGATTTAAAAAGCTGCTTCTTTATGTAACAATGAACTTTGTTTTAAATTCATGCTTTATAGTGCACAGACACGTCGTCGGCCCAAACTAAATATTTATTTTAGCAGCCCAAGTGTACATAGACCAATGTTGTATGGATTGGGTTACGAACAAGAGCGTGCTTAACTACTAGTCTTTAAGCTAGGTACTAGTAGTTGACACAAAATATAATATAACTTCTATCTCACAAAATTTGTAAAAATACACAGATTGATCAGAACTACGTAAAGAATTCCTGTTTACTGAAGAAAGTGTATGGAAAATGTATATAACCTTTAAAAGCTTGTCAAGAAAGCTGAAAAATTAGTCTTGCGTTAATATAATCAAGGGAACAAGTGGAACTTAATAAAAAAATTCTTCCAAACACCATATTCAATTGTTAGAATTGATAAATGAATAAACATTGATTTTGGTATGCATGTGTATTTCATTCAGGTTTGATTTGTCAAACTTACTTTTGTGATAACAAATTTTTGTATGCCTTTTCTCTATATTTCTATCACAACTTTTTTTCACCCTTCCGACTCGTTATTTTTCTGTCCCTCTCTCTCTCTCTGTCACTCTTTCCTCTGTCTCTTCTTTTTCTTTCTTGTTCCTTCTATCTTTGTCTCTAAGACACCTACTTTTCTCTATGTATGCTCTCACCCCCCCCCCTCCCCCTCTTCTTTCTGCTACATGTGGATAAACACATTTCCCCTCATTTGGGATAAGTTGCCTACAGGTTTGAGGACTAGAATCATGTTGCTCTCTCTCCAAAACTGGCTTACCAAACTAAAGAATGTAATCCTCACCCAGTCATAACTCTTTTCTTCTTTTTTTTTCTGATCCTGCATGGATATTATGCTGATAGCTGCATCTGGCCTTACTATTATTCAGACCTACATTATTCTATTTGTCATGATTCTTGACAGCTATTGAAAATTACACCAATTAGTTCTGTTCTGAATGAAATGTTCCAAATCCAAACCCCTCTATTATTTACATCTAATTCTAATAAGAACTTATTGTATGTTAATAAATGTTTTTTTTTTTTTTTAACTTAATAGGATTTATTCCGATTTAATAGGATTCATAGAACATATTAATAACTATCATGTACCAAGATTGCTCGTCAGTACGCACAGGCACTGGCAGGATCAATAATTCATTTTATGTCGTGCCGTTATATAATCATCAATAATTACCATATTACCAGCTTTTATTATTTAATTACAATCTTAATTCACTGAATCGATAATTATATATTACTGTGTATTATCGGTTTTTTTTATCCTACTTGTGTATATGTGCAGCCACATGGATTGGAAAAGAAGACCTACGGGTTACAGTTATTAACTTAATCTTTTTCTTTTCCCGGCATCCATGTGGCTAAATATCTATCTTCTGTTTATGTACACTGTTCATTGTTTCATATGTTTGAATAATAATAATGATAACATCTCTCTCCTCTCTCTCTTTCTCTCTCTCTCTCTCTCCTGTCCATATTTTTTCTCTATCTCTCTCCTTTTTTATTTAATATTCTACAGTGTCGGCACGTACTCCAGAGTACTGCTCAAGGATTTGGAAGGACGGTGGATTGTGTATAGCGAAACTCAGACAGTATTTATGCCTCTACAGCAAGTATCATCTCTGGAAATAGTCACTTCTTGATCATCCCATGCATGGATCATAATTCACATCTGTGTTAATCTGGTGAACTGCATAGTGTTAGGATTTAATCTAGAGTGTTAAAGGGTCAAGAATTTTTGAGGGTGTTAATGACTCGATTCATGACTATAGTGAAGTTCTGCATACAGTACGACAAAGAAAGCAAAGCAGATCAGCTAGTGACAAGTCTGAACTTCTTCACATCTTGTATATCAACCACGATCAGCCATATTTGCCATGAAACGTGATCGCATCGTACAAGTTTTGATGTACTCAAGAGAGTTCAAGACTCAAATATTCATGACTCCAGTAAAGTCTTGTAGAGCAGTTAAGCATCTTAGATCAGCTAGTGGAGAAGCTTGTAACTTCTTAGACCATCCTCTATTAACTGATAGGGAGTGGGGATTTACGCAATAACAAATTGATTTGATTTTGATTTTCCTCTTCTTTTTTTTCTTCTGTTTTTTAAATACTAATTACGTGACTCAGACTTTATAGTAGGTAGAGACATTTCAAAATAATGTAATTTAACCTCTCGCCAGAGATAAGACAAAAAATAGAACAGTACTTCAAGATTACTACTAATTCCACCATCTAGTCATTTCTTTTGATCTATTTTCCAATCAGTGTGATCATTTAAAAAACATAACTGCCTCAAACAATTCCAGCTTTTTATGATAAGAAAGGGGAATTAACTTTTAAGAACTTATTCATACATTCTAATTGAAGTCCTATTTCATCAATGTATATTCCACTTATATTGCCATTTTCCTTCATTTCATTTCCTATTTTTCGGTAGCTCTTTTGGTTCTAAGATGTTATATGAATATGGTGTCTTTTTTAACTGTGTGTTATTTATTGATTTTGCAGCTGTAAAAATGAAATATTCTTGTAAAATGTAAGCCAAAATATTTTTAGGAGATTTTATGATACCTTTTTTTTCTTCATTGTATTGAATTGGTTTGGTGTAGTTACTTTTTGTTGATTCAAATTGTATCTAGCTTAATTTATTGCACATTTGGTTGAGACTCAATTATAATTTTTCTTCTCAGGCTTAAAGATACGCGCAGGCAATGTGAATATTGTCCGTATTAGATTGATGTATGTTCACCTATGTAGTGATTTGAAGATGGAAAGCTTAAAACTTGACTAAGAAACTTTTTCTATAGTCATTTATAACACTTGCAGCATTGCAGCTGTTGTCTGATAAGTCATCATACAATGTAACATTTGAAATGAATGTGAATGTGAAAGTCTTCCATTTTTTTATTTAAAAAAATACTGTGAATTAATATTGCCATCTCAATACTGTTAGATATTTGGTTTGAAAATGCATATATTTATTTGTAAAGGTTCATGTATATAACTTATGTAATTTAAGCTAATGGACCAGATAATTTGCATCTATACACTTTATTATTTTACTGATGAACGTAGCTTGATAAGTCGTACATCTAGAGTTATACAGTTTTTTATATTGATTCTATTTAAGGAAGATGTAATAACAGGTAAGGTACAAAACGTAGTGGAAGTTGCCCCTGAATTTGTTTCAGATTGGTCTGGGAAGACAAGATGAATCTATTCTGAAATTATTTGCAACCATCATTTCAATTTTTAAATCTAACTTTTATATTCATCATATTTGTAAATAAGGATGATTCTGTAGTATGTCTTAAACCTTAGTGATACCCATACTGCATCAACAAATGGAAAATATTAGTGATAATATTCACAACAATAATGATGATGATGATGATGTGTTTCAGAGACGATACCTAAACATCATCAAAAGGAAATGTTTTCCTCTATTGTGTGTTACACCGCCGAAAAAAAACAACAGCATCCTACATTGTGCTCTACTGTTTCCAGTACCAACACTGAGAAAATGGGCCAAATTCACACAGTCGTCTCTGCGAACACAGTGTCCGAGTCCTTCACACTGTGTTTGCAGTGTGACGGCCATGTGGATATGGTCCATTTTCACAGTGTGGGTACATTTAAAGTAGTATTTCGACTGTTTGAATAACACACTGTGATGGACTGTGTTTGTTTTTTTTCAACAGGGTAGTCCTAATTACCAAGTCTCTTGGATAGGACTTTCAGCCATTGATTCTCTGTTTGCTTACTTAAATCTATTCCATTACTTTCTTAGCACTTGGGTAATTTAAAACATTCAATCAATTAATCATTCCAATTGCAACTCCTCAGAAGAAGCATGTTATACTTTTCAAACCTCAGGGGCCCGTTTCTCGAAACCATTATAAGTCGAAGTTCTTCGACAACCCACAGGAACATGTGTTGTAGAATTAACACGCTTTTCAATGGGATGTCCACTAACTTAGACTTATGACGGTTTCGAGAAACGGGGCCCCAGAAGTCCAACAGCCAGGGCTCAGACTTCTTTAACCTCTGAAAGACAAGAATAGGCGCATCATGTATTAAACCTATGGGAATGATAGAATTTCAGTCATCAACCAGTTAATGTTTTGACAGCCATTGGGAAATTTTCAGTAATGGCAACCTTCAGTAAATTTGTATGCTTTGTACCTCTGATTTCCCTGGTGAATCCCTAATCTTTTCGAGAGTACATTTTGGTAACGTCAGTGTGCTTGTTCCGCAATCAATAAGAGTGTTTGTTGTTTATATTGAATTGCTCAATTTACAAGGGATGGTACAAGTGAAATCTACATTTCTTGGGTAGATGGAAAATCAACTAAACCTTGAAAGGACACAGGAATGTCACAAATGGAAAGGGTATATAGGGAAAACACCATTTCTTGTATTTTGTAGTTGTTCTTAAATGTTAGGATAAAAGATAATGACTTCCACTCATAAAAGGGATTTAATTGTTTTATGTAATTTCCTTAATGATCTTGTTCAAATAATTGTTAACATATTTATCATGTTTGAAGTGTAAATTGATATCACTTTTTGTACGAAATGAGGACAAATATTTCTTGTTCAGCATATTTGTAATATTATGTTACTTTGTAATAGAATCAAACAATATCCAAGTAAAAAAAGATGGCCTCAAAAACAGGTTTTATAGTACTTGTTATCAAAGTGAACATTCAATGTTGAAGCTGTTGCCTGCTGAAAGCAAGAAAAGAACAACAGTTATTTGCGACAGTTTGCGGAAATTAAGCATTAAAATCCTTAAATTGGTATGGTCTTACATGATCAAATCTTTTTTTTTTTCTATAATATATAATATGTTATAAGCAATCATTGTAACTTCAAATATACTAGTAGTAGATAACGTTGTAAATTGAATTTAGAAACATTACTTTTTATTTTAAGTATGTAGCAATGAAATGAAAATATCGGTGTTGCCATTTTGCAGAGGTAAAGCTAATCAAAAGAGCCCTTAAATAATTCATGTCATGAAAGAATTTAAATTATAATTTAAACTCATATACTTCTGACTCTTAGCAGACGAAATGACTGCTGCATGCCAACGATGAGTGGAAAACACAATATTATTAGTATCTGTGTTGTAAGATAGACCTTTGAGCTTTTTAATAAATGTCATATTCATATTAAAACAAATACTAAAAGGCCATCCTTTTCTTATTTGTAAGAAAATTTAAACATTTCTAGTTATATAATCTTGAGGTTTCTAAGGAAATGAATTTTTTTTTTTGGTAGAACATAATATGATCATATAACTGAGTAATTAGTAAATAAGAAAGTTATGTAAATGGATTTTGACGTTTGATTGAATATGGGAGTTGTGGAGATCTGGAGTTGTGGTTCAAAAGAACTTTTTTTTTTAAAGCAACACAACATTTTTTATATCTGTCCGGTTAAAAAAAATTTGCTTGGTGAAACATTTCAGAATCAATATTATTTTATCTGAATTTGCCATCCCATTACTCAGAGAACTCAAGAATGGCTTTAAATCACTAATATTACAAAAGAAGAAAAAATTTGTCTTTAATTTTGGTACCTGGTATATAATGTGCGGGTTGAACAAATTCAGATGGATAGATTCCAGCTCTCAACAGGTTTTAATGAATGTCAAGTATCAGGTGAAGAGTGTGAAAGTGTTCTGATACTTGAGATTTAATGAAAATTCTGGCAGGTTTATTTGGTGATTGATATTACATAAAGAGAGAGAGAATAGCTTTCTTGAGATGTGATCGTAAACATTCCACTTTCGTATCATATATAGTGCTCTGATATTGTTTTGGTGATTTTTCTCTTTTTTTTTTTTGTTCCCTAGAGTTGAATATTTGGGTTTCTTGTGGGATTTTTAATGTGGATTGTATAACCTTTAACAAACTAGATAAAGGTATAAAGGTAAACTGTTATGGAGCTGTTATTTTTTCTCCCTTTCTCTCTCTCTCTCTCTCTCTCTCTCTCGTCTCTCTATCCCAAACCCACAAGTGCCATAATGATCCCCTCCTCTCTCTCTCTCTCTCTCTCTCTCGCTCTCTCTCTATCACTCTTGTCTAGTAATTCTTTATCGCTTGTCTTTTTTTTTTAAATCATTTCTGTTCTCTTTCTCTTGCTCCCCTTCCATTCTTTGCACCATGAAAATATTCATAACTTTCCTTTTGTTAGTCTGATTTTATCTTTTCTTAATTTTTTTCTGCTGTTAGTAACATAACTTAATTCCAAGATGGTTTGTTATTTTAATATTTACAGGTGTAAACTCGTTTTCAAGGAACAATATACATTCTTTAAAAAATGAAATGCGTTAATGCCCTTTGTGCATGCCACAAATGAGTAAAGCATTGTAGAGTAGATTACTAATGCTGTCTTACTAAAATGAAATTGTATACAGGGTACAAAGACTTTGATAAAATGAGTAAAACGTGGACCTATGGTAATTTAGTTTTTATTTACTTTTGTTTTTATTGATACTCTTGTACATAATGCAGATAATTTGAATTTGAATAAATTTGATTGCTACTCATATTAAGAATTCTATTGAGAATATACCTCTTTAATAGAAATAGGCCTGTGGTTATTTATTAAATTTGTATATGCATATCACATTTTTTAATTTTTGTAGATTATACATTATCTGGAATGGATATGATTATGTCGTCAATATTAAGATTTTTATGTATGTTCTAATTTGGATTTTTGAGGGTTTTATGTGCAAATATTTGCATAGTGACATTTACCTTTTAATTTGTTTAAATGAGTATATTTATATCACAATGTTTACTATTTATATAGATTCATTATAATTATTCATTTATAGTATTAAAACATTGCCAAATAATTTTAATCAAATCTCTTTTTTTTTCTTTCAATTATACTTTGTATTATTTCAAAATGTTACATTTTTTAGTCCACTTTGTCCTCCATATATTACTGAGACTATAATCTATTGTTGTGTACTTTTTCCTACTTCTACACTGCAAAAACGCTGGTGTTAAATATGCAACACCATGCGGGTGTTAAATTTGTGGTGTTAGATTTCGGAATTAGAATGCTATCTCTCTAACACCACTTGGTGTTAAGACAAATTCTGAAAAAGCACTTTGTTGAAATTTTTGCAGGTAAAAGTCATATCATTTGATATATATCAATTATAAATATCATAAACACAAATATAGCAGCAAATTTAGCTTTAGTTTATGAAGTTAACTGAATATTTTTTAACACCAAAAGCTGGTGTTATTTAACACCAGCCCTGGTATCTATATCCGACCACACCGATTGGTGTTAAATTAACACCAACAAGATTAAATCAACCACTCACTAGCGTAAATTCGCTCGCCCTATCTATTCATCAGGGGGATGACGCTTTGTATTTTTACGTAATTTCCCCAGATGAATAGCATTCCATACGGATTACGCCAGTGAAATCAACACCCACTGGTATCAAATTCGAAATTAACACTATGAAAAGTGTCAAATTAACACCAGAATGTGGTGTTAAAATAACACCAAATAGTTTTATTAATGTATTTCTAACACCCAAACTGGTGTTAATATAACACCAGTTGGTGTGGTCGGATATAGATACCGGGCCGGTGTTAGATTTAACACCCGTGGTGTTAGATTTAACACCCCAGTTTTTGCAGTGTACTTCTACTGCTATGATTTTCAATGCTGTTGAGGGACCAATTTTTATTCCAATGTCACTACCTCTTCTGTAGTAGTAAAAGTAGTAGTTACACAGTCCATTCTGGATATAATGAGATGCTGAGGAACAATCCAATACAACCTCATTGGCCCTTTTTCTCAAAGGCCGCTTAAATTTAAGCCTGGCTTAAATCTATTAATCTTAATCTTTAACTATGGCCTGCTAAAAGGGAATCAATCCCAAAAAGTAGATGTTCAATTCATCATAATTTTTGGTAGTGAAACTATTAAAAACTGCTTGGGAATGATTAGTACTAAAGTTTCCCTTACAATTAAAGCATGATTCCAGAATTCAGTGAAGGTGATAGGAACATGCAACATAGACAGATTGATTCCCTTTTAGCAAGCCATAGTTAAACCACAGATTTGAGCTAGGTTTAAAGTTAGGCGGCTTTTGAGAATAGGGGCCATTATCATGAAATCTTGTATTAAATACACATGTGCACATGTTTGATATAGGGACTGGGGAATTGTATCCGTACTCAGTATAACAGGAGGAGATTGTTGTAGTATATTGGAAATATATATTCTATATCAGTATATAACTTTTTGCACACAGTTGGTATGTTTTTCAGTTATATTCTTTACATATTTTCTTTTCTTTAATAACCTGGAAAGTAGAATATTGTAAGCTGAACATAATTCTCTCATGGATGAATATTGTTGGTGTTCACAAAATACATGCTTACATATGAAGAGCTTACATGCAGAAGGGACTAAATCCACTTTTATAACTTCAGAGGAAATGGCATTTGTTTACCAGATTTTGTGCACGCGTCTACGGAAAAGGGAAATTACAAAATGAATTTTCTTACAGTTGCAATCAACATTTAAGAAAATCCTTTTGTTCAAAGACAAGTACGCACCTGAACAATGGCCTGATATCAATAACTCAATTTTCATCAAAAGTTGATTCAGTTCCATTTGCATGTAAGCTCTTCATATAAATGAAATCGATATCTTCTAAAAGTACAATTCTTCAGCTTTGTAAGGACAGTAGTGAATTTTCCGGTAACTACTGTTCACTGTTGTCTTGGAAAAAATTGGGTTGTTGTCTTGTCTGAAAATATTTCATGAAATGCATGGATTATATTACTCCTTTTCAGTAAAAAAATATATATATAGTACTAATGATCTTTCTATCACCTTTCTAACATGATTCCTGAAAAAAAAAAGTGGTGATGAATAAAGCATGTCGTTATTTACACATTGTTTGCTTTTTTTTTTAATATCATCGTAATTTTGTCCAATTTGATTGATTCCATGCAATGATTGTCAACATTTTCACTGAGTGGCCCTAAAGGGCAAATTTACAACTGTTAACAAAAAATATTTAGAAAAATAATAAAATATTTATAGTTTTCTGCAGGTTTTTTTCAGTGACTAAGGGGTTAGATTAATGTGTTGTTTACATATATAATTCTGATTTATATTATGTTTTTGGTGCCGATATAATACTACCAAATCTATAGAATTGAATGATATATAGATTTTGTTTGAAATATGTATGTTCATGAAAACAAAAATATTGACATACCCACCTATCCGGTCTTTATGGTATCTTAGGGCATTCTGTTTTATTACACAAAGTATTTTTTCTCTTTGAAAATTATGAAATCACAATGGTTGCATGTGAAGACCTACAAAATAACGATAAAAAAGAGAAGGTTAAGGTTTTTAGTACAGTATTACACTTTTTCCATGACGACCCCTTAATCATCGAATGAGTTCAATCCTCTAAAGCTTGCTCTTGACTTATAGAAAACAAAGGGTGAAGAAACACGTAAAGTAACATTTTTATTTTTATTCGTGACGTAATGACCTTTTCCCGTTGGAAATGATTTAGAAAAACGTTCCGAGAAGCAAAAAATTTCACTTTTTTTTTTTAATGATTTTTCTCGATATCGGCACCTGAAGAAGCTTCTTCATATTTAATTTAGTTTATACTAGTGACAGACGACGCCACAAATATTTTATATATATTAACAGTACTATGGGTAATAAACATTTCATTTTGAAATTTAAAAAAAAAATCATAAAAATTGCTCGGGGAAACTTTAAGTTCAACGTTTTTGGGGGGACTCGGAAAAAAAATTCTTTTTAAAGATTACAAAGTCGTAAAGGTTGCTCAGGAAGACTTACAGAATTTTCAGAAGAGAAGTTCAAGGTTTTATATGAGTATATAGTATCTCATGACGACAACTATCATTTAAAGAAAGTTCAATCCTACAAGACTTGCTCGTGAAGGCTTATGAAATACAAAAGGTGAAGAAGCACGAAAGATTAACATTTTATTTTTATTTGTGACATTATGGCTTGTTACCGTTGAAAGAAGAACGTTTTGAGAAAACGAAAATTTCACATTCCTTTTTATGAAGATTCTTGATATCGACAGCCAAAGAAGCTTTTTTTTTTCATGTTTCATGTACTGTACAGGCGATGCCAGAAACATACAAGTTTTATTCAACAAAGAAAAGGGAATTGTAACACTTACTTTTTAAATATCAACAAAATCATAAAGGATAATTGCTCGAGAAGACTTACAAAATTTTCAAAAGAGGAGTTCAAGGTTTTATGTCCGTTTAAAGTACATTGTTGCACTTATCTCATGGTGATCCCTCTATCAATGCAAGTAAGTTTAATCCTATAAAGCTTGCTTGTGAGACTTATAAAATACAAAATGTGAATAAAATCAAAGGGTAACATTTCTATTTTAAAAAGTGATGCTATGACTTTTCCAGTTGAAGTTCAGAGTTTAATAATGATATTTTATCTATACATGTATACAATATTTCATTTTAACCATATACATTACATTTGATAGATCAATAAAACGTCAAATACAAACAAATAAAAAATTGGCCGGGATTAACAAAATGAAAAGCATAAATGGTAAACATGATAACAACATGGTCACAACATTTGCCCAGAATAAAAATTTAGATATAATAATTGGGTGCAATATTTGCCTTACAGCAATTCATTTTAAAATAGAACGTTGTCTCATTCATAATTTACAATTTGAAGAATTGGTTATGGTTTGGTTTCTTGAGTACACAGTCTTGCAAATAACATATAAAAAGATTATCATTTCATGAAGATTCTGTATTATTTTGATGCCACCAACTAATTCAAAATATGGTGAACCCAGAACAACGCAGTAAAACCGTCAACTTCTAAGAGTTAGCGCAAACCCATTTATTTGAATATCGCTGAAAATAATACGTCCTGTAACTATGATGCGCTTAAATGTTTCTTCTTGATGACTATTAGAATTTAAATGAATAAAATTTGACTTTTAACAAACTTTTAGAAACCATTTATTGTTATTGCTAGTTATGAATGGAGAGGGTGACATTTAAAAAGTGATTTATGTCAAAGAAATGCAATTCTGGGTGTTCTTGCTTTGATAGGGCCTAAACACCTTTTTTTCCTTCATTTTTTCAACAAAACTTATTAACCCAATCTGGATCATTGATGCAATTCGCAAAGATATTACGCACAAGTCTCATCACAGCTCGACGTAACTAGAGTGTATTTTGAATATTCTACTTGACCACAGGCGCTGCTAAACCGTGACATGAATTGTCACAATATCAGACAAGCATTAAGAAAAACCACAAACTGACAAATCGGATAATATATTCATCGCTGGTCGGTCAATTTTTGCAGGGACGTGAATATTGTACTAAAGAACCATGATTGTTGTTTTAGAGGTAACCTTATTCCTCAGGCCTGAAACTTTAAAATAGGATCGTGTATACGTCATCAATTTCGTCATGCACAGTTAGCGGTATTGCTTTCTTTCCTTTTTTTTTTATAGGATGACATTTTGTTCACCCTTATGAATACAGGACTTTTTTTTTTAAAGTGTAGTAATAAATCCATGTATCTTCCTCAAATTGGTAATAACGTTTTCACTCCCGTTTACTTTATTTTGACAAAAATAAGTATCTTGAATTGTTCCTGTGATTTACTTTGTATTGTTCTTATATTGTTACTGTATTGTTTATACTTTGTTTGCTTTGGAGGGCAAATTTCGACGTTCTTGTGATATCAATCAATCAATCTAAATCTGATCTGAATCTGATGAAATAGGCTATAATACAAAAACAAGATGCAATAAAACATTTTTTAATTTTACATGAAATTAGTGTTAGTGAATTTTACTTTACGTTGCCATTTTACAAACTATAATTATTATTTTCATCGTTTTTTTTTAGGGTAATAAAACAAAAACAAACAAATTATGGCCAAATATTTGTTCCTTAATTATGTGTAATGTTGTAAGTAATTTATATAGGATTCGATATTTGACGAAATATTGAACACTCAAAACTATAACATTCGCTTTTGAAGGTTAAAAAGGGGGTATTTGAAATGTGAGTGATGGCGTAATGTTTTTATATTATTGTTCTCTCTTTCTTATTATTATTTGTTACTTCGTTGTTTTGTTTTGTTTTTCTTCTTTATTTAATATAGAATATTTAGCGGTGATATTGATCCTTGGAAGCCTGAACATTTAAAAGTTTGAAGCTTGCATGCCGACAACATTACGATTTTCAACAAAAAAAAATATTGCGGAATATTCCGATTACCCCCCACACACACACATCACCCACCACCCCCAACCCTCATCTTGCAGAAAGGTGATAATTATAATCGGTTGTGAAACCTCAGCGAACCCCCCCCACACACACACCCACCCCACCACACACCACCTCATCTTGCCGAAGGGGGATATATAATCGGTGTGAACCTCAGCAACCCCCCCACACACACACACACACCCACCACACCCAACCCCTCATCTTGCAGAAGGGTGAAAATATAATCGGTGTGAAATCTCAGCGACATCCCCCACACACACACCAACCCACCACACCAAACCCTCATCTTGCAGAAGGGTGATAATCATAATCGGTGTGAAATCTCAGCGACCCCCCCCCACGACACACACACCCACCAACCCAACCCCTCATCTTGCAGAAGGGTGAAAATCATAATTGGTGTGAAATCTCAGCAGCCATCCCCCCCCCACACACACACACCCACCACACCCACCCTCATCTTGCAGAAGGGTGATAATCATAATCGGTGTGAAATCTCAGCGACCCCCCCCCCCACACACACAACCCACCACACCCAACCCTCATCTTGCGAGAAGGGATAATCATAATCGGTGTGAAATCTCAGCGACCCCCCCCACACACACACACACACTCACCACACCCAACCCCTCATCTTGCAGAGGGTGATAATCATAATCGGTGTGAATCTCAGCGACCCCCCCCCACACACCACACCCACCACACCCAACCCCTCATCTTGCAGAAGGGTGATAATCATAATCGGTGTGAAATCTCAGCGACCCCCCCCCACCACACACACACACCACCACCCAACCCCCTCATCTTGCAGAAGGGTGATAATCATAATCGGTGTGAAATCTCAGCGAACCCCCCCCCCACACACACACACCCACCCACCCAACCCCTCATCTTGCAGAAGGGTGATAATCATAATCGGTGTGAAATCTCAGCGAACCCCCCCCCACACACACACACACCCACCACACCCAACCCCCTCATCTTGCAGAAGGGTGAAATCATAATCTGTGAAACTCAGGCGACCCCCCCCCCCCACACACACACACACCCACCCACCCAACCCCTCATCTTGCAGAAGGTGATAATCATAATCGGTGTGAAATCTCAGCGACCCCCCCCCCCACACACACACACCCACACACCCAACCCTCATCTTGCAGAAGGGTGATAATCTAATCGGTTGGAAATCTCAGCGACCCCCCCCCCACACACACACACCCCAACAACCCTTCTTGCAGAAGGGTGATAATCATATCGGTGTGAAATCTCAGCGACCCCCGCCCCCACACACACACACACACCCATCACACCAACCCTCATCTTGCAGAAGGTGATAATTCATAATCGGTGTGAAATCTCAGCGACCCCCCCCCACACACACACACACCCACCCACACCCAACCCTCATCTTGCAGAAGGGTGATAATCATATCGGTGTGAATCTCAGCGACCCCCCCCCACACACACCACACCCACCACACCAACCCTCATCTTGCAGAAGGGTGATAATCATAATCGGTGTGAAATCTCAGCGACCCCCCCCCCCACACACACACACACACCCATCACACCCAACCCTCATCTTGCAGAAGGGTGATAATCATAATCGGTGTGAAATCTCAGCGACCCCCCCCACCACACACACACCCCACACACCCAACCCCTCATCTTGCAGAAGGGTGATAATCATAATCGGTGTGAAATCTAGCGACCCCCCCCCACACACACACACACCCACCACACCCAACCCTCATCTTGCAGAAGGGTGATAATCATAATCGGTGTGAATCTCACGGACCCCCCCCCCCCACACACACAACCCACCACACCAACCCCTATCTTGCAGAAGGGTGATAATCATAATCGGTGTGAAATCTCAGCGACCGCCCCCCCCCCCCACACACACACACACTCACCACACCCAACCCCTTATCTTGCAGAAGGGTGATAATCATAATCGGTGTGAAACCTCAGCAACCCCCCCCACACACACACACACACCACACCCAACCCCTCATCTTGCAGAAGGGTGATAATCATAATCGTGTTGAAAACTCAGCAACACCCCCCCCCCCACACAACACACACCCACCCACCACACACCCAACCCCTCATCTTGCAGAAGGGTGATAATCATAATCGGTGTGAAATCTCAGCGACCCCCCCCCCCCACACACACACACACCCAACCTGTGCCCTGATACATAAAAGATCTTACGATCGATATCAATCGTAACCATGTACTAAGAGTTACGATCGATCGTAATATTGATTATATTTCCTTTATGTTACAGGGCATTGGAGGCCAAGATGAAATGACTACTTGCTGAAAGAAGCGCGCTCCTCGTCACCATGCTTCACAGACTCCATATCCTCGTGAAAATAAAGAGATAATAATAATGGTGGAATCTTCAAGAAATGTCCATTTCACAAAAACAAAAATGATTGAGGCCGTATACAAATCAACAAGGCCATTACAGATTCCATGAACGGTTTGGTAGTTAGCAATTTTTTTCAGCAAGCCAGATTTTGAGCATCGAAATTATGCTTTGTTATATCCTAGAATGTTTCATAAACAACTCATTAGAATGAAAGATAGTTCTATAATTATTTCAAGACAGAAAATAACATCGGTGTTTGGAGGAAATATCATCTTAACACAATAATTCATTTAAGCTATGTATATTCCTATTTTAACAAACATGCACTTTAACTCTAAAGATTGGAAGCGAAATCAGTCGATATACCAAGGTCCAATTAATCGACATTAAACCAATTAAATTTAATGAAATGAAACAGGGCGCGCCGACATTTACTTTTGATCATGTGCTATTTGTTCCATTGCGCCACATGCTGCTAATTGCAATCGATTATTAATTGTTTTCTGGGAAATCACACTTCGTGCAGGGCCGAGCAAATAGGCCCCTGGAACTAATTTATTCTTTTGAACTGCGGTATCGAGCGTAATGGAGACCGTTTCCCAGCCCCCCCCCCCCCCCCAGAAAAAAAAAGGTGCAACTCGTTGTTCCGAAGGGCATAACGTCATATTTTCCATTCCTATACATTACCATTTTTCATATTTGCCCATTGTTTTTGAAAATGTTCAAATGACGTGGATCTGTACGAAATGCATTTGTTGATTCCGGATAAATGGTTTCAATACATTTACACGACTTCGGGTATTTCTTTATATTTTTCTTTGTTTTCAGGGTTAAATATGGTTTCTTTGTTTTCTTTGCAGGCCAAGCAAACAAATGTCTCTGGACATGAAAAGGCAGGGTCCCTCGTCGTGATGACATCATGCAGAAGTCGGACATTCATATTGTATTACATTTCCATTCGTCATGATGACATTTGTGATTTGTTCCAATCCAAATCCACAATGACATATTTTCATCCACAATAGCACATTTCTCTTTCACAATAGAATTCATTTATATCACGTCATAACTCTCTCTGGTCCTGAGCGCACATTAATCCCTTCTTGATTCAATAAAATATTCGCCTTGAAATAAAATGGGCATCGTCCGCTTTGTCTTTACTGAAACAAGGACATCTTTTCGTCATTTTTATTATTTTTTTCCCCCGTAAATTATGCATAATTATGAATTTTGAATATTCATATCTTATACATTTATGTATGAATTTGTGTATTTTGAATATTTGATATTCTATTGTAAGTAATGAATATGATTCTTTTTTACTCGTGTTATTTTTTGTTTATAGCAATAGGATTAGTTCAATCATTTTCAATCACGCTAGCGTACACGTCTTTGTTCTTTCAATTCTATCAAATTAAACATGCTAAAAGAATTAAGAACAAAGGATTCTTTTAAACAATCATGTTGATATTAGAAAATTTTCAAATTTACGGGCTGTGTGACGTTTCGAACTTGTTTTCATACTCGTGATGGTACTATTGATAATAATTATTGATCCTCAGTCTCCAAATTCCATTTCACTATGAGTCCTTAATATTATTGAAGACCTGAAAATAAAACGACCCAAGCTCAACTTATGAAAAAAATTAGTTAAACGTGAGAAAATGTTGCTGTACACAAAGCATCTTGTGGATAATTTGCAGCCCTGAAATCCATTCAGAAGTGCCCGATATGAATGAAAAAACTGCCCAAATTTCCCATTGGATTTTTTTTTTTTAAGTATAAATTTTTCTTGATTTACTCAAAACGAGCTGCTATAGACATATGCCGTTCTTACATTCATATTCCTCAAATTATGATAGAACCTGCACTATCAAGCTAAGGTCAGTCATACTCTTAACTCCTCTAAGCCGCTACTCTAATTTCCAAGATTATACTAAACCCTGAATAGGTTAATTCTTGATGACACCCTAGCCACACTCAAGAGACCGAATTCAAACCGACACATTATTCGTCATTGAGTGTAACGTAATATTTGCTTTCGGTACGGTGTCGGTATGGACCCTGTCTCCTTGGTGTACCTAGGGTATTACTCAACCCCTTCGAGCTGGTAATAAAGGAAATTAATTTTTGATATAATGACTGTGGAGAACGTATGCTTATGACGATTTGATAAATACTGTTTCAATTGTATTAATTTTATTAATACATTTCATAAGCGCTAGTAAGTTCAAAGAAATACGCAATTCTTAGAACTTATCCAACTCTATTTAGCTTGGAATACCTCATTATTGAGAATATCATGAGGAGTGTAGAGTAGTATTATGAATAGTCGATAAATATTATTTCAATTGCATTCATATTCTGTTTTTCTTTTCTTTTATAAGCGGTTATAAGTTTAATGAAATACGGAATTCTTGGAACCTTTTCAACTCCGTCTGAATAAAGAAAAAATAATTATTGAGTATAATTATTAACATGATAAAGACTTTATAATAGGCTTAGATAATTATTTGTGTTTAAGGTGCAAATGCACGTTTCAGAAAATAAAGACCCCCCCCCCCTCCCCCTTCCCCAACTTTATGCAACTGGGTCGTAGGGATGTACGACCCTGCCCCTTCATTAACAATCATGTTGGCATAATTTTGTTATTTGTATATTTATTTCCTAGTTCTTGTTGATGATGCACAGCAACTGTATGCGATGCGTTGACCTTGGTTTTTTTTTTTTTTTTTTTGTTTTTTTTTCAAAGGGGGTGGGGGGGACTAGTTTGAAAGTATTTGAACTTGACTACTACTTTGGTTCAACCCGCCATTAAAAACGATTTATTTGTACAGTGGCCAATGGACATTTAGATGACGCATAACACACGTATGCAATGCGTTATTGTTGGTATGATTCTGTTTATTTTTTTGTGGAGGGGGGGGGGGCTAAAATGAAGATATTTGAAATTAACATTTTTTATGACGCATAACATAGATATGAGATGCAGTATTGTTGACAGTCTATTAGGGATAGTTTGAAATATTTGAAATTGTAAAAAAAACTATATCTATTCTCGTTCTGACATCCCATACCTTTTGCACATACCATTGGGTAGATTGATGACGCAGGTTTTGTACAATACGTTTGATATTGTTATTCTTATGTATTACCTAGGGCTGCATATTACAAGAACAGAGGTTGCGATATTATTTTTAGAATCGCTCAAAGGATGTAATTCTCAATATTTTGAGTATCATATGTAACCACTTGTTTATTTTTCGAATCATCTTACAATGGTCAGCCTAAAGTTATTATAAATAGGATGAAAAAGCACTTCATTTTATTGTGTTTTACCAGAGTGTCATGTTTCGTTTCAAAATACGTCCTCCTTTTTTGCTGGAAAAGTCCTATGATGTCAAAGGGGCTTGAAATAGCAAATTAAAATATACTTTTTTGTTAAGGTGTAAATGTTACCTTTTAACGCAATTTTCATGAGCTATATATAATTTGGGAATATAATTTCACTTTTGTTCAAAAATCTATACATGTATGTACAAAGAGTTCAAGTGTTCCTAAAACGCTGGGGCCTACAGCTATACAACTTGATTTCATGTCGGTCCCATAATGTTTCTTTACTATATTATATTGACCACTTACCTTTATGTTATTTATGTATTATTTTATTTTGTTCTTTGTATCTGTAAATTTGATATGTAATTTGAGGAATTGAGGAATATGAAAATAAATGAATATGAAGAATGAAATATTATGTCAGTTTAGGTTAGGCGGATTGAAGGTTCGATGACTATTAGATTTTTCCGTACAATTGAAGAAAAAAAATCATAAAATTTCTTAATATATGCAGGACATAGTAATGCAATAAAACACGACAGCATACATGTATACTCCAAGAATTAATTCGCTACCTCCATATTCAACACACTGATAAAATAAGCATCGTCGCATATTCTCACACGTTTCGTACATCGGTGCCGCGATGCAATAATAATAATAAACTGACACAATATGTGAATACATGGAATCTATATCGAGCAAAAATTATTATTGTTTCTGCAGTTTATTGAGCCGTGGGGTGATCGAGGCACCTCAGTGATATGATTTTATTCCCTTCTATTCCGGTTACCGATGAGAGTACTTTGGTGGAAAAATCATATGGTGCGCCAAATATTATATCATTTTGGCGTAGGGCCAGAACGTCATAAACTTAATAAGTTTGAATAGAGTCAACTTTTTTTTTCCATGCCCAATTGATTTAGAGCAAAAAAGGGTATTTATCTCTTTTCATTTTTAGAATTACAAGAAGAAGTCTTTTGAGGGGTGAATACCAAATAGACTTGACTCGATACAACAAGTAATTTGAATTACCAGATCCCCTAGCAATAGCATTTAAGAGAAGTATGTTACCACGGCAACAGTCGAAAACGACTTAAATTCGAATAAAATAATAATAAATTACCTCTACAGGATACGTTTGGATACAGTGAAATTGTTCGATATAGGTCGATTGTTGCAGAGAAGGAGTAGAAAAATTTTAATATGATTTTTTTTAAAGACTGACATGTTTTTAAACTTATTTCAAATTTACCTGAATTATTAGATGGCAAAAGTTGTGTTTTTCCCCATTTTTAAACATTTTGATTTTCTTATAGGCCTATGTGCCTTTTTAGAGTTTCGCAGGAAATCTGGGTGAGTTTTAATCAATATATTTTAATTCTTGTTTTAAACAACGCAAGAACACCAGGTCTGGTTTTTTTTTCTTCTTCTTTTTTTTTTTTCCTTCTTTTTTTTATAAACAAAACAGGGGATTCAGAATCACTTTAAGAAAAAGTTACATGGAAATCGTCTTTATTTTTTTATTTTTTTTTTATTAAATAATCCAGAAACCCAGTTCCGTTTCCACAACCACTTACTTGGTAAATCTTGTTTATTTCCTGATTTAAATAAAGCAGGAAATCCAATTTTGTTTTAAGAAGATTTAAAGTTAGAAAAAAGAAAAAATGTATCACGCATGAAATCCGAGTCTCTCTTTTTTTTGTGAAAAAAATGCTATTTTTTATTTTTATCTTTTAATAAATCATCAAATCTACGTCCGTTTCAATTTATAATTACTTGGAAACTCTTGTTTATTTCCTGTTTGAACAACGAAGGAAAACCTATTATTATGTGTCAACTAATTCCAGGTTTTTTCTTTGGGGGGAGGGGTGTTGTTATTATTATTGAAGAATTATACAGTAAAAAAGGAAACTTGTGCAGAAAATCGACTGCACATCGCACGCAAGATATTAATTTCCTTTGCATACTCAGCCTAAGATTACTCTCAAGTAACATATACAGTAGGCTATACATGTATTATAAAAACAAATAAATGTGTAGGACAGGGGCCGCGGAGCGTTTTTTAAATGGAGGGGCGTTGCTGAAAAGGGGTTCAAAAAGTAAAAAAAATCACAAGTAGTTTGTCATTTTGCGGGGTTTTTTTTAACGTTTGCAGGAAAATAAATGGGGGCAGAAGCCCTAGCCCTCTTCTCTGCTGCCCCTCTGTTATTTAAATGGGTTAAAACATTAGTTGCATCTCCAGTGAAAAATAAGTGAATATTCATGCGACATATGCGTACCTAAACTTCTTGGCTATCTACACCCATAGTCAATTTTGGGATTATAAAAATGCAATTTTACACAATTATGGTTTTGATTTCCTCTCTCAGTCAACTTTCTTGTTCATTGACATTGACATTATATGCTTACACTAGTTGCAGTGAAGAGAGTTGGATTCTTATGGCGATACGATGCAATAATATCAACCCCATAATGGATTATATTACCCAATTTAAAATAAAGAGATCAGAATATCATAAGAATCCTTATCATCAATCGAATATTATGTATGCTGCATTCATGAAACAGTGGTGGATTATTCAGTCTCTCGAAAAAATTCACAGAATCCGATACATAATTGTTCTTTTCACCTTTATGCTACTTCGCAAGAAATCATTATACAATCCAAATGTCCTTCTGCACAAACATAACCTAAAGGTCATATCGCTTTTGTCAAGAAGTATGGATTGTTCTTATTCCAAAATCAATCCTAGTGTTTATTCTCAGAAACCTAACACCCATGGAGGAACCGAAGGAACGAGCAGTGTTATGCGGCGGTCACAACTTGCCGTACCTTCGACGTGCAACTCCCTACGATGGATTTCGTAGAAAATCCGTGCAGCGGAGGTACCTTGCAGGTACAATGCATGTACGACGTACAGGAAGTTTCCACAATACCCTTACTACAGAAACGCAAGAATCGCATAAGTTTACCCAGGACCTGTGGGTGCATGGTACATGCAACGCAGGCTACGTTGATGGCACGTGCCCCGTAGCCTACGACGAGTTGTGACCGCCGCATTGGAGAGTGGCGTGTCCAGAGGTCCACACTCCGGGGCCACTATAATTTTTTGGAGCCCCACATTAAAGTAACAAAATAATTTTCATATGAAAAATGAGCACAAAAAATTTGATTCCATCCGGATACAAACCCGAGACTTCCTGATTGCTATAGGTAGGTGCTCTACCAACTGAGCAATGGCAAACCCTATGTCGGTGTTCGTCCCAGAGAACCCCTTAACTTTCAATGCTTGAGTGATCATAAGCTAACCTGACTTAAAACCAATCAATTGAGGAATAAATACAACAGTTAAGCGATGCAGCTTATATTGCTGGTCAGTTTCCCTCTTTAAAAAAAAAATCAAAAAGAGAGTAAGGATATCAAATATATATTTTTTCACCATATCTAATTTTGCGTCATTCCTATTTAAATTATTCTATTAGAGGAGGGGGCGGCTGGCCACTGACACCAGATACATATGCACATAACCTGGAATATGTTATGTTTACTGAGAAATTTGAAGTCCACTGTCTCAGATTAAAACAATAGTGTGTCCGTGCTTCGGCCGGGGTCACCCGTTTCCAGGTCTCGCCTCGACCGTCCCTTTTTGTTTCTCGGAGCGTTCATGTTTCCGGTAACTGGCTATGTTCTATGTATCAAAAAGAAAGAAAAAATCATGGCGTTGTGTTACTTTCATAATGGACAGAACTAACTGATTGATTTTGTAAAAGTAATCAAGAACAACAACCCGTCAGAGAAAAATCAAGTTAGATATTTGATTAGGTGACCAGTAACGGAAACAATTATTAATTCATCGGTTACCCATCACATAGGGCCTCTGAGTAAATTCTTTAAGGTAGGTTTTTTTTCTAGGGTTATGCTGAGGATAAGGATGAATATGAAATCAGTATATTGTCAGCCATTATTATGATATCAATTAAATTTAATTCGTTGTCAGACGCTCAGTATAGAGCAGATATAATTTGGTCTTACAAGTTGCTGTGGTAAGTTACAATTATCTTTTTAAAAAATATTATTTATAAGTTATGTTATGAAATGTTACATTCGAGTTTGAACTTGCTAATTGAGGGATCATATTTTTAACAATACATATTCATTATGATTCTGCAACTATGTGCTTTAAAAAAAAAGTTTTTGAATGAATAATGGCATTTTAAGGAAAATCTTTAGGTTGGGTTTTTTGTGGGAGTATTCTCTCTCTCTCTCTCTCTCTCTCTCTCTCTCTCTCTCTCTCTCTCGCTGTATCTCTTCCTCTCTCTCTCTCTTATCAACAGACAATGCATTTTAGAATATTTCGTTTTCAGTTTTAGTATTGCTTTGTTCATTACCATTAGATATCAATTTCCTCACAACCAAAAAGCAAACTATTGAAGGGCGATTCCACGCTTTTGTTGTTTTTGTCTCTTTGTTTTTTTGTGTGCCATACGATACTATTTTTCATTTAAATTGTTTTTAAAAAAATTAAGAAAATTAAGGATGTGCAATCGTGTCGAGGTCAGTAATGGTTGTTGCATCCCTTCTGCATGCAACTACTCAGGCAACTACTTGAGACTTGAGAATCACCCTCAATCAAGAAAATATTATTACATTTTCATGTCAAAAAGATGTAAAATTTTGTCAAAATGTTTCGTACGACACAGTATGGAATCGCCCTGATATGCATTGAGCACGTGCTTAGTTGTTTTATAGTTACGCCCACAAAATTTTACCTTTACCAAATGGCGCCAATACGCTTTCTATACTATACCATACACCAATGCAAAAGCGCATGCATTGATGCTTTCATTCACATTCGCTCAATACACACTTTCTCTGTACACAAAACATAGAGCTGTGTTCGTGCGTGCGGTCGATTTGTGTATGGTTTTATGAGGCACGTACATACATACCCAACACGTATAAATACAGGCGGCGCCGCAGAATTTGCAACCACTTGTTTGAACCAAGGCAGTCACATTCATACTACATCTTGGATTTTGCTAGATCAGAGGAGAATCAAGAATCGTCTCGATTTTAAACTCTTCTGAAACTTTATTTGATGATTGCTTTACGGTGAATACATCTTGGGTAGATGTTAACATACTCCTTCGAAGCAACTGAACGTCTTCTTTTAAGTGGCGCTTATTTTCTTGGAATAATACAGCTGGTTTTTTTCAGAGTTTATGGATTTAGGATTGTAAAAGAGGTTTCTTTTAATCAGCTCCGATTGGAAAATGGGAACCAAAAACATACTTCATGAATCAGGACTTTTCCACGGGATCTAAGCGGTAGAACAACTCTCGCTCCGCATAAGGTAAATAGCCATACATGTTTATTTTATACCACTGAGTCAGATTTGTGAAATCGATTGAATGTTGTGGTGTTATATTTTTTGTATAGAAATATCATAGTTTCCTAATTATGTTAATCTTTATTGCATTATAGAAAGCTGCATTAGGCTAATTAGATTATGTTTTGTTGTATATATTGTAGGTAATTTTACTCAATATAGTTACTAAAGCTCAATTGTGAAAACTTGATTATTGTAGTAATAATTCTATTTTTTAGATTCGAGAATGGAAAATATTCATGGATTCAATTTTTCGTCTTTGCAATAGATTCCTGACCAACGTTACTCAAATCTTTGATATTCATAGTAGTTTTTTAGTTGGATTAATGGTTTTGGGGGGCTTTTGGATGTGTTTCAATAATCATATTCTAGTGTTAAGGAGTGTAGGACCAAAATTTAGCGCCAACCTTCGGCATCAAATAAAATAAATTGCGAGTTAAATTCATGCGTTCACAACGACTACTTGCTCTCTCTCTCTCTCTCTCTCTCTCTCTCTCTCTCTTTCTCTCTATCTCTCTCTCTCTCTCCCTCTCTCTCTATTTCTTTCCTCATAGTCTAATACCATTTTGTTTGCTGCCGAAAAGATATGCAGATAATAGCTGAAATGCTAATGACACACAACATCTAACCACTCTGTGCTGACCCCACTTTGGTTCTATTAACAGGACGATGGGCTTTTGAACTCTTCAGCTACACGCTCCCATGAATATAGGAATACGCATTAAACCAGTCGATATTACTCGCACAGGTGAATTGCAACTTGGTCTACAACCAAATTGTCTTATGCCCGTCTGGTCTAATCCCATATGGTCTAATCCCTTTCCGTCTACAACCATTCTGTTTACTGATCATTTGGTCTAATTGCCTTTTAGCCTATTTACCATTTTATCTCCAAACTGAATATTTGGTCTATTACCTGTTTGATACAAGTGGTGTTAGACCAAGTAGACATTACAAAAAATTGACATTAGACGAAATGAGTATTAGACAAAATGATAAAAAAGCGAAGTGGCAAGTAGACCAACAATTCATTACACGAAATGGTTGTAGACAAAACGGAATTGTAACATGTGGAATGAGACCAAACGGGCATTAGTCAAAGTGGGTTTAGACCAAGTGGAAATTTACCTTTCTGTCAAGGAAGAGGTGTCAGGTTGTCATGTAATGGAAAAACACACTCGACCTGTTAAGGGCTAGAAGGGCACTTACCCTGTGTTAAAAGATATGACTTTAGCGACTTTCTTGCTCTGACATACATTATACTATGATGGACGGTGGGGTGTCAGGATGTCACGTTATGGAAACACAATCGACCTTTTGAGTACTAGAAGGGCACTGACTATGTGTTAAATGATATGACTTTAACGACTTTTTGGCTCTGACTTTGATGGATGATGGCTGAAGTATGATGGATTATTACACACAGGAGTAAATATTGAATGATCGATGCGTGCATCCAGGCTAGACCATGGCCCAATCTGGCTAATATTTACATTGCACAATATATAGGGCAATAGTCTCAATGCTATCATCAATAGCAATGATGGTGTATAGCAATATGATATACTCGCATTTATTTCCTATGGCACTGGATATAATGTAATCAAGTTTTTTTTCTCTCTCTCTTTGTTTACTTTAATACATTTTCTTTTGGGCTTTAATAATAGAAAAAACGAAATTCATGAAAATTAATTTTATTCTGGAGCCTTTTTGTACATATTCTTAGAAATTAAAAAAAAAAATGTTACAATTGTTAAATGGTGTTATAATAAGGTTAAGAGTAAAACAGAGTATTTTGTATGCAGTTGTATATTATATATTTATCAAAATCATCACACTCATGAGGTTTTATTGAATATGAAAATATGAGTAAGTCACTCACTTAATTTTGTTTTATGACCACCCCCACCGACATAATATTTCATATGGCCCGATGCATTATTGTTGAACAGGAAATATTTCGCACAACATAATGTAGATCTGGGTCCCGTGGCATAAAACTTGCTATATGATTATCTTAACTTTGTCATCAGTTGGAGCTTGGAACTTTCATAAAATACTGGTTTTTGGTTAGCTGTTGATCAATTTTACAAAGGTAGTTATCATATAATAGCAAATATAATATAATGGAAATTTTATATGTAACGGCACTGTAGAAGCGAATAAAGACGAATGAACTTTAACTTACTTATATCGTATAAAACAGTACAACGCTCTCACGGCTAATAATGAAGTGGTTGGAAATGAAAATAAATAAATAATATATATGCTGGTGTTTTCCAAATAAGCCCAGTCGAACACTTCACCATTTTACCAAGAAAACATATAATATTCCCCTCGGTAATATATATGACGCTATTGTATTACAACTACACTGTATGGGAAGCCTAATATGAATCGCGCATTGAGGGTGATATGCAGAAAATTGAAGTACAAGTCATTTGCCGCCAAACATTATTCATTACACGGAAGGAGAGTGAAGCGCGCGAGAGGAGGTGAGCTTTTGTCGAATTGTGATTTTATTCATAGTGAGTCATCGCTTGTATGAATCGTGCGTGAGTTAGACTTGGGTTCGAATATACGAGGTACGTGCAGATGAAAAGTTTAAATTCAAAAGGGATTAAATCCACCTTTTTGTTATTTGAGAGAAAGAGGCGTGGGTTCATCAGATTTTGTACAGGCATCTATGTAAATATAATATTAAAAGACGTATTTTTTATGGTTACTCGCAAAATTTAAGTTCATACTTTTTTTCAAAGACAGATACCTACCTGAACAATGATCTGATATCGATAAGTCAATTTTCACCGAAAGTGGATTTAGTCCCATTTAGAACGAGACTCTTCATATATCGAGGTAACACATTATATTTCATGGGTGTAATGATATGAAATCTCTGGGAGGGGCTTGAAGGGGTTTGGGATCTATAAGTGCATGGTGAGGTAACAGGTAGGTACGTGTATTAATGTTTCCCATTGATGAAAGTATAACGACATTATAATGAGATAAAATGTTGGGTCTTATAGGGTGGGAGGAGGTTGGATTCAAATGGGATATCTTTTACGGGTAAGAAGTAGTTGAAAAGAAACCTGTAACGAATATGGGATAAAGTCGAGTGGTTTGAGAATTGTAAATTTGAGAGTTTAGAGATCACTGGCGTAAATCCCGGGGGGGGATGGGGGGATACATCCCCCCAGATTTTGAGGAGGGGGGGATGGCCTGTACAAACATCCCCCCCAGTTTTCAAGAAAGAAATGAAAAAAAAAATACACTAGATAATTGTGTTATTGGTTAAAATAGCGCTTTCAATACTAAAATTGGCCTCTTTTTTACTCCAAAACTCCCAAATTTTCCTGCTCGGTCGCTATGCGACCTCGCACTAAGTAACAAACAGTAACGTAGGTATTAGAAGGTTGGATCCAATGCCCTCGTCTAGGAACAAACCTTAGGTAAGTAAGGGCACTGCTGGGAAAGGGTGTTGTTGACAAACAAAAACAATAATGTAGTTGTGTGCGGGCTAGGTTGTTGGAGGCCTTGGGGCATGCAGCCCACAAAATTTTCAAAGCAAAGATTGTGGATTGGTTTTCTATCGCTGTTATTTAACAAAGCATGTAAAATGTATCTTCTAAATGGATACAAAGTTTTCGGATCGCACTTCGCTCTCGCTGATACTAAATAGGATTTATACTGCCCAAAATAATATCTCAAATTTTTAGCTTTAAAATTTTGGCTCGCGCTTCGCGCTGGCATTACTTTTTCTATTACTAAATGAATAGGAATCAAGGCAGCCTTATACATTCAAAGACAAATTTTCTTCGTACCTCTTCCCTCTCCGAATACATTTCTTTTTAGGTCTATGCTCTGATCTAAAGTGTCCCTTATTCAGAAAATGTGCCTTTTTCCCATCGAGACCCCTATTCAAATCCTTTCCGCCGCCTCTACTGTATGTTTTTGTTTAAATTTTGTTTCGCGCTCGCGGTTACTATAATAATTATGACCTTTAATGCACAAACATATATTTCAGCTTAAAATTTTGGCTCGCGCTTTTGCGCTCGCTGATACTAAATAGGAACTACAATGCACCAATATCTCAAACTTTTACCTAAAATTTTTCGGCTCGCGCTTCGCGCTCGCATTAGTTTCACTACTAAATGAACAGTAATCAAGGCAACCATTATGATTAATAAAAACATATAATCAAAGACAAATTTTCTTCGTATCTCCTCCGTCTCCGAATATATTTCCCTTTCCATTCCTCTGATCTAAAGTGTAACCCTTTTCAGACTGTGCCCTTTTTATCGACACGTGACCTTCAAATCCGTTCCGCCACCTCTATTATCAAATAGGCCTATAGCCTAACATTTGTTTTTCGCGCTCGTGGATACTACAGGCCTATAGGACCTTTAATTTTCAGCTTAAATTTGTGGCTCGCGCTTCGCGCTCGCTGATACTAAATAGGAGCTATAATGCACAAATATCTCCAACTTTTAGCTTAAATTTTCGGCTCGCGCTTCGCGCTCGCATTACTTTTTCTATTACTAAATGAATAGGAATCAAGGCAGCTTATACATATCAAAGACAAATTTTCTTCGTACCTCTTCCCTCTCCGATACATTTCTTTTAGGTCTATGCCTCTGATCTAAAGTGTCCCTTATTCAGAAAATGTGCCTTTTTCCCATCGAGACCCCTATTTAAATCCTTTCCGCCGCCTCTTACTGTATGTTTTTGTTTAAATTTTGTTTTCGCGCTCGCGGTTACTATAATAATTATGACCTTTAATGCACAAACATATATTTCAGCTTAAAATTTTCGGCTCGCGCTTTGCGCTCGCTGATACTAAATAGGAACTACAATGCACCAATATCTCAAACTTTTACCTTAAAATTTTCGGCTCGCGCTTCGCGCTTCGCATTAGTTTTCCACTACTAAACTGAACAGTAATCAAGGCAACATTATGATTAATAAAACATATAATCAAAGACAATTTTCTTCGTATCTCCTCCGTCTCCGAATATATTTCCCCTTTCCATTCCTCTGATCTAAAGTGTAACCCTTTTCAGAACTGTGCCTTTTTACGACACCGTGACCTTCAATCCGTTCCGCCACCTCTATTATCAATATAGGCCTATAGCCTATAACATTGTTTTTCGCGCTCGTGGATACTACAGGCCTATAGACCTTTAATTTTCAGCTTAATTTGTTGGCTCGCGCTTCGCGCTCGCTGATACTAAATAGGAAGCTATAATGCACAAATATCTCCAACTTTTTACTTAAAATTTTCGGCTCGCGCTTCGCGCTCGCATTAGTTTTTCCATCACTAATATGAACAGTAATCAAGGCAGCCATAAGCTAAAAGCATAGATTCAGAGATAAATTATATTCGTACCCCTCCCTCTCAAATTCATTCCGCCGCCTCTGCTATGGGTATTAAAAACTTGTGACACGAGTGCTTGTGTATGTCAATCAAGTTGGCAAATTATTTCGCTCATCCCCCCCACTCCTCGACAGATTTCGCCTTGTTAGAATGTGAGAGGGGGGGGGGGAAGAGAAGAGAGGGGGGGGGAGGGGAGGAAAGAGAGAGAGAGGGAACGAAAGTAGAGTGGAACCCGAATTACATGGGTCTATGTATTGTCCAGAACAAGATCTTGAAATGGGATACCAGGCGCGGATCGCAGAATATCATGAGGGAGGAGGCAAAATTAGAAATTGGGATTTTTGTCCAGTAATTCTTTTTAAATCAAGCCGGCCGAGTCTTTTTTTCTTCAAGTCATGCCGGGGGGGAGGCCTGAATTTTTTGGCCATCTAAAAGGTCAGCAATTACTAGTCAAATAGGGGTAGGGGTAAGTTTTCTCAGGTCAGTCACCCATAATTTTATACCTGATTTTTATCATTTTCTTTTTAAATTTGGGTTTAGGGGCCCCTGGACCCGCGTTTAAGTACAAATGATTTTATTTTAAAATGCTTACAATTTTTTTTTTCCTGTCTCCGCACCTATGTTAATCATTAAAAAAATGTACCGAATTCGATGAAAAGACAAGATCATAATAGAATGTCTTTTTTACTCAACAAAAAAAAAATGCTCAGGTGATTTTTTGCAATCATGCGTCGTCCGTCAATTATTTAACATTGTCCACTTTTAACCAAAAAGGCTTTTACCAGAATGTAACAGAAATTTGACATGAATCATTATTATATTGTTGAAATATGGTCCTCATCTTTTGTCCCCTCATTAAAAAGAAATCATGAATAGGCCTATATACAGCTTCTTAAGAAAGAAAAATTGCTATTGCTAATGCTATACAATAATTCTTAATAGGAATAGTACAAATACATCGCATCCGTTAATTATTTATTACCAATACGTGCGAGTCGCACTAATTTTGTCTACTATTGTTCAGTTTCTCAGCTTTTTCAATGCATTTCCTATTCTTTTTATGGATGTATTGATGAGAACAAGAAAGTGCCGTGTACTTCGCTCAAGGTCATTTCTTTCGCTCGACTTATTCCTTAGCGAATAAAAATCAGAAATAAATTTTGAGGAAATGAAAAGCAAATAGAGATGGAGAGAAAGAAAATTGGTGTGCATAAGACGAGTGAAGTAGTAGTAGTAGTAGTGGTAGAGAGAGAGAGAGGTGTGTGGTGTTCCCTTTGTACCAGGAAAGCAAGCTTCATGAACAAAATTTCTTTACATGCAACTATACGATTGCTTTCTTTTGACTCGTCCTTCTGTCATTGCCTCAACAGTTTTTTTTTTTTAATGTCATGCACAATCGACACGAACCTGACAAAGATAATGTATGTTGTTTTTTTTTGTTGATATAATAAAGGGATTGTTTAACTTATTCATAATCTAAAAGAAAGATCAAAAACACTCTTCCAGATAATGCTGTAATCATGATTATAAAATTTTAGGTCAGACAGAAATCGCCATATATTTTTAATACTGCATTCTATGAAGGAAAAATAATCTGGTAATTCCGATCACTTACACTTTTTTGTATATTTTGAATCATGTATCTAGTAATGAAAAAAAATATGGACATTAAATTGTGTGGGTTTTTACCTCGAGAAATTATTAAATGCAAGCTTCTACAAAGTTAGACATTCCCTTTAAAAGTCCATTCTTATACATGAGTGTCAAGAATTTTATTCTTTTCATTTCCAAACTTTATTTCAGATTGGTGATTTCCTAAAAGTGACAACACACTCGCGACCATCATGACGTCAAAAGCATCGACACCCGATTCTGAGATAAGTGCCCCGGAAGAGAACTGTTACCGCCTTGTGGTGCTGGGGTCACCAAAGGTCGGGAAAACGGCCATCGTTAGCCGATTCCTTACGGGAAAATTCGACGACAGCTATACTCCAACCATCGAGGACTTTCACAGGAAGATTTATAAGATTAAAGGCCAGGTTTATCAGCTGGATATACTTGATACGTCGGGCAACAATCCGTTTCCGGCCATTCACAAGTTATCGATACTCACAGGTAAAGTTTCTCATCTGCTTTAGTTTCCTGAACAGTAAATTATTATTTCCTTTATATTAATTAGTTTGTGTATAGAAAAGTGTTAATTTATAGCACTGAGCATTACAACAAAAATCTGGGTTCCAATTTCTCTCGCAATTTACGAAGTATCGATACTAACAGATGAGCTAGTCGTCTGATTTTTTAAATCTATTTATTTATTATTTTTTTTAGAACGCAAGCATGTTTAACTGTATATCATTTGTGTCTCAGCTGATTTTAAGACATCAATAAGCACGATATTCAACAATTCAGTTGTAACCACCCCCATCCGCCCTTAAACCCAAAATTTAGAAGAAAAAAAAGGCCACAAAACGAGATTAAAATGGGCAAATGCATCCTACATCCGCCACTGTTCACTTCCGATAGATACACGAGACGCTGTACTTGACTTGAAGTTCATGGGTACTTCCATTTTGTAGATGACAACACTGCTATTCCAGAATAACTTTGAACCTCTTGAACAGGTGGTTTAGCAATCGAAGCCATCAATGCTGGTTTTTCAATACCGCATGCAACATTTATTACTCGCAGGTGGGCCCTTTTCACACGTTCAGTGTATGGTATACAGATACATCGTCTAAACAGAGTGTTTTATCAGACATTGTGACACTTTATTTTATTCTCCATTCACTATGCCGCCAAAATTACGAACATGCTCCGTCAGTAAATGTTTATAATATGTTAAACATTATATTTTTAACCATTGTTTAATTATAGAACTACACCATTAAAAAAAATACCCCCCCCCCCAAAAAAAAAAAAAAAAAAAAAAAAAAAAAAAAAAAAAAAAAAAAAAAAAAAAAAAAAAAAAAAACGGGTGGTAATGTACTCACTCTGATTCAAGCCCCACGAATATTTGCTATTAATTCCAAATTTGAATGAATTTGTCTAATAGGCTGCTCGGCAGTCTTTTGAAGAAACAATGCCTGTAACAATGATTTTGATTGGCCATTGCAATATCTGCGGCCACTATGTAACTTTGATAAAAATAATCATCTTCATTAACCCCTGATCCATGACCAATACGTTGATTAACCTCACCAGAAGACAACCTCAGATCGTAAAGTGAATGTTCCGTTGTAAAATAGACTTAAATTAAATAGAATTCACACTTATCAATGCTCAATGTGATGATTAAAGTCACACAAAAAGGAACACAACCTCAAACCTTCTAATTCGAACTCATATAGATTTCAATGATAAATGCAATTATTAACTTATTATAAAGGCATATAACCTCAAACTTAAAGTGAATATTCAGAACTGAAACATATTTTGCATACACCAAGCTCTTATTAATGAACGCGTTTATTAACCTCACAAGGTAGAAACCTCAAACTTTAAACTGGCGTTCCGAACTGAAATAATACTTAAATAGAATTAAGCAACACTTATCATTGACCAACACGCTAACCACAGACCTTAAAAAGAGTATTCCGAACAGCAATATACTGAAATAGAATGAAACCATAATTTTCAATGATCATTGTGATTATTAAAGTAAAAAAAAACATACAACCTCAAACTTTGGAATGAATATTCCAAACTGAAATAGATTTCAATGATCTATGCGATTATTAACCTACTACAAAGAGGCATATAACCTCAGAACTTATAGTGAATATTAAGAACTTCAATATATTTAGATAGCATAATACCACGCTCTTGATTTATCAACGGGTTTATAAACCTTACAAAGTGGTAACCTCAAACTTTAAAATGATAGACCGAACTGAAAATTATACTTAAATAGAATAATAACACGCTTAACATTGACCAACACGTTAATTAGTCTCACAAGAAGACAGTCACGGACCGTAAATGGGTATTCCTAACTAAAATAGACTGAAAAAGAATAAAACCACATTTTCAATGATCAATGCGATTATGCAACCTCAAACAACTTTATTTGATGCAGACAATAATTCATTAACGGACACAAAATTTGAACTTCGAAATAAAAACAATGAAAATTTCGTACCCTTTTTGCAAAACCAACTAGACTCCAAAACCATAATTCAAGTAATATTTAAGCAAACACATTGTAAAATATTATGAAACTTTAAATTACTTTAAATCGGGTCTTAAAAACAAGTGAAAATAAGTTTAGGACTAAATCATTGTAAATAGGATTTCATAGTTACCTGAAACATTCTTCGAAACAGAACATTATAATATTATCGTATTGACAAGATCAGCTTAAGTTTAGAAGGATAGTTTGTTCGTTTTCTTCTTCGTAGTTTCAAACAAAAGTAATCAGCCCCACTTCCCCCTATCAAATGACGCATTATATTATCACCACGCATCATTAATGGTGTTGTTTTACGAGGGCTTTCTTCCCCCGTCTGAATTATTTAAAAGTTCCGCGGTGCGATGATTAAATCCTGATTGAGCCCCAATTCCCCTATGATTAAAAGAAGGATCTTAAGTTCATGTTTGATTTCCTCGTCAATAATTGACATTGTTGAGCAATTATCTTTCCATAATGATCGTCGTGGTATTATCCTCACTCAGTCGCTGATCTTGTTTGCATTGATGTAATCACATGATGAGGGTGTCACATGCCTATGGCTCAGCCACACACGACAAACCGATTGAAATAGACTGTTAGCTTTATTATTAAAAATAACGTAATTCTTATGTCAATCTTGTTTAACCACTTGGCTGCCAGCGGAGTGGCTGCGGACCACGTAATATTACGTGCTTGGCGTTTGTACACTGTGCGCGGTCCACGTAATATTACGTGCTCATGCTATTGTCTGAGCTTTGTCTGTTTTGACACACCAGCGCACAGTGGGCCAGGCGTCAGCAAAAGTGCGCCAAAACTGGTTTCTGGTCACCTAACCAATTTTGTTTTTTTAATATTCTCAGCAAAGATAGCAACCTCTAGAACATCTCCATAAAATATTTCACCATGAAATTGATTTTTAGTTGGTTATTTTTCTTGGAAATGACCAGAAAATGACTTGTTAAGTGGTACACCATGTGTAAATGACAAATTTTCGTTATTTGGGATTTTTTACTAAATGGGTTGTTCAATATATTGAAAATTAAATTTGCTTGTTTAAGAATGATCATTTTAAGTGCCCATAGAATTTAAAGACAAATGATTAATCCATTCGGAAGTAATTTTGGGAGAAAACACTAAATAAATGGGGGAATAATTGCATATTTTTTTTTCATACGCATAAATTTTTCAAAATTGCTGCGAGATTTGCCTGCGACATAAAATAAATACAATGAGCAGTATCTTTGTTATAGTTCATGCTTTACATCAATACCAAATAGAGCTGCAAAACTCCTGCAACTTCGAGAATATAAACCAATTTTCCATCCGCAATGTTGCCTATTTTTACCGTCGTAAAATCTGCTAAAAGCGATAATGCGCACGTATTGCGCACAACAAAAGTAAGTCTCACCGGTAAGTGGCGTAAATATTATCAATTGAAGCCGAAAAAACCAAAACAACCATAAAACAATGAATACAATGGGTTTGTCGAAAATACAGACATGATTTGTGTTATATGGGATGATATATAGTCTTTTAGATCTGTTACCCTCCCCACGCCCCTATTACCTATTCCATATTCAGTGACATTCTGATATTGATTATTATTCATTGAAATAGTAATATGGCTTAGAATTATGGAATCGGTTTGGGCTCAACCTATGTCATATATATAAGGTTCTATAATCGCCTTGTTTATCCCCGAACAACCTATGTAATGATAATAAGATACATAACTGAGAGATCAAATTCTTAAATCTATGAACTTATATTTTCAGCCCATGTTTTAGCTCTTTCGGTCAGTTGAGAACATGGTAAGACATGCCCTAACTTATATACCACATTTTAAACTGGTAGGCCTATTATTCAATTATAGGACTAGCTATTCATATTTTTTTTATATTTAAGTTTTGAATATCATTTTTTTTTTTCTTTTTTTTCTTTTATTGTCTTTTTTTTATATTTTTTGTCTTTTCGAATTTCATGTAAGATTTTGGACCCATGGAAGAATCAAGCATTGTTATGTTTACAAAGCTGAAAATGGGCCATGACATTTGTGCTTAATTAAAAAAAAAATTAATTATATGTTTTATATATGATAACTGTATTTTTTATATGTTGCGATTTGGAAAAATAAAATACAATACTATACAATAAGTTCAATTAGAGAAGGAATCGTAAGATATATAAAATTGCATAAACATTTTCCGTCATATCAAGAACAATTAGAGTCACAATATCGAAATGATTTTCCTACTTATTTGATGAATAGGCCTACTGGTCTACTAGGAAAACCCGTATTTTTATAGAATAAAAAAAATAGAGCTCCCGTTTCCATTAGTCCGTAAAAACCGCAAATGAGTTCCAAATAAAATATTAAATCCCTCTTAAAAAAGGCATTTTTTTCCTCATATCCAGTATAAAAAAAACTACAGTATGTTAATAGAAGTTCAAGTATATTAAAAGAATACTCTAAATCATGTTAACAATGTTTCCGTGGTCTATAAACCCCAAACACAACCTCACTTATAGAAAATAATTACAGTTATTGTAACTTTACAAGAAAATCCGCTCTAACCAATTAGAAATGGGTATTTTAATGACGTCATAGACATTTGAAAAATACTCTTATGGTGTTTTCTCATGTCTTGAAACCCCTATAAGTCCCACTAATCACAAAGTAAAATAATATGCCTATGTTAACTATTGATATTTGTCTTGTCCAATCAGAAAAGAGCATTTTAATGACGTCATAAGATTTTTGAAATTGTTCTCAATCAGAATTCCGCGGGTCTGAACAACCATAGCAGGACTTTTCTTAAGAATTTAGTTATCCGTCTTCGGTGAGTAATTAGTTTTGTCGCACTTTTAGTTCATTCTGGCCCACTGTGCAGCGCCACGCCGGTCGTACCCATACTGTGCAATTAGCACCATGCAGCAGTCAAGTGGTTAACTCTGAGTTATATATATGCCTCCAAAATTAGGCTATATTGAAGGTATCGCGACCTATCGTGATATAGAATATACCATGCTGGTTTTGATTCTTCTCGCACGTATGTGTCACATTTACAATGTTGGTGCGAAAATTCGCTGACTCCGCTTTTTTTCGCACAATAATAAACAGGGTTGTATGTGAAAATGCAGAGGAAACGAACACAAATTGGATAAGAAGAATTTATTGCTACCTTTTTAATCACATTTTCTCGGAAGAAAATGATTTTTTACAGCAATTTCTTTTCATTGTGACGTCATATTATGGATCTACCGTAGATGTGAACACATTTTTTTTTTTTTTTATAATTATGACGTCATGTGGTTGAAAGGAAAAAAATGCTTTCAAATCCAAAAGATCCCAGTTTTATCTACTAGTCTCTCCATTAGTCTTCAAAATTGGTTCGTTTAACAATAAGTCTTAGTCAATTATGGTATATGTTTCGCATACTCCGCTGATTTTGCTTAATAATAAACAGGTTTGTATTTGAAAATGCAGAGGAAGCATTCAAATAAAAAGTGGATAAGAAGCATTCACTGTTACCTTTCTTAACACATTTTAACGGGAAAATGGGTTTTTTACATTATGACGTCGTTATTGTAGATCTACCGTAGATGTGAACATATTTTTATTTAAATATGACGTCATGGGATTTGAAGAAAAAAAAAACGGTTTTAGATTTAAAAAGAAACAGAAACATTAAAGTTTTATTTACTAGTATTTTCATCCGGCACCATCATTCATTGGTTAACCATTTAGAGGTAAAAACATAATACTTGATCATATATTTCAATAGTTTGAACATGAAATGGCTTTAACAGTCCAAAATTTTAGATCTTTTTTAGATATTTTATAATCTAATTTGAAAAATTTGAATAAAGGGGAACGGGGAATATGACCCATACCTTTCTATATTTGGTAGTCTACAGATAGAGTTTTCCAAAGATTAATGAATTTTGACGAGTCACGTATGCATTAAAATGAACCACATTGGCATATCCCGCCCATTTTAATTTCTCCAAGCTGCCTTTCTCAATATGATCCTGCCGTCATTGACTCAAAATGCAAAATGATATAATTCTCAGAACCGGGGTCGATTTCATTAAAATTTATTTATTCAGCACCGCCTCTAAGACTGAAAGTGCTTCTTGAAAGTGGATAGTCTGTCCCGAGAGGATCGGGTTGTATTAACGTCTTTGGGTATAGAAATATCGGATGCTTCTTATAGTGGATTTTAATATTGGAAATATGTATTCTTTTCCTTTTGTTTTGTTTGTGTTTTTTTTTTTCTTTTTAACACCGTTCTCTGGTATTGATTTGACTGTAAGTAGTATCTGATATCAGGTATATGACCTATGTATTATTCTCTCTTAGAAAATTTTTCTTTCGTTTTGTGGATACCAAAGACTCATCTGTTTCCCTTGGGTGAACTTAACAGACAGGTTTATAATTATTCTCTTTAATTTTGATATAGGTGTTAAGCATTTTCTTCTTGCAGTAGTCCTTTTGTGTCGCAATTAGACAAAATTGAAAACGTAGAAAACAGTTATTGTCTCTGAACATAAGACGAATCTCTTAAAAAATTCCCTGGATCGGCTTCAGAATATGATAAACTCAAACCAAGACCAGGAAGAAACAATGTTGTGCAGGAGGTACATTAAACGATTCTGTATGTTTAAGAGCAAAAAAAAAATAGTTGTATTTCGTAAATCATTTTTTTTTAAGGGGGAATTCCATACAAAAACTTTCTCCTGTTGATGCTTTCTTTTTAAAAAATGGAAAGAAAAAGGGGGCTTTTTTTTGGTAGCTGTCAGTTGAGGTAATGGAGATATCTGTTATCGCAAGGACGTTATCTTAACCACACGGATATAAGCGTCTCTTTTGATTGGCGGGATGCTGTATTGACACGTCTGGCTAGCGAAGGTACTCTAAACTTACCGGGCTTGATAAAGTGGATTAGAAGAAAAGCGTAAGTGAGAGAGAAAATGACAGGAGGGGAAGGGGATAGAGATAGGTGGAAATGAAGAGAAGTAATAGAGAGAAACAAGAGAGAGAGGGTGTGTGAGAATGTGGAATATAGAGAGAAAGGAGTAGAGTAAAGGAGAGAGAGAGAGAGAGAGAGGAGAGGGAGAGGAGAGAGAAGAAAGAGAGAGAGACAAAGTAAAAAAAGCGTTAGAGAGAAAGGGACAGGAATTGGGAGGGGGAATTGGAAAATGTGAGAGGGGTAGAAACATGAGAGAGGGAGTGTGCGTGCAAGGCGGGTGTGTGGGGTGTATTGAGGGAGATGAAAGAAAGAGAGGGGAATAGGGAGAATAGATAGATAGAGAGAGAGAGAGAGGAGAGAGAGAAGAGAGAGAGAGAGAGGAAGAGAGAGAGAGAGAGAGTAAAAAGAGCGTTAGAGAGAAGAAGGGACAGGAATTGGGAGGGGGAATTTGGATAATGTGAGAGCGGGTAGAGATAACATGAGAGAGGGAGTGTGTGCGCGCGGGTGTGGGGGTGTATGAGGGAGATGAAAGAAGAGAGAGGGGAAATAGAGAGAGAGAGAGAGAGAGAAAGAGATGAAGAGAAACAGACAGACAGAGAAAAGGGGGTTGTGGGGTCAGTGAGAAGGGGAAAGTGTACGAGATAAAAGAGAGAAACACAGCAATGGCCAAAAAAAAACGACAATGGTTAAATCTAAATCAAACACGAAACTGTGAAAAAAAGAAACACCTAGTGATGCCCCTAAGAAAAATATACAAGAATGAAACGGGATAACGAAAAAGATAAAATAATAACAAAAAAAGTCGCAAGTGTCACGTACTCCTTACGGATTTTCGAGCATTATCTAACTGAAAATTACTAAACGCCCTCAGCTTTATATAAACATCGTTTTATTGCGGCCAGACAGGCGCCATCATAATGCCAGAGCATCAAAAAATGTATGGTAGATTAAGATTAATACCTGAATAAAACGTTATTAGGTAATTCAAACAGCTGTAATATTGAGCTAAACGGCGCAGAGAAGTACACTAATTTAGTGAATTAATGTGTGTGCGAATCAGAGCTGATAACTTTGACATTTTGAGTTGTACTATGTGGATGATCTATAGACTTGTGTATTGGAGCCTTTAGTTTCGACATAATACTTCACTTTAAATACATCCAATAATTAAAGATATTTTGTATTTCACATTTAGAAATGGAATGTTCATTATTTTATTCATTTCAAAGATTATGCTATTTGTACAACATATTGTTAATCCCGCCTACTTGTTGGTCATGTACTTTTTCCATTTGAGTGTTTGGGGTACTCAGCAACAATATTGTCCGCAATCATCTTATTAGACGTGACATTTTACAGAGACATCACTTAATAGTATTGCTCTGATTACGCCCCATCTATAAACTTATTCTCGATTTAGTAATAAATAAAATCACAGTGACAATGGGTACGCCTTAAATTTATCGGCGTCGATGCTTTGATTAAACGAAGTGCTTAACTGCGGGGGTTTCACCAATTTATAAATCCATATGACTTTAATTACCCCATTGGTTGATCACGCAACAAAAACATTACATTTTGATATTTTCGAGTTAAATCAATCTCAATTTTGAAGGGAATTAAATGAGATTCTGTAACCCTAGTTACATTGTCTTTGAAAGACTGACTTTTTGAGTGTTTTCAAATGAAAGTTTCCTCCTTTCCACGGTAGATTTATTTGTTTTTTTAATTTCGCCATATTTTTATCAAGATCGATAGATTTCGTTATGGTTAAGATGAGGGCTTTACCCAAGTCAATTGGAATATCAAAATAAATATATCATTAAAACTTCATGAACAGCTTTCCTTGTTAACTGATCCCGGATTTTTTTTTTTATCTAGGGGGTTCTATCAAAAAGATTGCAACGAAGGAAATTCAATTTCAGTTTGCTCCCCTTCACTTTCGCAAACAATACCTTGTATTACATCCCAACGGCAGCTTGTTGATCTTGATCTTGATCAATTAAATAAAATTCAAAAACGAGATTGAACTCACTTTCACCTTACTCCGAGGGTTGCTAATTATATAGCCCTTCAATGACCTGGGATTTTTATACGAAAATGACTATACGCATCCAAAAATTATGTCCTGATTAGTATCATTACCGGTCTTTGATTTGAGTTGCATGTAGAGGTCAGTTGTATTGGTAAAGTAATGGTTGCCAAGTAGATTTTGATATAACTGTTTGACAACCAATGTTATTCAGGGGCCACTGAACCAGTGGAAGGGGCTTCGGGCTACAGCCCCTCCCATTTTTATGTGAAAAAGTACAATAACGCGAAAATGTTCATCAAGATTATACTTTTCGAATACTCGGCCCCCACCCCCTACCCCGGGCTTTCAAAAACGCTTCGCGGCGTGTTAAATGATCTACCGAATATTAGATTGCAATCCAAATTTTAATTAGACACACCAAAAAAAAAAGAAAAAAAAAACCTACAGATGGACGGATTTTCCTGTCGGCGTTTCATAACAAGAATTATTGCATAAAGATGAACAGCGGGAATATCAATCATAATTTATAATGAATATTTAAACGAAATGTGTTCATGTGATTACATACTCCAATTAATTCATAATATACCAGGCTATTACTCCTCTTATTACATCGCATGTTTAACATGGCTAATTTGAAGTTTATTTTGGGAGTGGATGTATTTGTGATCGTGCTGCCGCCTCATATTTTATCAATTTGTTTAGGAATAGAATATCATTACTCGTTAAGCTCTGGCGGCAGTGATTATGTTTGCTCCGTGCTTGAACTGTCACTGCTAATCTTCGGGATATATCAGATCACTCTGGATAATAGCACGCATGTCTTTTACCATGTCTGTATACAATGTTATAATGCCAAAGCCTATTGTTTATTACTGGTTTTTCAATGTAAAATGTGTATTACGATAAAAATAAACGGTTTGATAGAAAATATGCAATATCAGACCAATTTACAAATCATAGCTTGTAGATTATAGGGGCTAGTGAATATGTACGCCAGGCAACACCGGATTACAAGAAGGTTTTCGAGAATATATCAGTTATTTGAAAATGAAACATAAATTTGTCATGGCCTTTACATATTTTATGTTTTGAAAAGACGATTTATTGATACGATTGTTCGAAATGACAGTCAATATAAATGGGAAATCCAATTTGGAGTAATGAAGCCATTGATATGATAAAAGTGAAATTTGTGCCGATACAAGCATTTTATGTGAGGGTGTGTGATGAAAACAAAAGATGCCCTCGAATTGAGCAGAATTGAGCTAGGCCGCGAATTGTTTCCTCTGGAACGTTCTACACGTATTGCGCGACAATCACACATCCACACTCGTAGCAAAACATCAAATAAATTCTGACTGATTGATCGAGTGCCTCAAAGTGCAAATTGGGTTCGAACCAAACGAGGTAACGGGGCAATTCGAAGAGAACTAACGACTTACCTCATATTATGCAGCTTTGTAGTTTATATCATTTTGTGTATCTCTGTTGTACATGTATAGTTGTATTTTGTTATGACGTGTCAATGCATTGACAGTATAACGTTGACTCTGGGAAATTTGTATTCTCAAAATGTTATTACCCTTGACAACATGTCATGTACATTTGATTTGTAAATGCAGTCAATAGGTTCTATTAAAAATAAACAAAATTTCTTATATCATGGTTAGTTAAATTCTTTCATACAGTGTAAAACAATACAGTGTAGATTTGAAGTCGTTACAGTTTCATGCTCCTCCATCTTTGTTAGCAGATGCAATGTTTTTGTTTGCTATCAGAAGCATGATAGAGTACAAAATGTATTTTTTACATCGGTCTCATTCGCTGGATCCATTGTTTGTCATTATTTTCATTTCATGTTTGCCTAGTCGATCTAAAACTGATCCGCGATTTGAGCAAGACAGAATATGACTTTGCTGTCCCAACCAATACATCATCAGCTACTTTATGATATTGCACTTGATCTGCAGTCGGTTGACAAGGAACCGTCTAGGGTTAACCCTTTACTTGCCAGAGTGGTTTGGAATATGACTTGTATAATGCATTTTATATTGAATACTCAAGATCCCTCTTCTTCCTTTCTCTCTTTATCGTATCTATATCTTTGTGTTGTTGCC
>CALNVZ010003430.1:19630071-19989750 GCA_940671915.1 Paracentrotus lividus | reverse complement strand
AAGATTGTGGGTGGTAGGGGCGTGGGGGGGGGGAGAAGAAAGATAATACAGAGATGAATTAAAGAAGATGGAGAAAGAGAAAAGATGAATAGAGAGAGATAGAGAAAGGGAGGGAGAGAGGGAGAGAGAGAGAGAGAGGGGGAGGGAGAATGAGAAGAGAAAAGAGAATAGAGAAAAGATAGATAGAGAGAGGGAAGAGAGAAGAGGAGAGAGAAGAGAGAGAGAGAGAGAAGGGGAAGTGGGAGAGAATGAGGTGGAGAAAAGAAGGGGAGGGGGAAGTTGAAAGATAAGATAACTTACTTAAAGGAGAAGTTGATGGCGATATATAAAGAAAGAGAAAGCATGAACATCCCCCCCCAAAAAAACAAACAAGCAAACAAGACAAAAAATAAACAAACATGAGAGTGAGAGTTTTCTCGTTTCAATTCAACCTTTAATCATTCCTACCACAATCATACAAGCATCTTTAAGAATATCTTGATTATTTTAATAAATTCTGATCAAAACGATATCACCATTTATAGTTATCAGAAGTCAAGTTTGGCTTTAACTCCCCCTCTTCGCAGTTCCGTGGTGTCATAACACGATAGCCACAAGCATGCTTCGAAGTTTGTTTCAATAATATGTTATCGTGTCTGATTGCAGAACGAGGTGCCGGCTCTAGGCGGTCATTTTCACTCTCACCCTCCTATCAAATTCTTCCAAATTACCCTCCCATCCATCTTAAGCCACCTTTTCATACCGCTTAGCTTTAATAAACCAAAAAAATTGATACCGATCTTCCAGCCGAAAAGACTCATCGCTCGGCTTTGGCGTAATCTAAGACGCTGTGGTCATGCTGATAATTTCCAACATCCTGCCCTTCTAAGAGGTAGACTTAATACCTTCACTTTTCTTGATTAGTTTGGTGTATAGGGCTATTAGAGGATATACATGAATTATAAACATCGCAAAGCACATATCCATCTTTGCTGATGATGATGATAAATAAACATGAAATGGAGAAAGAAGATATGCAAAATCCCTTTATAGGAATGTAAGGAATGAGAAGCATCTGCCATCTTTTCCCCCTTTGACTCCCTATATTTCCCTATCCCCCCTGTTTCTCTCTTCTTACATTATCTCCTCATTGAAACGCATGGGTCGCAATTACAAAGTTTGTTTTATAAGAGTTATAATCTACCTCTACAACCTGCCCTGGGATGAGATTGCTTTAATTACATTGCAGAAATTGTGAGAGAGAGACTGGTAATTGTATCTCTGGGCAACATTATCGTTCAAACACTGGTGTTCATATCACAAAGAAAGGACAAAATGATTTACACCGCTATGTCTATCCTTCAAGCATATTTTCATTAAATTATTCTGTATAATGAAAGAAGATGTCTACTTGTTGCGGGGTATGTTTTGAAATTTTTGTTTTCAGAGAGATTTTCCCTCTAAGTCCACATCTACTGTAGATTACACAATTTTCTCTTCTTTCTTTTATTTATTTATTTATTTTTTTATTTTTTTATTTTTTTATTTTTATAATGATTAATTTCATTTTTGTATACATTTGTATAGCGCTATTATACGTGAAGGCATAATGTGGGCCCTATTTTTATTTTTCCAAATGAGTTTCTTGTACATTTGTCCTGGTCGACCGTTGATATGGAACTAAACCGAAAATATGAGATTTAGTGGATAAAGTTCACTCACAAAGTGGATAAAATGCGGAGAATGGTGCCCAGCCCTAGTCCCTTTGCGCATACAATGATGGTCCTGTCTCGGCAAAGGCGCCAAAATCAGCTAAAAAATTCATCTCATTGAATATCGTACGATCCCAACCGCGCGATACAAGTTCTCGATGACAAGTATACAAGTAGAGTACAAGAAGTAGTAGAAGTAGTAGTAGTAGTAGTAGTTGTTGTTGTTGTAGTAGTAGTAGTAGTAGTAGCAGTAGTAGTAGTAGTAGTAGTAGTAGTAGGCCTAGTAGTAGTTGTTGTTGCTGTATAGTAGTAGTAGTAGTAGTAGTAGTAGTAGTAGTAGTAGTAGTAGTAGTTGTTGTTGTAGTAATAGTAGTAGTAGTAGTAGTAGTAGTAGTAGTTGTTGTTGTTGTTGTTGTAGTAGTAGTAGTAGTAGTAGTAGTCAGGGGCGTATCCAGGATTTCCCAATAGGGGGGGCGCAAGGAAATTTTTATCGCCGTCAGGGGAAGGGGGAGGGGGTTCTTCTAATTCAGTATTGTACATGAAATTCCAATTTTTTTTCACATGTATCACAAAAGTTACATATGTTGTTTATACCCTAGACAATGTATGTTGCGTAGAAACCTATTAATGGTGTGCATTATATACCCTTCTGAATTGGGAATCTGCTGAGCGCGAGAACGAAGTCGAAAATGTTGAGGTTTTTAAAGTTATACTGAAATATAATAAGGGGCATTTTCTAGTTCTAGAAAATGGACTTAGATTATTGTGTATAATGAGACCCAATTTAGTATCCGAGCCGCGAAGCGCGAGCTGAAAATTTTAAAGGAAAAATTGGAGTTATTTATTGTGCATTATGATTATGGTATCAGCGGAGCGCGAAGCGCGAGCCCGGAAATTTGGGTTTAAAATTTTTTTATAGGTAAATTAGAACTATTAATTGTCGTTTGATTTGGTGTCAGCGAGCGGAGTCGCGAGCCGAAAATTTGGGGTTAGAATTTTTTTAAGGTAAAATTTAAGAGTTATTATGTGTGCATTGATTGGCATCAGCGAGGAAGCGAAGCGCGAGCCAAATTGGGGTTTCAAAAAGAGTATTGATTGAATTAATAAGTGGGTACTTTCTTAATAACCCATGAGGCAACTATGTTTCCAGGACAGCGAGGGCCAAGGGAGGCAGAGGTCCAAGAGGCCTCTTTCTTTGTGTGAAGTTTGAAACTTTAGTTAAAATTTTTATTTCGTCACTAAGTTTCTTTTTCTTAAAAAAGGGGCGTTTGAGCAATTATTGCAAAATACAATATGAGGAAAAGTCTGGCCTCGTGGGCCCTCCCCACATAAGGCCTTATTATGGTCGTTTAGAACCCAATAAGCCTATTTCGGCTTTTATTGAATAAAGTTGGGATCGAATTGTACAAGCATCGAGCCTTATTCCCTTTCTCTTTCTTTTCTTCTTTTTCTTTTCTCTTTTCCTTCTTTCTCCCTTTTTCTCTCCTTTTTTTTTTTTTTTTTTTTTTTTTTTTTTTAGTCGGCCAATAGGGGGCGTGCGCCTGTTGCGCCCCCCCCTGGATACGCCCTGTAGTAGTGTAGTAGTATGGGCCTAGAGTAGAGTTGTTGCTTGTAAGTAGTAGTAGTAGTAGTAGTAGTAGTAGTAGTAGTAGTAGTAGTAGTAGTAGTAGTAGTAGTAGTAGTATTAATAGTAGTCGTAGTAGTAGTAGTAGTATAGAGTTATAGCACGCGAAGTGCAAACGACCCCCAGCCACCAAGTAGGGAGTAACGTACGGGGCCATGCAGGGGGCCGCCGAGTGAACATCAGCCTAATTTCCTTTGCACCTCCAACATAAATGTTGCATGAGCAAGCATGCTTGGTCGATCGCGGCGATCGATTCTATTGCGCTGAAGCGGTTGCCAGACCGGAAGTAGAGTAGGTCAATCGGTTCACGACTAGTCTTTTGATACAGCCGCCTCCCTACTGAGTTGGCCAGGAAAATTAAAAAGGTTTCAATCAATGCTGACCGCAATATCGTCAGAGAGGTGTCATATAAAATCTATATCGGAGGTTATGAATAGGCATCCTATTATGCAAAAAAAGCGTTTACATATTTTATTGTTTATTGATCCTTTTGAAAATCATTAAGAAAGACAAACATAAACTTTTCATCAATCAGCCTAATCACTACAACAACTTGTAGGAGATTATTGTAAAAAAATATTTAAAAAAGAAGAAGAAGAAGAAGAATATAATGCGCTATTCACGAACAATCGCGAGCTTCGTTAACGCAACACCCAAAGAAAAGATTTGTACGCCTCCAAGCGACTTTAGAGTAACGCCTACGCCTTGTCCGCCCCGAGGGCAGAGATATCTTGTGGTCGTAATTCTCGAGGATAATTTTCAAGGACTTTCCTGAAATGATTACTTTATCAAAATCTTGAGGCAACAGTGAACTTGATGTTTGTAAGTTAGATTGTATTACTGCATACCCCCGATGGGTCTTGTAGGCCCTTGGGCTTTAAAACAAAGAGTGGGGCATCTTTTCTAGTTCTAGATTTTCTTTCCTCTTATTTCTTTCTTTTAATTTCCGTCGGTTTTACTAACTTCTTTATGTTATGGATTTATTGAATATCAAAATCAAAACATGTATTTGATTTGAGTGGTTTTGTTAACATTTTACAAAGATTTGGATAACATAGGACTACAGGGTCAGTACTAATTTATGGATTTATTATTTAATAAAAACAAAACATGTTTTTGCTTCCAGTAGTTTTGTTAACACTTGACAAAGATTTGAATAACATATAGGGCTACTATGTTAATATCTAAGGCTGATAATAAAAAAGATCACGTGTGTTGGGTGCGTTAAAAAAATAAAGTAAGAACAAGGTTCTTTATGTTTGTCATGTTTGTTGATTTTCTGACTTCTCTAAAACCCTTATCCTTTAATATTCTGATTATAGTTAGGTTTAGGTTATGTAAGGGTATGTTAAGGGTGTTAGGGGTCAAATAATAAAGTAGAAACACGCAAAAGAGGGGAGTAGAGAAACGAAGAACAGACAGAGAGAGAGAGAGAGAGAGAGAAAGAAGGAGTAAGGACTCTGAAAGTGGAAATGGCATTGGCCACAAAATCCTCCAAGTCAGAACGTTATGCGGCGGTCACAACTCGTCGTAGGCTACGGGGCACGTGCCATCGACGTAGCCTGCGTTGCATGTGCAATGCACGCACAGGTCCTAATTCAACTTCTGCGATTCCTGCAATTCTATAGTAAGGGTATTGTAAAAACTTTCTGCACGTCGTACATGCATTGTACCTGCGAGGTACCTCCGCTGCACGAATTTTCTACGAAATCCATCGTAGGGAGTTGCACGTCGAAGGTACGGCGAGTTGTGACCGCCGCATTACTCACATAGCTTTCAAATTACTCGAGCATTAGCAAAATCTTTTCGTTTATTCCGAAACTCCTTTTTTATTGTGCTTTTATGGTTGACAATGGGATGATTTTGCCTTTGTATGGTCTGTATGTGAAGTATGGAAGCATGCAGGTATAATGGGTAGGTGAAATAATCTTCTGCATGTTTCGAAGTTAAGTTTTAAACGAACTAGAATGTATAATGAATGATTGATTTGTGATTTCCATATGTACAATGCAAGTGCGATGGTTTTCAAAGTCAAATGATGTATTATTCGATGGCTAGAGGCGAGGAAATCTTACAACAGCATTCAAAAACGATTTTTAGCTTCTTTTAATTCAGCCCTGCAAAAATGGCGCAACCGTTAAATCATTTTATGAGGGTAACTGTGAGGATAGTACGAGGCGCAGTGACCCAGTGGTACATCAATGGCTTCGTAATTAGTAGGTCTCTAGATCAAATCCAAACATTTGCTCTAGTGCCATCGATAAGGGCCTCCATAAAAAAACAATGTTTTGATCATTGATGGAGCTACCCTACTGAAATAAGACAAACAAATAAATAAATAAATAAATAAATAAATAAATAAAACATTGTATTTATATAATTTCCCAGTAAAATGTACCTCACGTCGAAATCAAATGCGGTATAAAGGAATCGATCACTTTCACCGTTTGTTCTTCCATTGTAAATCGTTAATGAAATTGAATATAAGCATCATGATTTCGTTTTGGTAATAAAACAAAAATGGTGGGGTGACCTTCTTTTTTTTTTTCTTCTTCTTCTTTTTTAAAGATAGACATTTGGATTAAACTGTGTCTTTGATTCCTCAGCTTTTTGAAATTGTGCTCGAATTTTTAGAGTAAAGAAAAGCGTTGCACCTAAAAAAAAAAATCCACGATGGGCGTCACAATGGGGAGGGATGGTTCACCCTTTTCCCTCCTGGGGGCTGTGCCAATTAATGCGATGCTTCAATGTCTTAATCCCCTGAGGGGATTATCCTTGCGATCGAGTAGAGCGTGATGGCCTCAAGGGAGTGCCTATCGTTGCTTCTTAACAAGATTGCTGGTTATTCAGTAAACACGCAATGATGCCCCCGGCTCTAGAAAATCGGTGTTTAAGAAACGGGCAAAGAAAAAAGGAGGAATCGTTGACGCTTCTTGACTTTTTACATTTCATGCATCCGTCTCGCACTGTTCGTTGCCCTGTAACATAAAATGTACGAGTACTCTTACCATTGATATCAATCGTAAGTCTGTGGGAGTACATGTACTTATGGGGCGCCGAGTTTTACCCTTATTTTTTTTTGATCGTAAAATAATTTTTTTGTCGTAAATATTTTATGTAACAGGGCACATGTCTGTCGGCCGTCTCTCACTCGCGAGCACGATTGATATCTCGTATTTCTTTTTAATCGCTACAAAATCGACGAGTGGAGGCCTGGGAAATGATTGATTCATCGTTTTATTATGAAACCTTATATTCTATCCTCATTTAATGTTTCCTGATTCCTTTCTTTTGTTTGTATCTGCTGTTCGTTTAGATTTACATTAAATTCACAGTAAAACCATGCAGTTGCAACGTAGGTCGATTTTTTTAAAGCTGGGATGTTGCCTTGTGTAAAGCCCTATATTTCGTTTTATGTTTGCCTCTTTAATCCTCTGCCTATAAAAGCTTTGTGTATACTTTTTGTTTAACTCCTCATTAAAAAGGTAATTTGAAATCGCTTTAAATAGACCTGGGCGTGGACCTTTATTTCGATATATTTTAATGATAATTAATCATTTAAATAGAATAATATTCTAGCGTATCACCCTTTATCATAATACATGCACGCAAATAACCTAGGTCTATAAAAAAAAATGTAAAAAAAGTAATGACATGCATTAATTGCTTTATATTATACATAAGGAATACCAATCTAAAGGCTTACATGATTTCTGTCTCCTCTTCTTAATGTCGACAGCTCATTGCAAATAGTCGACATTTGCTTCGTCATAGCAGTGTCCAGCCTGTGGTTTTCTTACCACAATCCGTGGCTTCAAATCGTAGACACTTTGAGATAATTTGCCCGCCCGCTCCCCCCCCACACTGAACACAGCCATTACGTCATCCCGTCCACTCGCGTCACAAAAAAAATTTTGACTACTGCGTGAAAAAGGTCCAACTTCGGGCGGGTCATTTGTGTCCCCAGGCCGCGCCCGGTTCGATAAAGAGATGTAGACCAATGGGAAGACCGGCAACCACGTTGAGACAATACGGCTTCATGGGGGAATTAGTGGGAGGAGTTGCCACAAGGGTGAGTGGAGGGGGTGGGGGTGGTGTGGCGTGGGTAAGCGAGCCCTGTTATTTGTGTTTACAGCCCAAATTATAATATTCAACGCCCCTGTAAGACGCTCATGAACGGCTCTTAATTGCTCGCTTTCATTTAAACAGCTGAAATCGTTTACGATGTTTGTAATCTATTTCAGCGACATTCGAGTAAAATGAGTTTGTTCATTGATCTAATTTCTCAGAATTTTCTTTTCAAATCTTACATTTCAGCAGCTTTTCAAAAAAGTCAGTCGATGCGTAACAATCAATCTTGGATTTCGTTTGCTAGTTTATTAATCTTCATTTGTCAACAGTGTCATTGTGAAGAGTTAAAGTTTTTTGGAAGAAGGAAAAGTAAAAACAGAACAAAACATGGAGAAGTTTCGGTGCATTCACAACAAGAGGATCCCCTCTTCAAAATGAAAATAAATTTTCAAAATCGTGAGGGTGATTTTATCCATATTCCATAGAAACATCTTAAAACCAGCAAAACATAAAAACATTTTTAAAAAATCATGGCATAACTGGAAGAAAAGGCCGTACTATCAAAGGTCAATTTGATTACTTCAATAAAAGTATCTCTCCCTCGATTTTTTCTCTTTCGGTCATCGTTCGCCATTTTATAATGATTCATCGTTGCTATAGGATGGATGTGGCACGTGACTTTCTAAATGGCGTCCGAATCAGACGATTGTAAAATGGCGGACTCGTGTCTGCGCGTTACCGATATTCGATCGATCATCGTGTCATGATGACCCACGATAGCGCGGGAAATTAAAGAGATAAATCATGTCTCTTTCTGTACTTTCTCAGCTCGCTCTCCAACTTCAATTTGTTCTCGTGTCATGCTCGAGTTTATTATGTATTAGTAATTCCACCTCTTTTTCGTCTGCTCTATCCCAGTCCGCGTCTTATAAGAACCATGAGACCGTTAACTCTATACAGTGATGAAGTTATTTTCTTTTTGCACTCAGTAGGACGGTTTGTACTTTGTTTGCCTCTATTTCTTTTCTTGTTATGCAATCACCCTCCTATTATATGTTTAGGTATTTCATAACCATGACCATAAAGGCAAAGTTAAATCGATCTAACTGGTTTTTGAGAAAGTTTTTACATCGGGAAATACCAGACTCGATAAAGAAAGTTTTACTTTACAACTCGCGAATTTTAGATTCAGTTAATATTTAATATGTTTATCTCTAACGTAAAAACATTGAAAGGGCACGCGTCTTTATCTTCCACACGTAATGAAAATAGGGGGAACTTAAAAGACTTAAGTGCAAAATATGCATCCTGATCAAACAATACAGTAGTCCTAGAGCCTTATATTGCAGGGGCCGCGGAGCGTTTTTGAAAGTGGAGGGGCTGAGCCGAAAGTGGGGGGGGGGGCTGAACAGGCTAAAAATAACAAATGTATGGTCATTTTTGCATTTTTGTACAGTTGGCTGAAAAACGTGGGGGGGGGGGCTGCAGCCCCCCCCCCCGGCTGCTGCGCGGCCCCTGTATTGCACCCTTAAGATTACACGTAACATAATGTTTTCTAAATCAAAAGATAACATATTTGCGGAAATGTTGGACCTCCCCACCCCTCCCTCCGAAAAAACAACACTTTTTAAATAATAAAGTACATCACAAAATGTGTTTATAAAGATTTCACACTTTAAACAATAGGCAATGTTTAGTCTACATGATATGTGTAAACCAGCACGTAAGTTTGATAACATCTCTCAATTGTTTAAGATTCAATATACACCAGACGACACTAATCAGTTTGCCATATGCGAAGAATAATAGCAAGACTCCGCGAATTATCGGCGCCATCACACCAAACCCTGGTCCCACGTGTTCATTTCCAAGTAAGGCTCGTTGAGTTACATCTAGATGAGATATTAACACATTCCAAGCAAACTGTTTCCCCGAGAAGTAACCGGAGCCGGAAAACCGATAAACTTGTAAATTATTTTGCTCGCTGTTTCTTATTTCGCAGAGCTATGCATGCATGAAACAACTGCGTGAATTGATCGGTTTTTCAACAGTTTTCGTGTCTTTCTTTAAATCATATAGGTCTAGGTTTTTAAACATTCCAGGCAATCTGTTTGTTTAGGAGTAACCGGAGTAGGAAAAGCGATAAACTTGTAAATTATTTTGCTCGCCGTGTCTTATCGCGGAGCTATTTATACATCAAACATTAATGGTTTTTTTTAAACAGTTATCGTGTCTTTCTTTAAATCACATAGGCCTCGATTTTAAAACATTCAAGGCAAACTATTTGCCTAGGAGTCACCGGAGTAGGAAAAGCGATAAACTTGTAAATATAACTTTGCTCGCCGTTTCTTACTTTTCTTATGACGCGAAGCTAGAATTGATGCTTGAAACAACTGCATGAATTGATCGGTTTTTAAACATTTTTCGTGTCTTTCTTTAAATTATGTATATAAGCTTACATTTCTGAGCCTTTCAGGCAAAATGTTTGCTTAGGAGTAACCGGAACCGGAAAAGCAATAAACTTGCAAATTATTTTGATCACCGTTTCATATCGCTGAGCTATAGCAAAAGCGTGAATTCGTTGGGTTTGAAACAGTTTTCGTGTTTTTATTTCTCTATTTATTTATTTTTTATTCAAATGGGCTTAGATTTTAAAATATTCAAGGAAAACTGTTTGCTTAGGAGTAACCGGAGTAGGAAAAGTGATAGACCTTTTTAAATCGTTTTGCTTGCCGTTTCTTATATCGCGAAGCTAGAATGGATGATTGAAAGGACTGCATGAATATTGATTGCGTTAAAACACATGTAGTGTCGGTGTTTGAATTATATTAAGATTAGACTTTAAAACACTCGAGACTGTATGTCAATTAGAAACCGAACCCGAAAAGCGATAAAATTGTAAATTATTTTAATCACTCTGACAAAGATCGGAGCCCTTGCATGCATGGAATAAGTAAAATTGTACAAACTTATTTATGAGAAACACTTTTGTTTCCCCAACTAATCTGCTTTTGGGGGATTGAACATACTAATATATGTATTACTTTCAAACGAAAACACTATAGAAAACAAAGAACGAAAATAATGGAATGGAATGGATGAGCCATGAGAACAAGAGAGATTAATATAAAGTAAACCCAACTTTGAGAGCTTCGCATCAATGTTGTAAACTTATCTGTCATTAATTTTTATATCATGACAAAGAGTAACTCAATCCATATTCTATCCAGTGATACCAAAATTGTGCCTGTACTGTCATGGATGACTGAGCACTCGAGTTTTTAAACTTTCGTAAAAAACACCTTGTATCAAGTTTTTTCAGAAGCAACCCTGGCTTTCTGATCATTCAATCATCGTTTGGGGTCAGTCTTCCTGAGTCCATTCATAAGGGACAAAAATATAACTTGGGCTGTTGAAATGCGAGAGTTGCGTGTGACGAAACTTTGTACGCATGTTTTTAAAGCCCAATTTCTAAGTCATCCTATACAACACAGGTATAAGTTATGATTGACTCTTCATTGTGAAATAAATATCAAGGTCACACAAGCTATAAAATTTCGAAATGAAGTTCTCAAATTTGGGTTTACCTTTTTTTCTGGGACGCACTGTATAGAGGTGGTAGTCGAGGTGTGGAGGGGGAGACGGAGAGACGGGACCCCGAGGGTTATACCGATAAGTCCCCCCTCACTGGCACATGTGACTGGCAAGTATATAAAGCGCCCTGAAGTCACCCTTAACATATCCCAAATAAACAGTTTTTCAAGCACTTTGAACCTCTTATTCATTCAAACGACGACCTACTTTTAAACACTCACACAATTATTTGCCTTTATTTTGGATACTTCTGTTATAATGATTCGATTGGGGCCGTCAATCGACCAATTGGATTGGAGGGGTTAAGAAAAAATCTTGCGCCAAGTAGGCTTGCACTAAGGTTTTTCCCGGACATGCAAAAACGATTCTCCAATTAATTGGTTGTACATTTTTAATAGATATATATTTTCCCTATAAGCACCCATCCAAACTTTAGTTAGACAAGTCAATTTTTTCATACAATCTGCTTCATGCCTGCAATAGGGTTGAAAAAAAAACCCCTATACCAGCGCGAATTTGTTTTTGTTTTACATTATGTACAAGTCAACATTTTGGTTACCTTACTGTTGCAATGTAAATTACTTTTTGTAAGCTTGACATCTTTAATCATAGGACTACAGTTTTGTATGTATCATGTATTTTTAATCCAATACAAACCGAATTTGACTGAATTGAATTTCGAAAAAAAGGGGGAGATTGCCGAAAGACGTTCGTTTTCAAGCCACCTCACAATTTATGCAATTGTTAGAAGCCTGCTGATATTATTATCATTTGAGCAAAGGATGAAACTTACCAGAAATATATAATGAGAAAATAAAGAGCAAAGAAAATAGGATTCCATCGGGATTAGACTCGAAGACCTCCTGATTACCAGACAGGTGCTCAACCGCCGATTTATCATCATTTATATTACTAATATCATGATTATTATCAAATGCAGTTGTAACACCCCCGCCTCTTCCCGCTGTATCCACTCGACTCCGTGAAATAATTAGGCTACGCCCGAAGCCCCCAGTGGCGCCCCCATCTTGCCCTGCATCCTTGATTGTCAAGTATCTCTCTAGTCACGTGTCAGGGGCCTTCAACCTGCCCCCTTTTCATCTGACGGGGTGCGATATCGAGGCATCTGAAGCATTCGACATACCCTCGCTATTCAAATCAGACGCTGTCCCCTGTGAGGGACTGCCACAAGAGGGTGGAAATGAGAGAGTTTTATTGGATTCCTGGTGTTTTTGTTGAATAATAATTGTTTCCTAAAGCAAACGGAGGTGGAAACATCACCCTACCGCCTGACAAGATATGTGCAAGGCACTTTTTCTTTCTTCACACCTATGCTAGTTTTGTATGGGTTAAAGTGCGCTGTGTTTATTCGAGATGTGTGTTTAATACTGTTTCAAATAGTGTGATTATATTATTTTTATTATCATTACAATTATAAAATTCGTAATATCACATATTCGATACACAAATTTAATAAAGAGGGGAAACTGCTATAAAAAATGAGCAAAGAAAATGAGATTCAGTCGAGACGAATCCGAGACTTACTGATTCCTTGACAGGTGTTCTACCGGCTGAGCTATGGCAAACCGTTACGCTGGTGACCGTCCCAGAAAACCCCTTAGCTCTCAATGCTCGAGAATCAGAAGCTATAGAACCTGACATAAACCCGAAGGATAGAAATCCCGAGGGAATCCCAATGAATCGCATTTTCTTTGCTCATATTTTGTAACCAATACACAGTATAGATTACCACGAATTATGATGTATATAGAAATACTTCAAGTATAGACATAATTCATTATGATACTTTTTGACCAGAATCCCTGATCTCCTGTGCAATTTATGTTCACCTCGATCTGATGAACGCAGGCTCAAATTTATACTTTATAATAAGATATAAAAAAAAGTTTGTGACAAAACAATATTGCGTAAAATCGATTTCATATATTTGAAATCCCGTCCAAATAAACAGGTGTTCTGTCTCAAATCCGGTGAACAAAAAAAGAAACAAAAAAATACCATAACAGATGCAATAAGCATTTATAGCAGAAGAACTCCTAAGAAATCTATACAATTCTTTATCGTGCGTGTCCAAATAAGATACAACAACGAACAAAATAATATGACTCATTTTAATCTATAGCAGATATCGACTTTGATGGTTGGACTACTTAAAAAAGTTTAGCAAATACCCTACTCTTGGGAAATAATGTTGGGACGATTTCGATGAAATGATATAATCATCCTTAAAATCGCTAAATAGAACAGTTCTTTTGAAAAGACTGTTATCTGGTAAGCTAGACAGGATCGAAGAAAACCAATGTATATTATGAGAATGATCTTATCGATTTATGGTAATTGTCGTGAAATCGGGGTATATGCATCGATTGATTTCAATCTCAAAACATCTGTCTTATCCCCTTGGCTTTTTATACCTCATCGATTGAATTTTAAGTTGAATTTATACAGTTTTTGCTTCCTTCTTAAAGGTATATATTGTATCCATCAAAGTTGTAGATATGGTGGAAATGTGTTTTATTTGATTCATTTATATACATGATTAGAAACAAAATCGGACATCAATTTTCTTCAACTAGCCTTAAGAGAGATAAATACTTTTAGCGATACTGTTTGGGCAGAGAGTTTTTTCACATTGTTCTCCGATGGAACTTCCATTTTTGTTTCTTTATTTTGAAATGCTTTGAATGCTTGTGAATGACAGAAACGAATTAATCCGTTACCTATTTATACACATCCTAAATTTTGGGGGAGGGGTGGCGCCAAACCCCCCCTTCTCTCTCTCTCTCTCTCACTCCACACACACACACACACACACACACACACCACACACACACTCTCTTTCTCTCTCTCTCTCTCTCTCTCTCTCTCTCTCTCTCCCTTTATCTTTCTTTTTCTTTTTCTTTTTCCCCTTCCTCTCAGTGTCTATTCTCTGCCTATGTCACTATTCATTCTCTCTCTCTCTCTCTCTCTCTCTCTCTTTTTGGCTATATTAAATCTGCCGTCTCTTTCGATAATCTCCCCTTTCCCTCCCTCTATGTCTATCTATCTATCTGTCTATCTATTTATTTATTTCTCTCTACTTCACTGTCTTTCCTTCTGCGTTTCTTTCCCCTTTTCTCTCCATCTCTCTCTCCCTCCCTCTCTCTCTTTCTCTCTCTCTTTCTCTCTCTCTTTCTCTCTCTCTCTCTCTCTCTCTCTCTTCCCCCTCTCTTACCCCTGATGGATATCGGCAATGATGGAAGAGTTTCTTTTATTGACTGTGAGTGAACATTCTCGAGCCAAAAACCCGAGTGGCTTCACGCCATGGCCTCCACTCCTGAAACAGCTCAAGAGCTTCGTCCTAAAAATAGTGTGCCACTTCACTAGACCTACCCGGAAAAAAAGATGTTACTCGCAGTAGCCACTTATCTTCAACAATTTGTCAAGAATTCTCGCCTCTTCTGCCTCGACATCCTAACACGTTTTGTCGTTTTTGTTTCATTGGCTTTTACTTCATTGCATTGAAACTTCCCAGAGTGAAGAAGGCCTATAAGAGCATGCGAGTTAATATTATATTAGCTTTTAAAATAGATGGACTTAAAAACGCGGTTTAAAAAAAAAAACGCGATATACACATTAATTTTGTCAATTCATGTTCTATGGAGAACAACTGATGTTTTTACCCGCCATCATTAATTATTGATGACCATTTATCACACTTGGTTTAACTTTATCTCATAGGCTAATTAAAGATAAAAACCCTATTTATAATTATTCTTATTAGGATGTCATAATCATGTTTTCATCTAACGTTGTAAATACCGCACTTCAAAACAAACATTTAAAAAAAGAACTTGTAGGTCTACAGTATATCACACATATTAAAGAAGTCTTTTTTTTTATACAAGCGTTAACCTTTTGGGGGCTATAAACCAATTTATAAATCTATATCACTTTAAAATGACATCACTCCACACAATGTGGGTTTTTCTTTATGTTAATTTAGGGCTATGAATTAATTCGTGATTACATTTTTCAGTGAAATGTATGCATTCAAAAATAGACGTCAGAGAAAGTTCCTCTTGTTTTATTTGATGAGTCAAAAAGAGCCTGAGCTTTCGATCCTGGCAAAATCTTCGTTAGAAACAAAATGAATGTGTGAATTAAATGTTTTATTTAATGTCTGAAAATGTTTCACGCATTCCTTGTCGCGCTATCTGCGGAGCGTGACTCATGAAAGATCAACTCTGAACATGCATGTGAAGGTGTTGATGTTTGTTTTTCTTTCTTGAACACTTTAGCACGCGTTCGCCAGCGCCTTATTGATTCATTTGATTCAACACCTCTTAAAGTCCCCTGAAACTCGGAGATCGTGGGGAATGCGCGTTTTTCCTGAGCTCCATTGACTTGTACACAATGTCAGTCAGGCTTTACGCATGGGTCGGACTAATGGGGATTAACATTCGGACAGCACAAACATGACGAATTTGGCCGAATTCAGTGAGTCAGTCGGGTCAGTAGCTTCGGTTTCTCGATTCATCAACAATAGACTCTCAACGGGTCTCTTCGTATAAATTCAAAGAGAGGACTTGTATAATGCTCCATTTAAAAAACAAAACATAGGTTAGATTTACTTCTGAATTCTGGTCAGTTAGTCTATAGCCATGAAGGATTACCGGATTACCTCCAGACGGGTTGTCGCTGGAGATTACGCAACACGCCTCAGGCTCTGATTGGAATGTTATTATTTCATCCGAGATAGGGTGATTTCCCCATGTTTTATCAATTACGAGTCCCTTTAATGTTCACATTCAAATTACTGGGGACTGGCGAACGAAAGCCAACACTCAACATGAACGTTATTGGTTGAATGATTGAGACAGAAAGTGATGTTGAAAGAGAGGAGAAGAGAGAGAGAGAGAGGGGGGGGGGAGATAGAGGAAGATAAATAGATAAGGAGACAGTGAGAGGACATCAAGAACCCCTGTTTAGAACCCTTTTCTGCTTCTTTAAAGACCCTTAAAAGGTTCCAAATACGGGACAAAGAAAGGTTATAAAATTTCTAGGAGTGTACGGTTTGGTAAACTATTGTATTTAGTTACTGACTGTTTTTCTTTATCCTTCTGAAAAAAAACATTGCACCAACACCACAATTCATTATGAGTTATTAAATAATGCCTCCACAAAGTTACTGAATTCTTTGAATAGTAAACCACAATGCACCATGTTATTACATTGCATTTGGCATTGAGTTTCTCTTTAATAAGACGTTTCGTGACAATATTGTAAGTCTTCTTATAATCCAATTCCAATTACTTTATAGATATTTCTGTACTGATATGAATCCACCAATGTTTTTTCTTTTTCTGGATAGAAGGTGCAATTTGTAGAGTTTACGAAAGAAAACATGTTTTTTGTTATTCAGGTTTGTTCATTATCAATGTGTGAAAACAATCACAAACCTGGCATTGTATGTTTTTGCGGGATTAAGGTTACTTGAGAAACGATGTTTATGCCTTGCGACAATAATAATTTTAAAGAAAATCTTAAGGTTGTTATCAAAATGAAACAGCACTGATTTAAAACAAGACTGATATTCTTTCTCTACATGGGTCATCAAAATACGCCTACGTATTTCTAATCAGTGTAACAAAAAGTATATTTACTGCTTATAGAATTTCTTTTTCAAGAAAGAGGGAGAGAGAGAGAAGTTTTCTGTCATGATTCGCAAATTATGAAGGTTTGCATAACTCTTAGCTGTCAGTGCATATAAAACGGAAAGCCTGAAAATATTATTTCATAAACACCACTACATGATTTAAATTAAGTAAAAAGTGATCAGTTTCCCTCCATAGACTGCAGTGATAAGTATAGGGACACTTATGAATATTGGTGATATTCATCAGTATCTCAACAATTATAAGCAACCGATTGGCTCCAATATCTCCAACGATTCCCTGTCTCACCTAAAGGTTTGCAATTATGATTTCAGCATAAGTTTTTTTTTTTTTTTTTTTTTTTTACCCTGTCTGATGACGTTAATTCCTTTAATTAAACAATCGGTGTGTGTATAGTTATTTCCTGTACAGTTTCTCAACCCTCTTTTTCTTTTAACTGTTTCATAATTACTTTTCTCACTACGTAATAAATTTATCATATTTCATTTCTACCTCCCACTCTTTCTCTCTGTCCATCCATCTAATTCTCTCTATTTAGGTTCTCTTATTTATTCGTCTTTTTTCTTTTCCTCTCTTTCTCCTTCTTTTATCTTATTTTCTTTCTTTCGTTGTAGTGGTTGAGGTGGAATTACTTTTAGTTCTAAGAGATGTTTTTAAGAGATAAAAAGTAAAACAAAACCAAAAAACATTCGTGCACACTTGAATTATCACAAGTGATCTCCATGTAGCACCACACTAGCTGTATCATGTGTTTGAATTACTGTCTTGACCCCTTCTTTTCTTTCGTGTTTTTAATCGTTATTCCTGGAATATATTTTATTCTAGTCTGAAGTGTTGCCAATCGCTTTAATCGGCTGAGCACTTAGCAGGTAGCCATTTTGATTTTGATCAGCTTGTAAAAAGCAAAATGCACTTAAACCCTGGAAGGTGATCAAATTTCGATTTGTAATTTAGATGGCATCCAGCAACCAATTTCACTTAACCACATTAGGGTAGAAATCACTTTGCTTTACTCTTACCCCCCCCCCCTCCCCCCACAATTTTTTTTTTTTTTTAAATGTCTCTATCGTGTTGTGGTATTTGACAGTCATATTCTGAGGCCGCGGAGTGTTTTTGAAAAGGAGGGTTCAACATGCGAAAAAATGCAATCATTAGTCATTTTCGCGTTTTTGTACACGTTTACTGGGGGAGGGAGTAGATGGCTAAAGCTCCGCCCCTAGCTCCGCTTCCCCCTTTTGTCGGCCATAAATACTTTTTTTGTTCAACATTGTCCATGGCATTGACATGTACGAAAATATAAATATGAGCAGAAAAAATTTATTGCTATTTAAGTAATTTTTGCGCATCAGTAATATAGATTGTTAGGAAAAACAATTGCTATAACAGCAGAAGATCGCACAAAATAGTAAAAGACTATAATTTCGCGTGAAATTAATTGCGACAAACCATCTAATTACACCCACAAATATATGCATTAATTAAAGACAGCGTGCCCATCAAATATTCATTTTAATATTCCCTTGAAGATAGTTCATAATAATTATGAGTGCGATCATATATAATAAACACAAACTTCGAAAAAAATTTGAGACATATACCTTTGCCTCATGAGATGTCAGGTTTGATACAGGGTTTATAATCAAAATGGTAATTATTCATCAGAGACTATATTACTATACTTAAAACTGGAGACTAATAGTAATGGATGTATACTGCTTTATTTATATACAAAAGTCAATAATAGTTTATGTAATAAACCACACTGGTCGATTTGATACTACGCAGGTCATTTTTGAAGATGCAATAATAAAAAATGTAATAAGAAATGATGGGCCTTATTTTAAACAAACCTCTCCTGGCCTCGTGTTGTTAATTGAAATGGGTTGGCAAAAGTCACGACCGTCCTTCTCTACCCCTGGATGCCCTCAGTCATTTGTAATCCTTTGTCCATCGCTGAGAGGTAAAGAGCGATTTATATTACCCGAGAGTCAACTAGAGTCAACAGAATATTACAACAGATCGCTCCCAAAAAGCTATACAGTTTTATCGCAAATATCAACTTACTTAAGTATACATTTTAGCTCTCCATTAAAACCGTTAAAACAAAGCAATTAAAAGTCGAATAAACTTCGATGTGCATGTCTAGAATTTGAGATAAATAATTTCCGGTTAAATTTCAATGATTGTCAAATGAAGTTTAAAGTATGTCCGTCATATTTTGTCAATGTTCGATGATGTCAATGTTGCTGTTATTGTATAAGGTTTCGCTCAAGTTTTGTTGATCTTCGAAATAAAAATGACAGCGCCCTATAATATATCATGATCCTGTGATCCAATCAAATTATCTTTGCATATCTAAAATATCTTGTTTATTATTCCTTCTTGTTATTAACAAAAAGAATTGTCACCATGATGTTCTACGTAGATCTCAATTTTTCTTTCTTTTGATTGTGTCTTTTCAGGTGATGTCTTCATCATCGTTTACAGCATCGATGACCGAAACAGCTTCCAAGAAGCAGTCCGCCTTCGAGAACAGATCCAGGCTACAAAGACTACGGCCAACGGAACCAAATGCCCACCTATGGTAATAGCAGGAAACAAGTGCGACAAAGACAACAACCGTCAAGTCCCTCTGGAGGAAGCCAAGGGTGCGTTCGACCAGACAAGAAGGTGCAACTTTCTGGAGACGTCCGCAAAGAAGTTCTACAACGTGGACGTGTTGTTTAGATGTTTGTTCGAAAACGCAAGGTTGCCAAGCGAGATGAGCCCGTCGCTGCATAGGAAAGTGAGTGCCAGTCATGGACCGACTTCCTTGAGGCCAAGTCACAATGGGAAGCTAGCGTTGAGGAGACGGTTGAGCGAGGCGTGCGGGATGGTGACTCCGAACGCCAGGAGACCAAGCGTCCGCAGTGATCTTCTTCAGCTTCGGTTGAAGACCCTGAGAGGCAGTAGTATGGATGAAGTGGATGATGAGGAGAGTGAGAGGGGCAGCATCCATAGAAAGCTAAGAAAGGCAATGTGCTGTATCCAGTAGTGACATCATTATAGGCATAGCCAGACTGATAAGAGGGAACCAGGGTGTATCTGGATGACCATCTGGACACCCCGGCACCGCCCTCTTCGGCCATGCCATGCCACTTTTCAAGAGCGCGAGACTCACATTTTGAAATCTTTCGTGCACAGTCTGCATGCAACAGGTTGTTTGAGCCGAGAAACGGTTGGATTGGACCAAAAACTACTACCAAGAGTAGAAACTTAGATTTTAGCCATTTCATGAGAGTAAGGAAAAATGATCGGTGACGTATTGGTTAGGAAACGATGCTAAGGAAACATTGTTCGTAGTGTAAAGATAAACAACAAAGGAGGGATCATACGAGATGTGTTTCTCCCCGAGCTTCGCCCGTTCTTCGATCATGAAAATGTGTCGACAAACGGCGCAAACTTAATCGACACGCGGAAATATTTAGCGAAATTGAACGCAGACGATTGATTTGATTGGTTTCCGAAGCGAAATGGAACTCGAAGAAGACCTTGACTTTTATAAATTTGTGAAAAGATTATAAGCGGGAAAAAGAGCAGGCTCGGCGCCGGAATTGTATTTTATGACGCATGTCTTGTATTCAACATGTTGTGTAAGGTCAGCGTCAACATTTGTCTGTTTCTGCGCATGGTTCAAATCCGTCTCACTTTCCTCCAATAAATATTGATCATCAATTTCCGACATGTTTCTGTGATTGCGTACGTGTAAAACACGCAATCGTTGTATTCGAAAAAAAAATATGAAGAATTCATCATGAGTCAGTTGGATGTCGTTTTGACACCTAATTGCGATGGAGTATAGGCCGTAAAATGATATTCGACACTGCCATCGATTTCATGCAAAGTATAGCATTTAAAGTTTTTGAATTGTTCAGAACTAGAACCATGAACTCTCTATACCATGTTTATGCACAATACGTTGGATAACATTCGGATTATTTGTTCTATTCTTTTTTTTCTTCTTTTTTTTAATATAATTATTTTGTACCACACATCCCGTAACGACATTGTTAAGTTGATCAAGCGACAACAACGGAGAGATAAAGAGGGGAAAAACACGAACAGCAACAATTATGTTCGATGTTTTTACATCGTCCCATGGTGTCATTATAAATTACCAAGGCTCTCAAAATATTAGTTCGGAAATATAACGTATCTTAGGATTTTGAAAATAGTTCGAGAGACAATTTAAGCTACACACCTGAGCAACTTGTTATTTGAAAGATGGTGTTTAAAAAAAAGATTGTTTTTTATTTTCTAGAGGCATGCAATTTGGACTACGCAATGAAGGCCATTTTTTTTAAATTTTTTTTTTTTTGGTCGCCTGCTCGCTGAATATGAACAGGTGACTAGACTGTTTGGTGAATGCAGAAGAAAGCAGATCTGTTACGTTACCAGGAGAGTTGTTGGCAACTTGTGGTTTGAATCAAACGCAGAGTTGTATCTTTCAAGTGCACTTGCGGAGGGCTTGCTGTATATTTAAAAAACAAAAGGTCAAAATCGTCTGTGTTTATGTTGCTTGAATTTTACAAGGTGTCTCCACTTCGGAAATTGTTGAACTGATGTGTGTTATAAGCGAAAATTTTGTACATCTCGTTTTTCATGTTTTAGCATAATCTGCAACATTGCAATGCTGATCTTAAACTTGTGTAAGATCAATCTTGCAGGCCTTGGAATAACAACAGGGAAGAAAGCTAGTACGTATGTTGAGAGAGTGAAAGGATTATTATAGATAGAAAAAGAGAAAGGGAGAGAGAGAGAGAGAGATAGATTGGAGAGAGAAAGAGAGAGAGGAGAGGAGAGAGAGAGAGATAGATTGGAGAGAGAGGAGAGAGAGTTATGGAAAAGAGAGGGGAGTAGCAAGAAAGAAATATTGATGACTATAATGATTATCTGAAAGAGAGAGGGAAAGGGAGAGAAACAGAATTGCACAAAAAGAGAAGGAAAATTATAGAAAAGATATCCATCTTAAAGAGGGAATGATCGAAATGAAAAGCAAAAAATATATTTGAAAGAGAATGGGTTGAGAGATTGAGTTATACCGAAAGTCGCGCAGTGAATGGTGATAATTTAGCAAACGATCAGAAACAAAGGAGTTTAAAACGAGAGAGAGAGAGAGAGAGAGAGAGAGAGAGTTGGACGTATTAGAGAGAATGAAATTTACAGAAAGAGAGAGAGAGAACGATGTCGAGAGCGAGAGAGTGTGTGTTTGTGTTTGTGTGTGTGAGTGCAAAGAAAAAATTAGGGAAATGGACTGCCAAAAAAGAGAAGAAAAATAAAAATGTAGATTTTATAAAAATGAAGACAATTGAGGGCAAAATGTATAAAATAGAGGTATAGCATCTCTTTAAGTTATCTTCTTGACTTTAATGCGTGAATTGTTGATAAATGTACATTTTGGCACAAAACTAAGAATTATGTATTTTTTATAAATTGGCCTATAATGGCTTTTACATCGCGAAACATGAATGCTTGGTTCAGAAAAGTACTTTCCATCCTCTTCTTTTTTTTAATAGGTAATATTTTGATATTAAAAAATGTAATGATTAACGGATAAGATAATATTTTACCATTTGGCGTGATATCATAAGACTATGTGATCCAACATGTTGCATTATGGGTTAGGAAAATGGACATTTTCGAGACTTGAGGTTATGCTAAACAGAGCTGTTACAGTGCCTTTAAAGCAGCGTTTGAAGGATATAGATGGGACTTGTTAGTGAGAAAGGGAAAGAGAGTGGAAGTGAAATGTTATAGAGAAAGAGAGGGAGGGAGAGAGAGAGAGAGAGAAAGAAAGAAAGAAAGTAACAAAGAGAGAGAGAGGGAGAAAGAAAGTAACAAATAAAGAGAGAGAGAAGTGGTGGCGACCTGGCACTTGTATGTCAGAGGGATAACTAGAGAGAGAGAGAGAGATAGAGGAAGAGAGAGGGGAGGATAGCATAATGACAGCTTGTTATGTGGGAGAGATACATCGACGTATTAATAAAACAGACAAGGGGTAAGTGAGACAGCTTATGTGTGTGTGTGTGTGTGTGAGAGAGAGAGAGAGAGAGAGATGATAGAGAAATAGGATGTGAGAAAGAGAGAGATAGAGGGAATATAAGAGATAGACAAAGGGTAAGCGAAAGACAAGAGACATATATGTGAGAGAGAGAAAGAGAGAGAGATACAGTGCATGTATTCAATTTCGCATATATTACAAACAGAGTTACATAGAAATATGACAGATATATGGAATATGAGATCGATAAATAATGAAGAAAATGAACAGGTTCTTTAGCTCTCATATTAATGATCAAAGGCTTTCAACAACCTCTTCGCCATCGCAAGCTGACTCCACTTCATTAGTCTAGCAATCATTCAGCACAGCAATGATCACCGCTGGTCATCGCACAGGTGTTGATGACGATCGTTGTCATTGACGTCGAGTCTTGATGACGTCGGTTAGCCCCTGGTAATGGTCGTAATATGGCAGTGGCCGAGTCTAATGAGGGCGAGCTTGTATAATAGGGGCAGAAGGTATAATACGAGTAACGCTGAATGAATTATATAATGCAGTGATAGCAATGTATACAAAGGCGAAATGATTGCATAATCAGGTTCTTTTCTCGACCCCTCCCCCCCCCCATCTCCAAATTGACAAATCATTTTTTCTCCTTTTATTGTCTGTACTTTTGAATTTGATAGACATTTTGCTGTTTTGAGCTTTAAGCATCTACATAGTTTGATATCTCTTTTCTCCCTTTGGTTTCCATTGAATACGTCCAGTTGCCCCTTTTCGTATTTTTGTTTTAAAGGAAGGGGGCATATCGAAGTCAAATGACGTAAGTGTGAAGAGCTATGGATATTTGAATTAATTTGGGATCTTACCAATCATAATACCATTTCAGATTTGTTATTTAACAAAATATTTACTATTGTACATCAATGCGATGTAAAACACTGCAACTCCGTGAATGTATTTATTCAATGTGAGAATTTCTCGATGTCACATTTCATATAAATCAATATCAACTGTAAACAAAAAAACAAAAATATCGTGTATATTCGGTGTCACCAAAAATGACAAACAGTATAGGCGCATTAAATGTTTATGATGTTGACGCACCAATAACCATGATAACAATCATGTTAAACTATATATATTATAAACCAAGCAGTTAAACTACTTGGTAAAATGAATTATCTTTTCAGTGTGAAAGAGCGCTTTTTATACTCTGATGATGTGAACGAATGAATGGTGATTTATACTTTTGTAACCCAATTATTGTTATCGACCGAGTGAATTACTTTTTGACATGTTTAAGAATGAACTTGATTGTGTAATGTTTAAACTTTATTTTGCTATGATTTGTTCTACTTGTTGCAAATGCCGTGCAAAGATATCTGCATTCTTTTAAAAAGAATTCGTGTATAAATACGATGTTATCATATATTTATGAATGTTTTTATTGATGACCAAGTGCCAAGCATTTAAAAGCGTGACCCAAATTATTCATCAGTACAATGCGAAGGAGAGTAAGTGAAAGAGAGTGGGAAAGAGAAGAGAAATGGTTGCAAATGAGAAAGAGAGGATGAGATGTGGATGGAGAGAGAGAAAAAAAAAAGAATGGCGGAGAGGCAGGAAAAGAGGTAGAAGGAGAAAAAAACGGGGGGGGGGGGTGGGAGAGAAAGTGTGCTTTGGTGTAAATAAGGAAAGATAGAGATACACGAAGAGAGGGTAAAATTTTGATTAAAAAAAGACAGAAAGAGAGATAGGCGAAGTCAAGGGATCGGGATGGAAGAATCGGAGACAGAATGGAAGATAGAAAGGGAGAGGGGAGGGGAGGGAGAGAAAGATAGAGGGGAGAGAAAGAAAGAGAGAGAGAGAGGGGGGGAGTATAAGAGAGAGAGAGAGAGAGAGGGGGAGAGAGACGATGAAGCATGAAAGAAAGCGGGAGAAAAGACATTTAAACACAAAAGAGAGAAAGATGGGTAAAACAAAATTATATGTATATAAAATGGAGAGACTTAAGAGGGGAGGAGGTATATGGAAGAAGAAGAGAAAGGAGAGAGAGAAGAAAAGAAAGGGAGCAAAAGATGAAAAGCGGATGAAGAGAAAAACATGGAGATAGAGAGACAGAAAAGGAGGAGGGGATAAGAGATTGAATAATGATACAGAAAGAAACAAAACATGAGAGTAAGTCGATATAAAGATGAACCCCATTAATAATTTTGAATCACACATGAATGACTTTGTAATATTGTGTAATATTATTGATCAGTAAGTTAACACAGGCTACAGAAAACTTGTAAATGAGATTAGGTGACCGAGTTTGCCCCCAAAACTGAAAAATATGTGAATTAGCCGATAGGAGATTAATATATCATTTGTGTAGGCTCTTTAATCCGACCTCTGACCCCTTACCTTTCTTTCTGTATTTTGCAGTATAACATATCAAAACCTAATAAAGAATATTAAACAAATAAATAAATAAATGAATTTATTGAAAAAATTAATTGATTTTATTTTGAAGCCCATCCCGCATCGCATGTTATGATGTTCCCTTTTTACAATTATATATGTTTTGCATTATGTAAACCCATAATAATTACGTGAAGTGTGTTTGTCCGTCCAAGTTTAATAAAAGCGTTCTTGATTTTAAATTGAAATGAATTCTTTGTGTTAATATCTTATGAAAATAAAACGAAGAAAACAATTAAAAATGAGAGGAAAAGACGAGAGAGAGAGAGAGAGAGAGAGAGAGAGAGAGCAAGAGGGGAGAAAAGAAGGGAATGGTAGAGAATGGAGATATTGGAAGGGGAGGGGGGAAATAATCAAAAGCTGATGCGAGATGAAGATACAAGTTGCGAAAGTTGAAAAATGAGAGGAGGAGGGAGAAAAGGAAGGAAGGAAGGAAGGTAGAGGAAAAAGGGGAGAAACAATCAAAAGATGGTGCAAGATGAAGACATATGTTGAGAAAGTGGAAATAGGAGATGAGGAGGGAGAGATAGAGGGAAGGAAGGAAGATGAAAGATGTCGATATACAATGCGTCCCAGAATAAAGTAAACCCGGGACCATTAAATCGAAATGGTATGACTTATGTGAAATTAATATTCATTTCACGTGAACTGTAACGCATGACTGAGCACTTGGGTTTAAAAAAAGAGTGTCGAAGTTGCCTTGTTCCAAGTTTAGGCAAGAGTAACCCTTGCACTTCAAAAGTCCAATTATTATTTTATCCCTTACGAATGGGCTCAGGAAGGCTTACCTCAAGCAACGACTGATTAGAAAGCCAGGGTTGCTTCTGCCAAAGTTTGCTACAAGCTGATTTTGACGAAAGGTTTTTTTTTTTAAGCTCAAGTGCTCAGTCATCCATGACAGCACAGGTATCAGTTTGGTATCACTGGATAGGAAATGAGTTACTCTTTCACATTAAAAAAAAAAAAATGTCGCATAAGTTTTACAAGTTTGAAACAGGCTCTCAAATTTGGGCTTACTTTTTTCTGGAACACACTGTAAAGAGAATGAAGGGGAGATATCCAGTGGGAGATGGAGAGGAGGGGAGGAAGATTTAAAAAAATAAAAAATTTAAAAAAATTTAAAAAAATATGGATGTGAATGAAATAAGAGGAACGGGTAGGATGTAAGACAGAGAGGGATGGAGAAAAGAGATTAGTGAGACCAGCAAAATAAATTCAGGGAAAATAATAAGAGAATGTGAGAGAAAGACAGAAAATACAATACGACCACAAACACTATATTGAGAAACTACGATTTCAATTAACATTTGTTTTAGCCACATTTGCCAAGATTTTACATCATATCTGAACAATGGAGCCAAATTGACAAAATTTTCCTTTGCATGCAAAACTATGAGCTAACCCTTTGACGTTGTTTTTCTTTTTCTTTATCTCATGTAAAAAAGAACAATGTTAAAGGGGGTTGTTTTCCGGGCACACACCAATACAAAGGATAGTTGAGGATGACAACAGATGGCGCATAACCAGGTTGGAAAATGTGTACAACGTAGGCATTCATGTATGTAAAGGAGACCGCCACATAAATTCATTTAAAAGAGTCAAAATTAATCAAAATTAAGGCATCTTTATTTGAAGTGCGTCAACGAAAGTAATAAGTGCCAACCGCTCACAGCTACAAAAATTTTAAATTAACTGGAGAAAATGTTCAAATGATAAAATAATTCCTGAACATAAATTTCATTCGTTAAACCGACATCAAAAGAAATCGTTTGAAGTGCATTATTAGTATATACATTTTATATATATTTAAACCCCCTAATGTAATGTGAAAATGTGAGTCACTCACTACATTTCCCCCTCCCTTCATAAGTTTTATCCCTCTTTCTCTCTCCCCATTTAACTATCTTTCCTTCCCTTCCCGTCATCCTCTCTCTCTCCTCCCATAATTATCTGCTTCCCCATTTATTTTATTTTTCTCTCTCTTTTGCTCTATCCCTCCTTTCGACTTTCTCTCCTAGATTTCCTTTGTTTTTCTCTCTTTCTCCCATCCTCTCTCGCTCCCCTCAAATCTTCCAGATTTTCTATCTCCCTCCTTTCATCTCTCTCTCTCTTGCTCTATCCCTCCTTTCGACTTTCTCTCCTAGATTCCCTTTGTTTTTCTCTTTCTCCCATCCTCTCTCGCTCCCCTCATATCTTCCATATTTTCTATCTCCCTCCTTTCATCTCTCTCTTTCTTTCTTCCTCTCATCCCCTCTTTCATCCCATCGTTCAACTTTCTCTCCAAAGCCTCCCTTCAAATTTATCTCTCAATGCATATTTCAACTTGTACGCCATTATGTTTTTTGTGGGTACCTATCTTTTACCAATTTCTTTTTCTCAAACGAACATATACTCTAGCCCCTCCCTTTAACCACCATCTCCATCCAACAAACAAATGCAATGACAGCAGAGTTTCAATAATATTGATGTAAATTTATTAATACTATCATTAAGAATACATGTTATTATTACATATAACGTCTGAAACTCGTTTTTTGATCTATGGTCATGGAGCATATAATTACAAACACGGACGTCGCCATCCACACTCATACCTACGAGATACACATACACTCAGCAGAAGCTTCCAACTATACCCCCCCTTTCCAATGACCCCACCCTTGTAGGTGACCTCAAAATCCAGGTCATAGGTCAAAGGTCTCTCTCGTATAAACACAATACACACAACAAAAAAGAAGTCTGCCTGAATAAAACAGAGTAAAATACTGATCTTGCTTATAAAATAAATCTGTCTGTAAATGATGCACATTGACTACAAAATACATAATTATTCCCACTACAAATAAATATATAGATAAGCTATACAAAGGAAGGGAGACAGGCTTAGCTTTTTTATTCAGAGAAGGAAGATGTTAGATATTTACAGGCACCAATTAAAGGTGGTGCACATTAAACCATCAGGAAGGCTTATTCCACTGACATAGACAATCATTTGAGTTTGAAACAAGCCTGTGCCTCATTGAATATTCTCACGCTAATCTTCATCTTGCGAAGTACGTATACTCTCTCTTTCTCTCTCACTCACCCTCTTTTTTTCCAAAACAACACAACATGTAAGAATTCTATCATATTTTAATTATTTACAAAGATTGCTTTAAATTGAATCGTTTACACGGTGAAAGCACGGAGTAGAAAACATTTTGCGAGAAAATATATTCAATGGCGCTTAGAAAAATGACAACCGTACTAATTGTTGCTGTCGACTTGGAAGCAGAAAGTCATGTATTGTACAACTGGATATTACATTACGAATAATTTAACTTGTTAGGAATATACATCAAGATACTTGTGCATAGAAGTTATCAATTAGTGAGATATTTTGCCCAGTTTAGGGATTTACCCCAATTTGATTGTTTTGTAAATTCTGAACAATATAAACATGTCCAATAGTAAAATGAATTTTAACAGGAGAGGTGAAATGAATTGATTAGTAATAAAAAAAAAATGTACATAGTTATAATAGTGCTTGTAAAATAACTCAACAATAAGTGTAAATTTTAAAACAAAATAAGAATCATACGAGTATGGGATATTGATGTTAGTTTAGAAGTCTATCTAAATACACTCTTCGATTGAATCCTGTATACAATTCTATTCCACTTTCAGTTTATATGGTCTATATATTGACATATAAAAAAACATCTTTCTTTGTAAACATATAAAAATTAGCACAACATAACATAAGTAGGACGATATTCAACAACGTTTTATATGACATCCCTACACAAAGATGAGATAATAAACTCAACAAGTTTGTCTTAAACAACAAAATATCTTGCTTGAATTAAAAAGTATTTATATCGTAGTTTCTCTAGAAAGCTAACTGGCCACAAGTGTCAAAAATGGAATAACTTATTTATGGAATATATATCGGAACTTGTTTGGTCACTAAAAAGATATGAAATAAACATCATGTGTTGGTCTCCAAGAAGATTGTAATGTTTAGGTTAAGTTATTCATAGGCAGAGATTCTAAACTTAACTATATATATGGTTTTTATCTAATTCATCAGTACTAAATCTGCAAGAAAAATTTAAAAACATAAAAACAATTAGGGCCTTTATATCTGCTTACATATCTGATTCCTACTCTCAAATACTAAGTGATTACTGATATTTCTCAAAAAGTCATAAAATCATACAAAATGCAAAAAAAAATATATTAAAATATACAAAGAATTTTCAAAAGGAACGAATGTGGAATTACCTTATCTCTAAAATAAATGTAGGTTTGGTGGGTTGCAAAATCATACTCTTTCCTAATAAATCTTGTTAAGTTTTACACACAAAGACGTATCCTAACCATCATGCAGCATTTTCTATCGTAATACATGGACAACTCACAAACAATTACACAGGAATTGGATGAACGTGTCTTGACGGGCAATCTATGAATAAATAGCGCTATTGCAAACTGCTCTGAGAAAAATCTTGGAGATATTTGCTACCAAGAGACGGATATGGAACCTGCGTAAATGAGAAATTTTGTTGCTTGAAAACAGGCAAGAGGCAGTATAAGATTTGAGGTATTCGCATAGGGGTTTTCAAGAAACTAGTTTTGTCCATGGTATTATGTTTCGATTGTACACTTAGTTATTCAATGTTAGGATACTAATAATAGAATACATGGAGCACACAGTCATATGGTCCTGCTAAAAGGACTTACAGAACAGCCACGGAAGTGTCTGGTAAAAAGACGTTACAAGGATTATAACATACAGACAAGTTACTACTACTTGTTTTGACAATGCCTAGAAATTATGAACATATATCATGTTGGCAAATAATTTTATTCATTTGTCTCCAACGGTAACCAACATGGTTACCGTTGGAGACAAATGAATAAAATTATTTGTCTATTTAATATCCCAACGGCGTAAACTCCTTTACGTTTGATATATCATGTTATTGTAAATTTAACTACACTTGGTCATAATTTTTTTTTAAATACAACTTTACAACAAAAGAAAATAAAATTATATGAATTTTATGAACATACATATATATATGGTGAATAATTGCCAGGTTGTGCACAACCAAGAGGGAAAAATTTGTGTAGGAAAAGTAAACAAGTGTGTGATTATCTTTTAAAACACATGTGTAATACAAACATGTGAATAAAAATAGGGACTTTAAAGCATGAGCTATATTACCCCTTGAGATATTGAATTGAACTTTGTACTTGTCATTTTCTTTTTGAGTTCAATGAAATTTTGAACCAATATAAACTATTATAATTTTGGTTATGTATTTACAAAAATAGGCAGCTGGAGAATTTATAAACCACAGGACCTGTGAACAAATGGAACACTTTGATTTTACAGTCCATTTCTATTATATCAAGTTGCCCAGGACCACACCAATTAACTTTTTAAACTGAACATTTGGGCATGTATTCTTAACTGTGGTCTAGATATACACGTGAGTTCACATTTAATAAGACAATAGGATCACACTATTTCAATACAATCCTATTGTTTGATTGAATCTGAAATTGAGTGTACTGTATACGCCATATATTTCGCATCCATATATCTTCTTGATTTCACTTCAAGACAGGGAATTATTTGAGAGTATACTTTTGCGAATTTACTGTATTTGCATTCACTTTGTACAGAAGTATCAGGAAGTGAAAATTTTCGTTGTCAGTAAGTCATGAAATTTGCGAAATAATACCACCATGAAATATTCAGCATATACATTATTTCTAGACCTCAGTTTATAATATGAACCATAGTTCTTTAAAAAAAAATGTACTCAATATTAAATTGGGTCCTAGAAAATTGCCTCATTATAACATAATTGTTGTATTCATGGTTGTTATAATGGGATCGGACTGTTTAACCACGCAACAACAAAAAAATTAAAAAATAAAAAACTGTTAAAAAAAATCACATGAATTTGCTCTAATTGCTCAGCTTCAAGAGCCTGAATACTGCTGGTTTTATAAGCTAGATGAACAATTTTTTGTATATATTATTTCATAGGTTATGATAGAGATACAAATTAGAAATAATTGCTGATGAATAACGATATCATGGCAGACAAAGCAAAGGCGCAATAGGCCTAAACATATATACTCTAAAGTAAAAGAACATTTCGATTATCCATTACAAGCAGAGAGGGGAGTCCTGTGTAGGACACTGGTGATTAGCTGTCCTCATAGTGTAGCTTCTCTTATTGCTGAAACAATTTCCTGCTTTTTGTCAGAAAAAGGAATTGTGGTATTTGAACACGATGTTCCAAGATTACTTTTTATGATCCAGCTTGTGTGTACAGGGCATATAAATACAGTAACCATTGTTGATATCATCAGGGGAAATTTGATGTTTGGAGCATAACCAGGAATGTCCAGGCTGCAGGAGAGTTCCTGTGGTACTTGACAGACAATTTTCGTCAACTAGTGAATCAAAGTCTTGGCACAAAGAAGATTTGATCTTTAAAGGCTACCTCTTTTCAGTCGGAAGAAAACTACAGTCGTTGCCTTTGTATCATGTTGCTATGGTATGGAAAGACAACAATTTGAGCTGACCATCCATAACTTTGGAAAGTCGTCTCATAGGAAGATGAACATAAACAGACAGGACGCTTCATTCTGGAGAGCTAGAGGTGCATTGGTCATCCCATTTCCTGGTATCTGACGAAGCCAAGGGGTATCACAGGGGCTCCATTCCTTATAATAGAATGCAGGAGGGGTGCATCGACGTTACCCTCTTTCTGATATCTGATGACTAGAGAGGCAACATAGAGGTGCTTCATGCTGGATAATAGAATACAGTAGGGGTGCATAAGTGTTCCCCTCTTCTATAACTGATCCCAAAGTCATTCTACGAAGGGTAAGTAATCAAAGTTGAAGATGAACCAAGGGGTACAGTTGTGGTGTCTCTGTGTCCCTCTGCTAAGCCTATGATCAGAGCTAATCCTACAGGTGGAGATCATCCCTCCAGAGGGGGGCTGACGCTGGATTAAGAGCATGGTTTTCAATAAATACTAGTCAAGGATTGCTCTTAATTCAGCAGTCTACCCATCAATAGTCTTTTGCTTTCTCCTCTTGGCGAGTTTGATCAGGTCTGCTTTCGTTGATAGCAAAGAAGGAGAATACCAAGGTATCTCCTTTCTGGCTTGGGTTACTTCTTCTCTCCTTTCTGTAAATAAAGAAAATTATATACAGGTATAAAACAGGAAGAAAGCATACATACATGTACATTGCATATAAACATGTAAATACTGTGTTAGCCCAGCTATGCATTGACTGCATTTATACTTCCCTTGATTCAGAAACTCCTCTCTTTTCCCTAAACTGTTACTGTATTACATTGGATCGCATTACATATCACTTTTCATATATTCAGTCATATCAAATACAATATTCTCTTTGCAAATTTCCAAAATCGATACTTAAATACCCACAGATACATGTAATAATAATAATAATGTAACAATTTTGCAAAGAAAACTGCTGTTAATTTGATAGCCTCTTCATGCCCATAGCATTTTGGTGACCTGAAAATGCTATTGTATTACCAAACAGAATTTTCTATTAAAGGAAGTTTAACAATGTTTAAATCAACAAATTAAACAAGTTTTGCTCTTTTTTTGAGAAAGACTGGCTTTCCAAAGTTTGTCATTCCTTTCGGATTCCCTGTGGGAGAATGTTGCACTGGCAAATATACCAAGAATTAATTTTAGAAGTGTAAATGAACACATTCCCATGTGTTCCAACATAATACCATGCTGTTTGGTAATAAAACCACTACTACCACATATTTATCCATTAATTTTCATGATGACAGGTGTCCATTACATTCGATGTCTCCTTGCTTACCTTTGATTTGTGGAACATATGTGTTAAATCTGAAAGACTTCTTCTGTTGCTCTTTGGTCTTGTAGCAGTATCTGAAAGCAAATCAAATAACATTAGATTAATTGCTTGATATACAACAAAAAAAAAATATGGGGGAATTGTTGAATTAAACAAGGTTAACAACCTTTCATCATAAAATATTAAATATCCCTTTGCTGGCCATACATGCACTTTTGCACAATTGAACTAAGCTATAAATTTGTAATAATATATATTCTTTATAATGCTGGATCGAGAAGGCTTGAAAGCACTCATAGGCCTACTGCTTGTGTCGTGCTCGTAGATTAATTTTCAGAATTCCTGCAACACACATTTTTTTTTTCATCATTAGAAAAATGAAAAGTGAAAATTTTACCTTTCATGCAATACAAATAAATGTGACATGCAAAGATTAAATCAAATCATTCAGAAAATCACAAATGTAAAAGCCAATATTTTCATGTATATATATTTTCACGATTTTGAAATAATTGAGAAAATTCTGGTGATGTTTACATTACTTTAAATAGCCATAAAATTGAAGTGGAAATTTTTGTGGTAACTGACTTGTGGAATTCACGAAAACAAAACCCCTTCAAAGTATGCTGTTCTTGTTGATGTTGTTGTTGTTCTTTAAAAAAAAATATTCAGCCAAATAAATGGCTGATACAGTAGTCTCCTTACCAGACTCTGGCTGAGATGTGTAGGAGCTCCGGCGAGTTTTCTCTCCAGCTCCTTCTCGATCCCCCCCAGATGTCCTCTGGCTAGCATCTCCCTCCGCGGCCTGCCTTAGTGACTCTATCTCATCCCGAGCAAATTCCAGCTCCAGCTCTTTTAATCTCAGGTTCATCTACAAAAAGAGGAAGAAGTGTTTTTTGGTTTTGTTTTTTGTTCAGTTTTATTTTAATATAGAGATATTGATGAGTTCGGGACTAAAATGATTTAACTTAAATTCCAGGACATTCTCATCCATCATTGTATGGATAGATGGTACCATTGACCTTTGTTACAGCGTTTGGCTCGAAACTACAGTTTGGTAACAACATGGAGCATTTTCTTGTGTTTTATGCTTGCCTGACAAAGCAACATGTGACATATTACCACTGACATCATGAATCAGCTGGTTGGGATCAACAAATCTTCTCTACATTCTACAAGTAAATCTGGAGGAGTCTCTGAGAGAAAATCTCTCGCATTTGCCTGGAGATCAAGGGATGTTTAATAAAGAACTATGTTTTCACTTCAAGTTACGCGTAGGTGCCAAGACATAAAAAGTTTATTATTTGAACAGGTGGTTCAGAGAATTAATTTAAAGATAACTTTAAGTAATCCCTTACCTCTAGCACCTTGACATCCTTCTCTTTCTCTCCATCCTCCTCCTCTTCCTCATCATCTTCATCCTCCTCCTCCTCCATCCTGAGGAGGTCCTGACCTAGCGACGTGACCCTTTTCCTGTTCTCCACCTGTGCTCTCTGGAGCTTCTCGTGGGCCTCCTTCTGGGAGCGTTGCATGGCTCTCAGGGCCTTGCTCAGCATGGTGTTCTCCTTGCATTGCTCTGAGAACTTGGTGGATAGGATCACCCAGTCCCTGTTCATCTGGGTCACCACCTCTCTGTAAAGGAGAGAGAGAGAAAGAGAGAGGGGAGAAAAAAGAGTGACATTTTGTTGATACTTTCAACAAGATTTGGAACACATAATTTGACATGGTAACTATAAAATTCTTAAAAGTGTTTGATGAAACATTGAGTTTTTATTGTATCTTAAATCATATTGTACATTATGGCACACTTATTCCATGGACATCTGAATTTGTATGAAAGAGTGAAAGAATAATCTCTAAGGATTAGAAATATTATTATATCATTATAAAATGTTGCTTTACTATAGTGTATACCAGGAGCAGATGGGGGAGGCAAGGGCCCTTCCCCCACCCACAATTAAAATAAAAAGGCTCAAATACGCCAAACCTGCCCAGGTTTCTTTGGCTTAAAAAAAAAAATTAATCTGCAATATCTTTAAAATTTTGGGGACCTTTTTGTTATGAGACCCCCAGTCACTCCCCCTCCCCCACGGAACAGCATATCCATTATGTTTTTCTTGCAACTAGAAGACCAAGAAAAGTTCACGCGTATCTCACCTATGCCTCTTCATAATGGTCTCAACGTCCTTAGGATAGGACTCTTGTGACATGCGTTTCTCTTTCTCTAGTTCTTCCTCGTAGGCCTTCTTCAATACTGATATTGCTGCGAGGAGAAAAACAAATGAAATATATAAAACTAGTACAAGATCATTGAAAACATACATACAAAAATAATTTTTGGGGGGTAATAACCAGACTCACAGCTGCTAAAATTTGATAATTCATTTTCATTCCACTGAGTAAAACTTCACGATTGTACTATCTGGCACAATCTAGTGGCGACAGCTACGGCAAATTTCACAATGTTTTACTAAAAACCCAAGGAGAAAATTGACAAAGAATGGGCGTTACACCAATGATATATTGGGCCAGGTCTGCTACGGTAACAAAATGATTATTTTTCTTATTAGTCTTCCATAAAAGGCATTGTGAAATTGGGCCTGGGAGTCATCATTATATAGATAATGGTCACTGTACAAAATTTGTTTTTCATTATTGATTAAAATATCTAATTAACAAAAAATATCTACATTGTATTATGTTACGCTGGAAGGTCTACTTACCAGTGGTGACAGATTCATCTTCTTTCTCTTTCTCTTTCCTCCTCTCTGCTTCTCTCTCCTCCAGCTCCTTCCGGTGTTTCCTCTCCATCTCTTCCACCAACTGAGCGTGGCTCCTCTGTTGGGCCAGTAGCATCTCGTCATTGATCTGCTCCTGTAGTAGAAGTAGGAGTAGCGGGTGTGATTAGATAATTTGTCGGTCTCTGACTACATACATTTTGTACATGCCATATGTTGCTATTTATAGTAGTTTGGGCAAAAATAGTGCAGTGAAGATTGATCCATTTCTTTGTTTAATACCACTGTCAAATGGTCTAATTTGTCCTTGGTCTAATCGCCAATTCGTCTAATAGCATTTTGGTCTAATTCCCAAATGAATATTTGGCCTATTACCAGTTTGTTACTGGAAGTGACCAAGTGGTGTTAGACCAAGTGGACATTAGATGAAATGGAAATTTGACAAAATGGTAAATAGGTGTAGTGGCAATTAGACCAAAAGGTAATTAGATAAACAGAGGTGTGGCATGTGAAATTTTCAATCCACTTTTATTCAGGTATGCCCTATCTTTTCCCAAATACCAAAAAGTGTGTTACGGTACCGGTAAACATTTATTTCCATGGGATTAAAGCAGTAATAACAATGTGTGCAAATACTTGTATTTTAGGGCAACGTTGCATAAACAGTTACTATTATAGCAACGTTGATCAACAGCCAATCAGAATGCAGTATTACATAAAAGTTATCATTGATGGCAAAGTCGATATAATAGTAATAGGCCCTGGAGCATAATAGCCCCTACTTGGCACAGTACTGGACAAGAGTACATTTGAGATATGTTTACAACTTAGCATGAACACATTGACCGTTAATATAAAGAGTTGAATTTGGATTGAGTCTAATCTAAGCATATGCGAAAAAGAAGCAAACACCATTTGCCTATTGAGACCATGACATTACGAACTGTGCCCTGTAACATAACGAGTTACGACAAATTGCAAATTTATATTAACCAACCAAAATCCTAGTTACACAGCTTTCTTACATTAAGTCTCGCTGTAAACCATTCATGATGGTTGTTTCAAATTTGCAATTTATCGTAACTCTTTTTGTTGCAGGGCAAAGATCTAGTAGTGATTACATCTAGAAATATGAAATGTGAACACACTGATTTAAGCCCAGACTACTTTAAAGCAACAGAATGAAGATTGACATTGTGTTCCACTTTTTTTTGAGAACCAGATACTAGTAGTACACTAAATATGACATTTTGGTTCAAGGCCACCAATAAGATCAGTGAAAAATATATATGCACACAAAGGCTTGGGGAGATTATAGAGATTTTAATTTTTTTTATTTACTTCGCTTACAGAAGCCAGATGTAAACCAACTCACAAAATAGATTGGATGTTGTAGCCCCTAACATACAATGGAATACAATTTGGCAAAAGGAAGCAAGAGACAAAAGTGATATTTCCTTTAAAAGAGCAAAATGGGTCCGTCATTTACACTGATGTCAATGTAATCTCCTAATGTCTTAACTTAAATATTTCAAAGACGGATAAACTTTGAGACATGAAATTTGGACAGCAAAAAGATGGCACCAAATGAAATATGGAAACATTAAAAACTCAAATTTGATTAGTATGTCACTTGCTTCCTTTTGCCAAAGTGGGGCACTATAAGCCACATATATATTTAAGGCATTCTGAAAAATCACCAATTCCACATTTTCCTGAGTTTTAGTTATTAATTATTGGTGGCTTTGACTCGACAACAAAAATAATGATGGTAAAGTCTTGCAACGTGACAAGTGATGGTGTGTTATAGTGTGTTATAACAATTATTTTTATCTGTATGAATATAAACTTGCATTGTTAGTTACGACCACATATTCATAAATGTGCACATACATGTACATGTCTGACTTACCATACAAATCAGGAACATAATTACTACAGTTATTGAAGAAATTTGACTATTATAAATAACGTATCTTTTTTATAGATGTATTATTGTTTTTGTTTTTTTTATGCAAGCAAGTTAAATCCTTAAAAGAAAGCTTTAAAACCCATTTTGGACCTAGAATACATTAATGCTTTGCATTATATAGCATTATCATATTTCCTCCTTTTTTTATAACTAATGAAACTTATGAAAATTTTGAGTACAAAGGGTAAAGTTTGTCAGTTTGACAATACCCCAAGTATCAGAGAATAATAATTATTGGTCACCAAAGCAAAAGTGTATATTGTTTTGTTTGATATAGAACCCAACGCATTATTTAGATTCATTACACCATTTTAGGCATTACTACATATATATAAGATTTACGTTCCATTTATTAAATATGTTATTATAGCAAGAGTAAATAAGATTTTATTTTGTTAATTGTATACATTCGTATGTATGTATATTTCAATATTAATTACAAGCTTTCAATACAAGTAAGCTCTATATTAAGTTAAGCAATTGTGTTTTTATTTGATTTTGTTATATACTATTAAAAGAAAGCTATATATTTTTGTGGCTTTCCTTTTTTATGCTTGCTCTTGAAGAAAAAATATAATATGCAGACATCTTGTTAGTTAAATCAAACCATGCATGATTTCCTATATATGGGACTTGTTGACGAGAGCACAGTTCGGGGGTAACATGCTCAATTTAATACAGACCCTTTATCAAGTACATTTGTAAGTACCAGTATTTCTTTAAAATTGATGAATGAATAGATCATTTTTTTTTCCTGCACCTTGAGTTGTATAGATCAATCATGTTACTCTATATTGAAGCTACAGTACTGTATAGCAAAATGCAAACTCTGTTCACATGCAAATAATAATCTTCAGACCTGTGTAATCTTTGTTCAGGCAATCAACATACCCAGTCAATGCTAAATGCAGTTCAAGCTCAATTTTAATGATTTTTATCAGATTCCATGACAGTTGCTACGGCAACAATCGCTCGGCTGTAAATTCCAATAATCAAATGATTCACTTCAACCCCAGGTTCTCACTATATTAGAAAAACAAAATTCCCTGACATTTCCCTGATGGATTTTCAAAATTCCAGGATAACTATTTCAACCTATTTTGACGCATGGCTGCATCCTGACAACTTCTTAATAATAACCTTTCCCTGATTTTAAGGCATTTTCCTGAAATTCCCTCACTTTTCCCTAATTTCCAGGTAAAATGGGAGCCCTGCCGTACCATTGCAATTTTAACGCTAATGCTGAAACTTACAAAAAAGAAAACCAGGAGCAATTGTTGCAGGAGTGTCCTGTCACCTTTGCCCTCCATCATATACCAGGACGTGTTTGTAGGTTGAAAAAAAAAACAACTAATGTGATATTTACACTTGATTTCTTACACCTGCTAGTATTAGAAATTTTCAATGCATATGTGAGATGAATAAAACTATTATGATAATTAGATATAGTTCAGGCGTTTCATAATACATTGTACTTGCGAAACCAAAGTTCATTATCATGAGATGCCTAATTTTCCTTGTGGGTCGAGTACTTACTTTTTCCTAAAGACTATAGTACGCACCGCGAATGAGAATCAAGAAATAAAGAAATATTTAATTGAACGATGAATCCCAATCGCGGAGAATAAGGATTAATCAGTAGAACTACAAGTGTGATCCCCGAAAACTGTAGTGCTTAAATTATTGAGGTCTGTAATCACTTAAAGAGAAGCACAGTGATTATGCATGATATTGAGTACCCTCTTTTCGACCAATCTCCCTGGATTAACGAGGAGGAGTGATGTCACAATAGGGGCGCAACTTACGCGCATGTATTATCATGATTATGAAATGCACGAATCAAAAGACAAGACAAAATAAAACAAAAATGTGCATTCCAGTCATACCATTCCATTAAACAAGATTTCTACTTACCGTTCGGTTGACCACAGAATATATATATATATATATATTACATAAGATATTGTGATAAAAGCACCAAGTACTATGAACGTGTGAAGAAGCAAGCAGTGTTAGAACTTCAAAGTTATGAGGATAAATTACAGTTCTTGTCTTAATCTCAATCTGAAGAAAGACAAAGGGATTGATGCATGCCACACACGGGATGTAAATCAAAATAAAACACAGAACAGAAAGGGAACACGGAACGTGAAAAGATGGGCAGACGGAGAGATTAAACCTCAAATGATAAGCACAACAAGAGGGGAAAAAAATTGACAAAGGGATTTAAAAAAATTAAAAGAACGGAGACGCTACAGACATAGAGTGTAAGACCTCCCGGACAGGACAAGAATAGTCCGCATGCATGCCAGGGTGGGAGGTTTTCTCCGACACGGTGCGTGTTACCGATTAGACAAGATCATCTTGTGCATGTATTATGGTGTTGATGAGTTGTATGAGAAGCAACAGCTTGGCGGGCGTGAGTAAAGTTTAGAGTCTGGGGATCCAATTTTGTTTCTCCCTTAGTTTTTTGTTTGTTTAATGCGAGACAAAATTTTCTTTTTTTGAGTGAGAGAGATAGGATTGGATGATTAGAAGCATGCAGGATGCGATTCAGGCAAAGAGGCGTGTCTTCAATCTTGATTGGCAGGCTGTGGGCTTACCTTAGCCTCCTGCACCAGCCTCTTGGTCCGAGACTCATGGTGTTGTTCCATCTGGCTGATGCCATCCTGGTAGCGTTGCCGGGCGTCGGCCATGTCCCGCCTCCCTTGGTCCTGAAGCTCCTTGAGTTTCTCCTGATAGCTGGTGTGGAGGTCTTCCGTCTCCTTTTGATAGCATCTTGTGATGGCTTGGATGCCTCGCTCCATCTGGCTCAGCTTCTTCTTGTGGTATGCCACCAGCTCTAAGATATCTGCCCGCATACTATTCAACTGTTTATGAGCCTCTTTGAGATCTACTTGGCCCCCGATTAATACGCTCCCCAAATCTACTGGAAGTGTCCCCCCACCCCTCTCACCCATTCTGGTGATGTCATCTTCCAATTTCTTGACAGCAGAATCAGCCGCTACGAGTCTCTGACGAAGCTGGATCAGCTCTTGCTCATGGACTGTCCTCTCTCCTTTGATGATGGCTTCATAGCGTTCCCTTACAATCGATATGTTCCTTGAGTGCTCAGCTGTGATGCTCTCTAGGGTGGACAGCCTCCCTCTGATGCCTCCATCTTCATCAATCCCAACCGGTCTTCTGTCTTCACCATCTTCTTTGATGGTCCTAGTGACATGATCCGAATAGTCGATGACCTGACTGGGAAGGACTACATCTCCAAGTGCATCCAGAGATAGGCCTCCACTGCTGTCGTTGTTCTGGTTGCTGTTTCCATCACCCAGCATACTCAACTCACCTCTCAAATGAATAACTAAGCCTGACAGGACAGCTTTCATCAAGACCAGAACTGCTATCTCCTTCTCAGTTGCCCCTTCACGCTCTTCAGGGGAGCTCTTTGGTCTTCCGTTCTTCAAGGTGTCTTTGCTTTCCTTCTTGGACTTCTTCTTTTTCTTCTTGCTTTCTTCCATCTTGCTCTCCATCTCGTCTTCGCTTTCTTGAAGGTAATCCCAGTACTTCTGTCTTATGAGCCCACTAGTTGCTTCCAGCTGTCTTGCGATTGCATCTCTGATCAGGCTGAATCTCTGGACCCCAACAGATCTCAGCGTTGTCAGCACCCTCTTGCACTTCACCTCTTCAGAATCGATCTTCCCGACAAAGTCTTCAATGGTTGAGTTAACAGACTGCAGAGCTTCAGCCAGAACAAGCTCACTACTGACACACTCCATAGCAACACGCAATGCCTCTTCGTATGCAATGCCCTCTGCGAAAGGTGCCAAGTCTGAATCCAGTCCTAAGCCAGAATCAGTCTTTCCCGCTATCCTCTGTGGGTTGCTGTATCCAGATTCCTTTGGTTTCAGCACACCTTTTGTGGCTTCAGCCGAGGCTTCGTGCTTCTTAGCGGTTGTTTCATCTGCAAGGATCTTGGCAAGAGCATCACATTTCACTTCCAAATCCTTTTCCAATGAATGTGAAAACTCCCAGTTACTAGTGAAGAATGTTGTGCATGCAGCATAGACAGCACTGATTTCACTGGATCCGATGACAGGGTGAGACTCCACTGGCTCTTTCATGGCAATGAATTCACTCTCAGCTTCTCTAATGATAGACTTGGAAAGACCAGCTGCAAAACCAGAGACATTCTTATCCCCTGGTAACCTTAACTCAATGGACCCATCCCTATCTTCAGCTTCTATCATACGATGACAAGAAAGAAGCTTTGTACAATCATCCTCTCCCATATCACCGGAAGACATTTCTACTAAGAAAGAATTTAAATATTCCACTTCCAAAAGACAATGACAGTATCGGATCCTCTGCATCTTGCCACTACTTAATCCCTGGGACCCTAAACCATGAGGTGCTTTTCCTGGAAACCTAAACAATTGGCCATAACGCTTATCTGAAACCTTGCTTGTATGCTTTGAGCCCCTTGGGGAAATATCTGGAGACTGGGGAGGACTAGTAGAAAAGAACAATGGGCTAGGAGGACAACTCCTTGGAGATTTTGGACTATCCCCATCAGATAAAACAGACCAGTCTCCCAAACCAAGAATAACTGATTCTGAGAATTCTGTCAGGGACTTCCTCTTACGGATTTCAAGAGTTTTGAGTTGAGATATCAAGAGATCTAGGGCTTTGTCAAGTGTGTGGCATGCATCCGTTACATGATAGGTAGTAGCGGATGAAGGGACAGTAGTGATGGTATTATCAGTTGTATTAGAAGTGTTAGTTGATTCCTTGGACACCCGTGGGGAGTCTGCTGTAGAGCACTCCCCCATAGACTGTGATGGTTTGGCAGGTTGGATGCGCATTAAATGCTGGCGACATTGGGCCAGTAAAGAGTGTGTTTGGCGAGCGGAAGATTCGGAATGGGACTGTACCTTCTCTGTTTGTTGTCGGAGGGCAAGCACTTCCCTTTGCATCCCCCGAACCTGATCCTTCAGTCTATTCTCGGTTATGCATTTGGCCTGGTATGCTTTGCGCTTTTCTAGCTCCCTGGTAGTGACGTCCACCAGACGATGGGTCACCTGCTTTAGTTTCTTCTCCATCTCTGCGAGACGGGACTCCAAGATCTTTATCTTAGACTCTCCATCTGCACCATCACTGGATGGGCATTCAGAGCTCTCGGAGGTGTCTGAAGACTCTGCTTTCTTAGCAGCAGCGGTAGTTGCCCCTGAAAGCTGGTTAATGGAGGAATTACATGAAGGTGAGGAAGAAGAATAGACAGATACATCATGATCAAAGCTAGAAATACTGTTGGGTGGGTCAGCTTGCTCTATAGCTTCCATACGTTTTTCAACTGAATCTATCTTTCCCTCTAGTGCACTAGCCTTTTGATGCTGACGCTGACTGCGGCTCTCTGCACTTCCTAGGACTTGTTCCACTTCCTTCAATTGGTTATGAATCCCACTGCTTTGTGTATTGTGAGTAGTGTCCAACCCAGTGCCAATCATTGCCCCCACATGAACCCCACTAACACTAATGTCACCATTACCACCACCAAAAGAACTCCACCCAGCCTCCACCGAGGTCAGGTCTCTCACCTTGCGTTCTGCCAAGCCAAGCTTGCTGGTCAGGTCTTGGATACGCCTACCCATCAGCTCTAGCTGTTCCTGCTGGCTCTTCTGCTGCTGCTTAGCTTCCTCAACATTCTGCATATGCTTCAGTTCCAAAGCATCATAGTTGTCCTGGGATGACTTTAGTTCTTGTCTCAACCGCTTCAGCTCCCTGTCACCCCTTTCCACCTTCTGTCCCAGTTGTTCAACCTGTTGGGTCATCTCCAGCATCTTCTCTCCAGATTCCCTGTCACTGTTGGCCAGTGCCTCCTCCTTCTGGGTCAGCTTGGATTGGAGAGTAACAAGCCTTCTCTCCAAATCTGAATATGACTCATGCTTTTCAGCTAGAAGTTGCTCTTTCTTGAACATATCTTCAGTGTACATAGCTTGAACTTTCTCAACCTGAGCCTTCAACAGCTGGACTTCTTTCCTGGCAGCTTCTTTCTTGGCCTCTTCTTCTGCTTCAGTACTGCTAGCATTCTGCGAAGCCTGCCTCAGCAATTCCAGCTCAGACTTTACAGTGGCCAGTTCTGCCGTTAGTTGTTTTGCCGACTCTTCTAAGTCAACCTTATCATGTAGCACACAATCAAAGTCTCCTTCCAAGGTGGTTTTTGATTCCTCAGACTCATTCAGCTGCTGTTTAAGAGCATCTACACTTGCTCGGTCCCTTCCAGTCTGCTCCATCAGAGCTATCCTATCTGCATCCATTCTCTTCATCTCAATCTGCATTTTCTCTACCTCTTTGTTCTTCCCCTTTAACAATTCCATCAAGTTCTTGGTGTCCTCCTGGACTTGAGATGTGTTGTGCTTTTCTTCATGGGCAATCCTCAGCTGCTTTTCCATTTCCTGCATACTTGCTTCCAGCCCTTGTCTCACAGCTGCTTCTCCACTCAGTTTATCTTCTGACTGCTTTCTTAGTGCAGTCTCTTTGTTTAACTGCATATTGAGACTTTCTAACTTTGCAGCCGCCTCCTTCAGTCTGTTTTCTAAGTCCACATCACCGGTAGATCTTGATCGAGCTTTATCACCTTGGCCTTCCAGGACCATCTGCGCAGACTCTGCCACCAGACCGTCATACTTCTTCTGCAGCTCAGATTTCTCTGAGAATTCAGTCTCCAGCTGTTCACTGAGTTGTTCAATCTGCTCGTCTCGCTCAGACAGTTCCATTCTCATATCAGCAAGCTCGCTTTCAAGCTCTGTCTCCGATTCTATCCTCTCGTGTGGCGGCGCCTGAGATTTGGTTTCCAGCTCTTTCTCCACCTCCTGCAACCTGACCTGGAGCTGTGCGTTGATGCCCTGCAGTTCTTGATGATTCCTTTCCAGCTTCTGCACATATTCCCTTGTAGCTGATGCATCATCACCACCCTTGGCTTCTATCCGCTGCTTGTAGCCTTCCATCTTCACCAAGAGCTTCTCGATGATTTCCTGAGATTCCTTCTGATTCTTTTCCAGCTGCCTCATGGTCTTGTTTTCCGCCGCAAGTTCACTCTCTGACTTCTTAGCCCTCTCCCTGAACTCTTTCTTCTCTCCTTCTACGATCTCAATCTGCTGGTTCAGCCTCTCGATCATGGCCACGGCTTTGTCCCTCTCTGTCTTCAGCGAGGATCGGGCCTTGCTCAGTTCCTTCTCGCTTTCCTGGTAGTCGGAGACGAGCTTCTCGAAGCGACTCTGGATAGCCTCACATTCCTTGGATCTCTTGTCCAGGGCTCCAGCAGCACCCTGCAGCTTGTCGTGGAGCTCTTCCTTTTCATGTTTGACCAGTTCACTGGCATTGCGTGCCTGTTTGACCTCCATGTGGAGCGTCTGGTTCTGCAGTTCCACCTGACTCAGCTTCTTCACCACCGTTTCAAGCTGCAAGATAAAAGAATAAAAACAAAAACAAAACAAATTTACTAAAATCTCAATTAAAAAAATATAAAGCACAATACTATTTCATAATTGCATCTTTAAATTTTTTTTGTTTTTTTGTTTTTGTTGATAAAATGGGGGAAAAAAAAGAAGGTATAATTGATTTACACATGAAAAAAATACACATAATTGCTTACAGAATGCTAGACAATAGCTGCTTCTTTAAAATGTTGAATTATTGATCCTCATTAATGAACAGTATGTTTCCATATCAATGGTTGTTACGAGTATCTTCAGTATCACGTCAAACCTACAGCAAGACACTACATATATGACTGGTCCACTTTCTCGGCCCTTACTATTAATAGTAAAAGTGTTCAAGCAACATCCAAATATCGGGAGAACACTGCCAATTTGTGTCCAAACATATATAGTAGAGGATAACATACAGGATACATTGTGTAACAACATTACCCAAGGCTGTGTGTGATGAAGGGAGCACATTCCAGTGGGAGGCCCTTGATGACAGAGATAGTGACTAAAATTCATGTCTTCAATAATGATTTCCTAATCCACTTCCTACTCTATTAATAGCCAGCTATAAACTAATTTAAAGCCAAACTTGGGATTATTCTATAATCCATAGTGTAATTTTCCCTTCATAGGTTGTATTGAATGAGCATTTTGCCCTATTATTATTTGGCAATTCCATGAAGAATCTATGTCCAGCCCCCCCCCCCCTTCAATATGCAGAACCTTCCCGAAAAAAATTTGTCTTTGCTTTAGATTTTATATGAAAAGGTGTAACGCTCTCGTATTATCATGTCATAAAACCTGGAGCTATTGTTGCAGGAGCAAATGTCGTGTCACCCATCATGACTGTACTGGTAAATTTCCACTTGGTCTAATCCCAATTTGACAAATGGCCATTCGGTCACATCCCACATAGTCTAATTAAATTTTGGGTAGGACCAGTTTGTCTAATTACCAATTCACATATACCATTTTGTCTAACTCTTATTTTGTCTAATGTCCACTTGGTCTAACACCACTTACTCCATTTCTGCAGCAAACTGGTAATAAACCAAAATATTCATTTGGGAATGAGACGAAAATGCAATTAGACAATTTTTTCCCCCATTAGACAAATCAGCAATTTGACCAGTGAGAACTAGACCAAATATGTATTAGACGAAGGGGAAAGTAGACCAGATTGTTAGTCAACAAATTAGGTTCAGGCCATGAGGTACTAGACAATCAGAGAATTTGTACAACTGCTGTTAGACCAGGGGTGTTTCACCAAGTTTTTCTTAAAGAGAATCTAGTGTAGTGGGAGAGATGAACCATGGGTCAAGAAATAAATTGTGAGCTTTCAAATTATTTTCAAGGTTTTTAGGAAGAATTTTATAGTAGAAAGTTCCACTGAAAAGGATTGCTCTTCAAATGCCCTCGTAATGATATTATGACCAAAAAAGCTGCTACGTTCGGGTCCCGAACATAGCAGCACATGTACATGTAGTCCCATACATGCATTTTTGTGTGCAGTGCATGTTACTCCTAAAAGAAATAAGTAAATTTCTTATCATTTTTTTAATTCCAAAACCTCACATCAATAAACAATTCTTAGGAGCATTGTTATCAATCTTTCCCATCACTTTGAGACAGTTTCTTCCAAGATTCAATATCAGGACTACAACACTAGATTAGCTTTAATGTTAAGAATGACTTTAAGAACGACTGAAACATGTTCTCAGGTGCTATACTAATCACATGCATAATCATTTAGCACAAGAAAGGATCACCAGTCGTTTATAACGGCATTTGTAATTTACAAACAACTTGGTGAAACACATCCCTGGCGGATATAAACCATTATACTGACCTGTGAGACGAGGGCTTTCTGTTCATTCTCATTGTCCGATGGTATTGACGGTTGTCTCTGGAATGCATCGATGCTCTTCCGTTGCTGCTGAAGATTCTCATAGGCTATACTGTCACTATGCTGCTGATGATCAGGCTGAGATTTCAAACTGTCCGCCTGTTTGGATAGAAAGTCAGAGAGAGGGACATGTACGTGGTTAACAAAATACTGTATGTTGGCACTCTCATAGGCACAAGTTACTTTTTTAAAGGGATACAATTGTGAGTTATTACCACAGGGAATATCTCATATTGCCCTTTAGTGAGGTGTCACTCAATGAAGCCCATTAAACTAAAGAAATTTTACAATATGACCTACATGTAATAAGCTTTGCAAACATGTATTGATTGAAATCTTTTGTGTTGTGAGGCATAATTTGTTGTTAGACAAATAATTCATTTGTTTCATTTCCAAAAGTAGCAAATATTTCCATATGAAAACTTCATATTTCGCAGGCAAAACCAGCACACCAAGAAGGTTACTAGTTAATACATGTCCTTTACAGATTATAAATGACAGAATTTTCAAAGTTTCAATGTGTGTAGGAAAAGGTTTCATATTATTTATTTTCAATTTAGTGTGCGGAGATTAACCAAATATTTAATTACTTGTGTGTTTAAAAAAAATTTGATAATTAATGGGCATGATGAAAATACAAAGCAGGCAATTGTATCAAAGCAACACAAAAGCTTTTCTCTGAAGAATTCTAGAATCCAAGAATATTTTTTCAATAAACCAAACATAAATTCATTTCACATCAAAAATCAAAATATAACTTTACCTGACTGAATAAAAGAATCATTTTCCCTGAAGCATAAATCATTGCTTCCACAGCATATTTCAGAAACACAAACAGAAGTTTTGATAGCACTATCAAGAGGGCATAGCTTAGTTTTGCCAATTCACAAACCAAAATGACTAAGACGCCATGCAGTATGATAGAAGCCTGAAGTAGATCCATGTTTATAATGCGCATTGTCATGACGAGATATTATTCAACTTAAATGACCCAAAGCGTTCATAACGGGAAACACGATATCTTATTACTACCAGCAACATATAGAAGGCGGACTTGTGTATCATAATGAGAGTGTCTGGCAGACGAGGTTGAAAAAGACATATTTGTTTTGTTTTTTTGTGAATAAACAAAGACTTGCTGAACTTTGTAATGTTTGGTTTGTCTAGCTAAAAATCTTGAAAGAATTATGATTATTGCTTTAAAAGGGAAAGGTGAAATTTGTTTGCACTGCCATGAAGCAGACAAAATATTAAATATAGGAGCAAAGTTCAGAAAATGATGTAAAGGGAAAGACCCACAGATATAGAAACAGAGAAAAAACAAATGATGGCCAAAAAAAACCCCAAACAAACAAAAACATCAGCTCAATCATTGGGCTCAAAATAATTATATAAAACCTCTTTTTTTTTTCCTTTTTTTGGGTGAAAAATAGCAAATTTATGTTATATGACTACTATGTTTTTAGTAAGAGTGAGTCAAAAGGAGCCTAAGTAAGAGCACACATTTTTGGCATTACAAATATCTGCTATAAAAAATCTCTCAAATGAAAATCCCGGAGTTTGCAAATTGTATCATTTTAAAAATTTCTGTATAATCCAGAGATGAAGATGTTCCTGTGAAGTGGTTATAATAGTGATCATGACATTGAAATTTTACATTAAACGATGATCAACATCCATGACTTGTAATACCTTAGTCACATTGTCAGATTGACTCAAAACCAACTCCAAACGGGCAAAATAAATTGGCTATTCGGAATAACGTAGTTGTTTATTCCGTCTGGTGTTCGCTTGGATTCAGTCTCACAAGTATGACTGGGGACTATGGCTTCTTGTCACTTTTTTGACCTTAAAACTACAAGCTGAACTTCCTGGGGGAAACTGGGCAGCTTTCACAAAACCATTGTCAGAACAAGTTCAGCAATACCCTCTTGAAAAATGTGTTAAAAAATATCGGTGAACTTGTACTTATGGTCTTGTGAAACCTGCTCACAACAGAAGGCTTCCTCCCAGTTCCCCTTCTTCCTTTTCTTTTTTTTGTTTTGTTTTGTTTTTGTTTTTGCAGATGTCTGTTGTTCTTGAGTGACATCCAAAACGCTTACTTCCTTCCATCCCGTGAGAACTTGTCAAATTGTCAGAATGAAATCTTGGCAGTTTTACCAAATGTGATCGACTCTGCTTTGGGCATTGTTAATGATCTAAGCCGAGATGTAATTCTAGAGTATTATTGAATGCAGATACATGTGAATATCTTGGAAAGTATGAATAACCGCTTCTCAGGACCTGTAATGATACATGACTAGCTTCAAAAGATGCACAGCAGATATTCACAAGTCTTGGATAAGTCCAAGCTATTTCACAACTTTGTCCCATATGTTACCCAAAAATAATTTACAATAAATTCATTATAAAATGATTTATCTCATTATTTTCAATGTTTCGGTTAAAGCTCAGAAGCTTCATCAAACATGAAAAATAATTCAGATGAATCATTTCATAACTGACTTACATGTATGGTAACTTATTCATTGGTAACACATGGGAAAAAAATTACAAAATAGCTTAGTGTTGCCCTCTCACAGACAAATTTACATGATACTAATATGATTGGTGTAAATCATGATTTAATTTTATATCCATTTCATCATCACTCACCTCAATTTTCTGAATTTGAATGGGAGACTCCGCCCGGAAGACTCGTTCGTTTCTGGTTGATGTCGTCGATGTCCTCCTGACAGGCTCTTCTATCCTCAATTCAATGGGAGTCGGGGTGTTCGGGGGCGTCTCAAAGACATCGCTCGATGTCGACGATGACCGTCCATTGATGGAAGACTTGGATGAACTCTTCTGCAACTTGAACTCGTCCCCCCTGGAGGATCTCCGTGACCGCCTCTCTTTTGATCGTATCGACCCCTGACGTTCCTGGAAGGCCGGTTCAGTGGGGCTGGCGTTTTCACTCCTTCGACTGTCCAGACTGCTCTTCCGATGCCTGGACGTTAGGTCGATGGTGAGGTTGTTCCTTGAGGAGTCAATACTGTCCTGTTTGGGGAGAGGAGTGGGGATGACATCTGGAGCTGTTTGTGGGACGGGCGGTGGCTTCTCCACCAAGACCGGAGCTATCTTTTCTTGCGTGACAGGAGCGGCGTCGATTTGAACAAGGTTGACAGGTTCCTTCTCCGGTACAACGGGACTTGCTTCTTTCTGGGCAGTTGTAATGGCTTTGTTTATTGCTTGAATCCAGTTGGTGCGGATCTTGCTAGTCATTGCCCCCAAGTGATGGACGGACTCATCTTCCATCTACAAAGAGACGGACAGAAGACAGAAGGAGAAAACATATTGTCAGTTTTATCACATATCCAGAATGAATGTTGGACAATACAGCTTTGCAGAACGATCAGCTTCAGTATGAGATATACTAGTCCCTAATTTTCTATACACAAAACACAGGAATGGAGACACACAAGTGGATTGATTCAAATTGCAAGCAAAACCAAAATGTAATCCGAGTCTCCTGAAAAGGATTAGCTCATCTTTGTGGCTCATTAATAAAGAAATGATCAGCTCAGATCATTAATGGATTTTGTTTTAAATCCCTAGATTTCCGCTAGAATCTTGTTACAATGCGGCAATCCATCAGCTACTATTATTCAGTTTCCTGGGGGATTAGTATGTAAACTGATGATTCTGTGTGTCGGATGACAAATTAGGTTTGTTTGATTTCATTCAGCTGTAAATGATCCATAGCACATATTCACTGGATAAATATTCAATAGATTTATATGAATAGAAAGAAATGTAATAGGCCAAAATATACATGCATAGAGCAATAGTAGCACCCCTCCCTTTTGATATCTTCTCTTGAATCCCCTCCCATCATCTATTCTCATTTATCCATTAATTCCAGAAAAGCTGAAAGGATGACTATTAAAACTTATAAAGAGGCAAGGGACCTAACTCATATTATACAGAGTGTTAAATTCTTTTCCTAAGTTTTATGCTCACAGCAACAGCGTTTAAACTGATTTTCTGTTAAAGTAAGAGTTACAAGAAGGTCTTTTAAACTCCAAAAGGTCTATAACTTCCACCTGTCGCAAATTCCTTAACCTGCTATTGATTCAACATGACGGTGGAAAGACATATTCAATGTGAATCAACACATCAAGCATCATTAAACAAATTGGCAGGAAATTAAAAGGGGAAGACACACAGCAAGTAGGTCAAGATGACCTAGTGGGATTTCACCTCTATCAGACCGTTACAAGGAACCAATAAATGCTCAGGCGACAACTGCTTCAGACTTTATTTAGTCTTCTTTGTAGGGATAGGGTTGAGATATGGTTTGTGTTAGGTTAAGGATAAAAGTTATGGTTAGGTATAGTATTACTCCAAGGCTGAAGTTTGCCATTCGATTAGTGTCAGGGACAGACCGTGGAGCCATAATCATTGAAGCAAATGTCATAGACCTTTCACAAGTCCATGTAGACCATAAAGGATTCTTATATATCTTCTTCATTCATATCGCCGTCCCATAGATAATCCGATTTCAAATTGACCTCCAACTGGTCATTCATGGTGATGCAATATGGTGAACTGCCACTTGGTCTAAAGTCTGTCTGGTCCCATCTAACCTGGTCTAATCCATTTTCATCTACAACCAGTTTGTTTACTAACCACTTGGTCTAATTTCAATTGAGCAAATAGAATTTTTTCCCCCTAATTTCCAGTTAGGCTTTACTCATTTTGTCTAATATCCACCTCGTCTAACACCACTTTGTCTAGATGTTTCAATAAATTAGTAAAGACCCAAAATGTTCATTAGACGAAATGGGGAAAAGTACATGTAAATGAAAGGCAATTAGACCATCTGGACAGTAGACTAAATTACAATTAGGGAGTATTAGACCAAGTGATAATTGGAGCAAACAGCAATTAGACCATCTGTTAACAGACCAAGTGGATATAAACCTGTAATATAGGTTCAGTTTGGTGTATGTCCAACCAGTGTCACTGTTATACTACTCAGGAAAAGAGAAGGGATTGAGGATTGACTAAATATTTTCTTATTTCTAATTTGTAATGCTCAAACAAGTTTCCTACATCAAAAATTCTTATTATCCAGTGTTGTAACTGTTCAAGAAAAGTCCCATGGTCATAAAAACAGGGTCATGAAAATATTGCGACTTAATGTTCAACCATGCAGGATGCATAGAGTACATTGTGTAATAACAATGCCCCTAAAAAGTATTTCAGTTTGTCTTTTGACCCCTACCTTGATCTGGAAGCCATAATTCCTGCTTGCGGACGTTTCAGTCGCTTCCCTGCACTGTGCCAGGTCCACTGCTCCAGCCAGATTGCTTGGCTGCATTAATAAGAAACACAAATGAGAAGTAAACTGAGATTATAAAATCATGTTGAAATTCCCATGAGTATTTCCATTTATTGACTCCCTGACACCCCAGGGGGGGGGGGGGGGGGGGGGGTGATTCACTAACGGCTAAAATCAATCCCAACTGGGATCAAATCAATTTTCGGATCAATAGCCATGTTATAATCCCATAGGTCCATAGTTGGGATTGATTTTAAATGTTAGTGAATCACCCCCAAACCTCCTAACCCTTGGATTAGGGTTAGAGTGTCAAGATTCAACAAATGGAAGCACCATGTGGAAGCATGTCACCATTTTCGACTTCACCTGAACTACATCTAAAGTACATGATTTAATAAAGTGCCTTCGCAAATACGATGCAGTAGCTAACCCTGGATCTTTGGCAATGAAAGTGGGGAAAAACCTCATGGATGCCATTGGTAGTTCTTTTACAATTCTGGAGGGCATTTCACCAAAGGACTTGTCGGACGTTTTATCCGACAAGCTGTTATAAGCTACTGAAATGCTTGCATCTGATTGGTTGAGAGCAAATTTGTCGGATAAAATGTCTGACAAATCCTTTGATGAAGTGCCCCCAGGTATATAAATAAATAAACAAATGTACAGGTATGATATTCCTATGGTTTATTAAAGCAACCACAACGTCCACCATCTTATTTCAGCAACCTATTCCGACGCTATTTTCGCAGAGCACCATCATAAAAACGAAGACAGTCAGGTTTGGGTTGAGTATGCAGAGAGCGAGTTTCATCTCAATCTTTAAAGCAAAAGCACTTTACAATTCATGCAAACATGTGGTTTGTTTTTAAAGGAAATATCAATGGCATTCAGGTAATTTTTTTCTCTCTCTCTTTCATCGTAATAGATCCATCATTAGCATGATCGCATCTCTGGCTTTTTTCCCCCTTTTTTTCATGTTTGCGAAAGCACTTCATCATCTCCGTGTAGGGACCATGAAAATCAAAATGGGAATTTAGTCTCAGACCATATGATGATACCTCCATTTGATAACATACAGAGCAGAGACATGAAACATTTATGGTGCTCATTGAAGGTAGAGTTCTAACAAACAATGGAAGATATAGAATACAGAAAATAGATCACGAGGAATCATTTATAGCTCATGAACATTGGAACTGTTTGTTTTATAGCTTAGCTGAGTTTCAGAGAGGCAGGAACATTATTAGAATGTAATCAGAATAAACATAATAGGTCCCAATATCATCAAGTGAAAAGAAGGGTGTCACACTATTCAACAGAATGTAATATATTTGTAATGTGCCATTTTTTTTTTTCTTACTTAATCAATATTTTTTTTAATAAAATTCTAATTGAACGGTATAGAAATAAAAAGAAATTAACTGACATTTGACAGTCTTAAAAACATTGGGTAATCATTTCTTTTAAATCCTCCAACTCCCATCCCCTTAAAAAATGAACAATCACTGTAAAACAGATGTAGCTATAACATGTGCCTTTCAAATTTTGCTTAAATTATGAAGAATACATACACTTTCATCGCTAGAATCTGTGAAGTGACTGAGTTTGTTGTCTCGGAGTACAAACCAATATTTGGTCCAATCCTGAAGAAAAAAAGAAATAAATAAATACAAGAAGAAGAATGGACGGTTAAATACAGTTGTTGAAAGAAATCACGGATGGGAGAAAGACTCAATATTGAAAGAGGAACATAGTATATAATCAACTTTATTCATTTTTATAATTTCCTTCAAATTCTCGAATCACTACATGTTCAATGGATCAATATGTGTAATTGCTATACCCTATTCACAGTGATTTTCAAATTTATCCCGGTGCTGTTGCAGTGCTGTCGCGGGACGGCAACACCGCTATAAATACTAATACCCCGCTGTGAATAGGGTATTAGTGTCTGAATGAAGAACAACAACACAACTTATTGTTTTCTCAAAAACAGACATGGATACATAATCTATATATCCACAGTATCAACTTCAGATAACTTAACTATGCAATGGAAAACAAATTTCCATATTTCGCGGACAATAAAACTCTGAATCTTGAAGATGGCATATGAGCTGCACTTTGGGGGTGGTTGGGAGGGTATGGGGCCACTGGCCAGCGTTCAGGGGCTGTTTATGGAGGGCGTTGTTTAGGCTATATGTTTACCATAAACATTGATGGTATGTTTCAAATTCCTGAGGTTTTCTTACAGCTTTCAGGAATGTCAAAGAACTATCTAGGGACTTCTTCTGACAATTTGAGATTTAAAGGGAATATAGTTTATAATGGAGCCAAAAGAAAAAAAAAAAAAAAAAATTATACATTCCTAATTCATTTATTACAGACACATTAATGTCGCTATCTCAGCTTTCTCATAATCCTGTTCCTTAATATTTTCTGGGCAATTAATATGCTTACTCTGTTTCCCAGTTGTTGACTAACACGCAACCTAAATAAACTCTCATGACAAACTATTAACCTTCATATTAATCTACCCATAGCATGCAATAAATACCAGGCCTCCGACCTATAATAATATAAATAGAGCCTCTACCTTTAAAGAGGAAAGACAAATGTTTCCAAGAGGTAAACAGGGTCAACCCTCACAAAAATATATTATAAACATTTTTTTTTAAATCTTGTGATAGGCTTTGATCATTTTCAAAATAAAAAACCAGACCAAAAAAAAAAGAAGCAACAAGCAAGCAAGAAATATTCATTTCTTTTGCAACTAGGATTTTCACAAACATGGACCCTGTATGATGTATGGTAAAAAAGGGGGTCCATATTTATATTAGAATTGAATTTCAATAGTGAGATCCAATTATTGGGTGCATACAAACTGATGTTACAAACATATAATTAACATTGATCAAACCTATGATTAATTTTTTCAAGTCTATAGTATAGAAACCCAATGCCCCATATGACTGATATATCTTGTTCAAGCCACAAGGTCATTGATGCTTTTTTATATGACGTGTAAACTTCTTTTTAGCTCTAAATCATATGAGATATAATCCATTTCCTGCACGTTAACAATATCTATACAGAGCCTAGGGGAGGATCAGAGAGTGATCCGGGATTAAACAGATACCTTTTGGCAAAAAATGCCCCAGTAAATACCGATTCCACGCCTTATTTCATTCAAATAGTCTTCAGACGGCGGATTAGTGGCTAATCCCCATGTCTCAGAAACTGTCACAAGGCTATAAAATTATGTCTGCAAGCAGGTGACTAGATAAATGCACTATACCCATCCTGGATTTTGGATAAGGGGAGCAGTATAGGCTTACCTAACGTAAAAGTGGCTATGGGGGACTCATGAAGGACACTCTACTGTAGAGTTCCTTTGAACCATAAGAACTAAAATTGATTCGGTAGAGTGAGACTGCTCTTACCCACATATACCTTTAGATATAACTGCTGATAGTACATGGTATATTTCCATACAAATTAGCCTATAATTTTATTTATAATAAATAGTATAAGGAAAACTAAAATGTTTTGAAGGACATGTTTTTCCCTCACCTCCACTAAGCCATCACTAGCTTTGCTGTTCTATGTCTCTATTAGTGTACGTTTATTGTTTATGTGCGTCATTTTGGCTCTGACAAAAATATTGCTAGATTCGACAGCTCAGTCTCTTTTTGACTCAATGTTTTGAGGAGAACAATAATTCTTGTCTTGCTACTTGGAAAACACAATTCTTATGGTATGAATAAAGGAGCTGTGTTTGAAGCTCCTTGGTATGAATTAATAAGTACTGGATAGTTGTGTTATTAAGTGGGCCTATATTATAATACTACTACACCGCTCAGAATTTTGCATTTTGGGTTAGGAAACAGAACAGTTGAGTAGTTGAGGACTTGAGGGAGAGCTCTACAGGATTGCTAGTTCATACTGGCTTTAACATATCAAGTCAGGGCAGAACAATTACTATTTTTTTTCATTTTTTCATTTGTTAGATATTTTGTGTTGAAAATAAAAATAAACAATAAATAAGCAGAAAATAAACGTAAACAAACATCTTACCTCTTGTTCAGATTCTCTCTTCATGAGCCAGCCATTCTTGAGATGTAACAGACCCTAGAAGGAAGAATTTAGAAATGAGAGAACGGATGGAAAGATCGATTAAAGACCAATTAATTAAATGATTACATGAGATTGCCTTCTCTTCCTACATGTACAATCAATTCAGTACTTTTAAACTGTTACTGGAGCTGCACAAACAGCACACTCACTCAAAATTAAATAACTGATGATATAAAAGTGTATTGAGTACTAGTAACTGCACTTGATAAATCAGATACACGAATGACAAGGCCTAAGCCATATAAAGATACCAATAAAACAAAACAATTAATAAATGTAAAATAATTCCAACAAAATACAGAAGTGACATACTAAATCAGTATCAAAATAGGCCTATAGAATAAGTAATCTTTATAGGAGTAGATGAGAGAAAGCCAGAGAAAAGAGAAACAGAGATGTCATTTTAAATCAGAAGGAATATTCATCTCAATTACACTTGACTGGGTATGATGACTTTAACACATGTTGAGATGAGACGAGCCTCACAACTCATTTTCAAGCGAAGGATACTAGTACATCATCTTGCGATGAGAATGGAGAGAGAGTAGATTTATGACGTATAAGTCCTGATAATGAAGAATCTGTACTGCAATGATATGTGTATCACTATGAAAATCGCTATCGATCTATCCCAGGCATGCCATGCACAAAGTTACATTTAGTAGAGCAGTGGTCTTGAATCTGGAGGGCTGGGATTCAAAACCAAGTTGTTGCGCTTGTACATGTACCCTTTGGTAAGGCATTAATACTCTTAACCAAGTCCGTTGAATAGGAATTACAGATAGAGGTTATATACAAGGATCTGTTTGTACAATTTACCAATAACATTAAATCATTTTGAAATAATTTTTGAAATAATTTATTGATAGAATTGGCAGATAACCGTGAAATCCAACTTATTTTAACACTTACAAATTTCTTATTGTAGATTCATTTTTATGATCATAGAAATACTATCCATTTTCATTTGAAATTACAAGTTTAAACTGACTCTAAGGACAGGAATGCATCATCCAAACTGACAAATATAATTTGAAAGTAACTCATGTAATTAAAAATATGTTTTAAAAAAATTAAAAATCTGTGTTCCTCATTAATGAAAACATTCTCCAAATAGAAATGAATTCCTTTTCCCTCAAAACACTTCAGGTTCCTCCAAATTACCGATCAACCTAGCCAAGTTCATCCTCATCCTCAGAGACAGAAGAGATATTGGAATGACATCTGGATATTCAATCACAAATATATCAATATCAGAATGATTTGACCAGCAGACAGTTCAATCCATTATGCACACACCTTTCGGTCCTCGTCTGCGGAAATCATTAAGGGTATTACGGATGTGCCTTTTCTCTATAACTTCCCCCCTCGTCAATTACGAAGAAGGTGAAGTGCATCATGGGAAGTGTGTCCCAGCTAAGGGGCGTGTTGTGTGTACAGATCACGTACACGTGGGAACATGATACCATTTTGCGTGGAAATAGCAAAAACTTCCATTTAGTTCCGTTTCCTAAAGTTCTTCTTGATATTCACCTGCTTTCATGACAATATACAGACAAAGACTTTGTTCTTCACTTGAAAACTCTCTAAGTCACTTTACAGCCATGAAACTTTAGGGTTAAAGATTTCCTTGTGTCCTGTTTTCACCACATTCATACATCTTTGTCTTCTAGATGTAGATGTTCCAATTCTGGGAGGTTGCTTCTGGTGGTTTCAATCAGTCCTTAGCAGATCCAGGATTTCCAGTTTGAATAGATTGTGCAGGCCGAATTGTGTGGTGTTAATATCATCTCTATTATGTCTAGGCATGGGCCGATACTTTCAATTGTGTGACATACAGCTGAATCTGCTACTACAGTCTACGGCCTGAATCTTGGCCTTCCTCTCTTTATTCTTCCCTTGGATGGTCATTTCTAATACTCTTCAGCCTTCATTGACTTTTTCCTTTCACATGAAATGCTGAAACCAACATAACCTGGCTTTTTTTGCAATGTTTGCTCAAACTCTCGATCATCTTCAAGCCCCATCCTGTCCTGATTAAGCGTGATCAAGAGACTAATATTCCATTCTTACCCTCTCCTTTGCGAGAACTACATTCAGGAGCTGCAGCTCGTGGAGGCATCCGTGGCACGAGTCGTCATGGCGACCCTTCAACAGATACCCATCACACATCTTGCTTGCTTTATAAATCCTTTCCTTTCAGGAGCATCATCACCTCTTCATGTAGATAGTATCACTTCAGTGGGTCTCCTATCAATGTCCTGGGGATGGATAGACTGTGTCCAGGATACTTCAGTGGGTCACAAGTTAATGTAGATGAGTAGGTTGCATCCTAGGTATGGTTGTTGTTATCCTCTTGGGTACAACTACAGAAATGAGCCTCTAAACCACGAACCATGTCCCGTTTATTTCACTGTCTCAATCGAGATATCTTTTTCTCTCTCTTTCTCACTATCTCTCTCTCTCCCTCGCTTATTCTCTCTCTATCTCAAGTCAGTCTCTCTCTTTCCCTTGTTCTGTCTGTCTCTCTCTCTCTCTCTGTCTCTCTTTCTCCCCCTCTAGCTCTCCCCTCCACCCTTTCACTTGTAAACAGATAGACCACCAACAAACCAACAACAGGTTCAATGTTACAGCATTTGGTAATGCCATCACCTCCATGGCTGGGGCAATGGAAAATGTGTTTATGCAGCATTCTCAATTCACTTGAAGTGAACAGTTTGATTCTTCGATGTCCCTGATACACCACCTACACAAACCAACTTAACACAGAATCCTCACGGACCAATTAGATGACATTAACTGCTCTTGTGCTATTCTTCTTGATGTGACTGGAGGATTGAAAATATAAAAGACTCTAATAGGTGGGCCTTTATCAGAACAAATTTGATAAATAAATGCTATTTCTCACCCCATGAATTAGCCACAACAGATAACATAATGCTTTCTCTCTCAATTAGCACCCTAAATTGCATGAAATACTGTATAAGCCAAGATTTTCATATACTTTTTTGTTTTTTTGACCAGTTGGGGAAATTCACATGTGGATACTTTCAGGATTTTTCATTACCATATTAAGGTGGAAATTTTTGTGTAGAAGGACTCTCAAAATTTGCGAAAATAACTACTTATACAAATGTCAGATCACATCATGTTTGGACTCCTTTGCGGTTGAGCTCTTAAACTATATCATCAAGCTAATATGCAGTGATTGCGGAATGGAAACCACCCACTGGACTTGAAGATCACAAAACCTTGTAAGAGATCACAGACTAAGCTCGAGCTCAAGAAGTACCAACAGACATCGGGCTTTTCCCCTTGATCAAACTTGAAGCCTGTTATTTCCCATTTCGGTCTGATACAGCACCATCTTGAGAAAAGAGAAGGAGATGTAATTGATAAAGAACCAATACTAACCGGAAAAGTTTCTGCAATCTCCTTTCGCTTCACCTCTTCGTTGTCAGCGAGGTTTGGATCTGAGCTGCTCCGTTTTAACCTGGGTACACCCTGCATAGATAATACAAAGCACACATAAAATAAGCCATGATAATGTCACGACATATTGAGGAAATAATTGAACGTATAGGCTGATAGATAGAGAGCAAGTAAGAGATAAATTGAGATAAAGAACGAGAAAGAAATACAGAGATCCATGTATATCTCAAGGGATTGTCAAGACGTAAAGTAATTCAAAAGATAAATGAGGACCTAATTATGACCAAAGAATTTATCTTAAATTTTGTTACTTCAATGTACATCAAAGAATTAAGAAAAATAATATACATAAAAAATGAGGGGAGGAAGTAAAGGTTATATAGGTTTACATGTAGGAGTGAGAGATGATTTAAATCAAATCAAAGAGATTTAAAAACAGCTTCCATCTCCACTACAGGGCTTAAATTAACCAGAGGCCATCGAAGGCCATGGCCGTGGATGCCCTATTGACTGGCCTTGATGCCCCACTCATTGGCCTTGAGGATATGTTTTTGTTTTGTTTTTCTTATTTGTGCTGGAGTATAAAAATGTACCCAATAGAAAAGTGGCCTTGCCCTAAAAATATCGAAATTTAAGGCCTGCCACTAAATCATACCTCTGGAGTTTTCCTCTCGGAAATAGGGAATGGTACCGTGCTACCATCAAGCGTATGCCTATTCCGCCTCTCCTGAGCATGTCGTCTCCTCTCTATCGTCCTCTTGCTAGGTGACTGCGTCTCTCCTTCGATCAAAGCTTTATTTAATTTCAAACGACCTCTCTTGGGGACGTCCAAGCGCTGTAACTCCTCCTGCGACAGCAGGTTCTGAGAGTTTGTGTCTGCTTTGGACGGCTGTGATTTTTTCGTTTGCGAGTCGGTGGTGGATTGAGAGTCTGACGGGGAAGTGCTCCTATCACTGAGGCTGGACTTACGGGAGGATGACGTTGTCGTCGTTGCCTGCTGCGTCGGGGATAGCCTCGGTGAAACGTCTTTGTAAACATTGTTATTGTTCCTGTGTAATGAAGGTTCTGCACTGTTGGCCTGAGTGGGTAGGGAATCCCGGTGCGATTTGAGGACGGAATCCCCCTGGGTCCTTAGCTCCGCCTCCAACTCTGCAAGACCCGATTCTGAGTGTCTACTGCGCATCCCTGAACTACCTGAATACTTATAGCTGGACCCGTCCGATACCGGTCTCCTGGAGGCATCACCTTTCCCTGTGACCTCACCCTCATCGCTATCAAGCGCGTCCTTGAAATCCGTCCTACCCATTGTCGTGTGACGCCTGTTCAACCTCTCTTCCCGATCCTTCTTTGGTGGTGCTGATGATGTTTCCGAAGAGCTCAGAGGGGTCTTGGCAGAGGGTGTCCTCCGCACTATCTGCTTCTTGTCATACTTCTCTGGGCGATGCTCGAGGGCGCTATGCGATCTTCTGAGGTTGGATTTCTCTTTCCTGGCAGCTTTGCTTGAGGCAGTGTAGATGTCTGTGGTGTCTCGGGCAGTGGTAAGAAGGACGTCAGTTCCGAGCTCGTCTTCTCTCTCTAAGCTCTCAATTTCGGAGAGGGGATCGTCACTGGAAGCAGGAACGTCGGGTTTGGCCTCTGCCTGTTCATCTTCAATCCTCTCAGGCTTGTCGGAGTCCTGGACAACGGGAATTACAAGCAACAAGAAAAGAATATGAATAAATGAACAAATCTCTTTCACACTAATGTTAACATTTCTCAAATCAACAGCATTATTGTGTGCCTGGCAGAATGCCAACACACATATTTTTAAAATTTGTATTGAAATAAAATGATAGAAGAGTAACATAGAGAAGTAATAGAATTTATATACTACCAATAGGACACACCATGTGTGACCTCCAATGTGGTGTGTAAATGTGGTCAAAGAATGGTCAAAACCTTTCAAATATTTGCAGGAATAAAAATCTAAAATTTGAAAAAATTGGGAATTACATCTCATGTTGTCGCACTTTTTAAAATATTTTTTAACACATCTAAAATAATTCAAAATGTTTGTCTAGAGAACACCTCACCCATTCCTATTTCTATTCCAATTATTCTGCACAGCAAAAGAGACAAATTTCAATATACTGTTCTGTATGTAATAAAAGTAGGGATTTATATCCCTGCACATACCAAGGGGTCATATATGACTTGAAAACAAGTTATGAAAAGAATTTAGGAGAGGATGGATCTGATTTATGTGTTGACTGTCTCTTTTGAGGCAAAACAGTTCCGACAGAAACTCATAAATACCAGGTACATGGATGGCAATAGGTGGTACCTCATTAGCTCAAGCTCAGTAAACAGCATGATATCTCTGACCCAATGAAATGGCTTAATTAGAAAATATCAGGCTTTTTCTCTAAAATAACAGGTTTAATTGGGTAAAATCTCCGGGAAAATCATCTTCTAAGAGATTATTTCCAAACTCAGCTACTAGAAGTTATGTGATCAGGGCCCTGTAACACAAAGGTTTGCGATCAATTGCAAATTTGGAAGAACTACTGTGATTGGTTGCTGGTCAGTCTTTCGAGCAAAAAGCATGTGAAACAACCATTTTGATTGGCTACTGCCATTTTGCGATTGATTGCAAACCTTTGTGTTACGGATCCCAGATCTTGCTTGATATAGTGAGATAAGTTAAGCGCGCTGCACTAGTCTGAAGCTTAAGTCCCATCATGCACATATAGGACTTGTTTGTGCAAGCTCGAAGGTCAGGTCGTAAAACTTTATCTTAAGATTCAGCTTAGGTTAGTGCAGCATCAACTATGCGGTTGACTTATTTATTTTTTTTAATTATTTTTTTTATTAATTTTTATTTTTTTTGAGGGGGGGTATTTCCCCCTCATTAAAGTTGTATCATGCTATTTGACTAGTTCCAGCTGGTGCAACATCACCTATCGAGGGCAATAGGTAAGCTTTCATCTCTCAACAGTATAAAATATATTGCTCTCTGGCAGTGTCTATTTATTTTTCCGCTCGATGTAGGGTGGTATAAATAACTCGCCACTCTGAAGAGGATCAAATGTTCATGTACAAAATGAACTGTGGGACCCAATCAAGAAATGCTGGCTTTGAGACATGTTTGATAACTATTGGAAAGCGAGCTCCGGATCCTCTATCTTTTTTTCTAGTACTTTTGAAGATTTCTTACAAGAGCGGTCACAGTTCAACTTGATCATTTGAGGCAAATTTTATATACTATGCATAATCAAACTATCCAGAAAAATAGTGAAAGCACATAACTCAACAAAAAGACTCCTCTGGAAATAATGTTTTTTTAAGAAAAAGGGAAAAGGGACCGATATATTGGCTCAGTGGATAGAGAGTCCGCCTCATAATCAGGTCTTGGGTTCGATGCCCGGCCACGTCATATCAAAATACATTAACCTGTTGGAGATGAGCTGATTTGGGTATAACACACATGTCCCCTAGACCCCAGCCCGAATATATTTGGGCTCAGTCCTCAATGGGTTAAAAGATAAGAATGCTGCTACCCTGTTTGGCGTTTAACAAGAAAGAGATAGAGCAACATGAATCCGATGCTGCTCAGTGGTTGTTTGGCCCACGGTCAATTGGGCAAAAAGAATGACTGTTTCGCATTTGTTTCGGACAATAAAATTCGGAGCTTGGAAAAAGAAAGCACACAATTGAAGTATCAAAGACCAAGATTTCCCCCTAAAATTTTTTTTTTTTAAATATTAAACCAAAGTATTGCGAAAGAAAATACAATGGAATATTTGGTGATTGGAATGAACAATAATCAAGTTCAGCTCACAGGAAAAGAGTGTCTTTCCTCTCTGATCTTTTTTTAATCTATACTGGATGTTGTCGAATTGAATGGGGAGAGTCCCAAAGTATTACATGTTATTACAATAATTTCTCTTCTACTTTCTATTTCATTATCAGGACTCCACAATTTTAGTGGACACTGTAAAACAGCAAAAGCTATCCCACATGATCTAATTTCATTTCGTCTACGACCAGTTCGTCTAATTAATTTTTTGCTCTGATTGCTACCTTGCCTATTTACCATTTTGTCTCATTCAAAATTGGTCTATTGTCCAATTGGTCTAACACCACCTGTAACAGACTGGTAATAGATCAAATATTCATTTGGGAGTGAAACGAAAATGCAATTTAGCAAATTTAGATAATAGACAATCAGAAATTAGACCAAGTGAAAATGGGACCAATATGTATTAGACCAACCAAATGCATTTAGCCCATGTGCTATTAAACAATCAGAGAGTTGGACCGACCATTGTTAGACCCAGTGGATATAAACCAGTAGATGATCCAAGTTTAGACCAATCGGGAATACCAAGTGACTGTGGACCAAATGGCAAATCAATACCCCTGTCACTTGTCAGGCTTTAGAAAGTTGATCTGACATATGAACTATGAACTTGAGAATAGTATTTGGAAAAGTTATTACACTTTTTGAAACACCCCTCTAAAGAATGCAAATCTTATCAAGAGTTTTAGTTAATCGCTAAACCTGTCCCTATATTTCAAATTCAAGTTAGATCAGATCATTCAGAGGTAACAAGGCCATAATAAAGCCCACTTTAAAAACAAAGTTCTTTAACACTGCTGCATAAACATGGTACAAAATTAAGTTTATTTTATCGAATGAAAGGTTGTCTATACATGTAGATGTCAGATAATATTCATAAAATCTTCATATGCCTAGTTATCACCTAACTGTGTACTGTTCCCTATGTAATTATTTGAAAACTAGCTTTAAAAAGGTTCAATGAATATGGGCCCTGCATATTTGTCATTCAAACTTTATTAGAGTTCTAAATTAGTAGTATTGCCATTTCCTACAGTCCTAATTCATTAACCATTTTTAAGATGTGGCCATATCAAAAGTATCAGCTTAAAAATGTCAAAAGGCACGTATTCGCCAAAACAAAACATGCAAACTGTACATGACATGTGAACATACAAGATGATTAATTGCCGTTATCTTTCCTACCGCAAAAAAATTATTTGATAATTTCCACGAGTGCTGGGTGAAGAGAGCTCAAATCTGAAGGTTTGAAAGGTTATCCCCAGGAATGCCAATCAGGGACACAACGATAATGTTACAGGAAAACTCTTGGCATCCAACTTTCCTCTCTATCCTTCCAGAAAACATTCTGAGCTTCCACACACACGTACGGCTCGTTCACATCACAAGAAACCAACAAAAATGTCACTTCTGAAAGTACATGTCAGTAGAGGATCCACAACTTAGAAATGGGGGGAAGGGGAAGGGGCAGGGGCTCACAGCCATCTTTAAAAAATTTGGGGCAGCAAGGACCAATTTCATAGATTAATTACTCATACATTACTTGTGCTCCCCCCCCCCCTTAGATCCACCACTGCAATCCCAAATACAACAGAGGGACCCTACAATATGCACAAAAACCATTAAAAAATTAAATTGGTCCCCCACCCACCCCTTGAACAAAAAATTTAGTTAGACACGAGCTGATTGTGCTATAACACACATTTCCCATTGACCTCTTGCAGCCGAATATTTGGGCTTTATCCTCAATGGGTTACGGTGTATACTGGCCTGTAAAGAACCTTGCATGTATTTATCAATTTATAAGTTGGACTAGGTGAGTTGGGGGTTCATGAGAGGTTGGCAAATATTCAAGTAATTTACACATTAAAGGTTTACTAAATTAGAAAAATAATTGTCCATTTTTCGTTAGGAGGAATCATTAGAAGTCACAATTTACCACCCATTTTTTCCAACACATTTTTGGTACTCAAGGATAATCATTTGAAAAGCCCATAATTGCCCATTCCCGCTGCTATAAGCCCCGCCCCTAAAAAGGTTCATCGAAGCGATATAGTAGTCACGTGACTGTGACGTATTGTGAGTAAGCCAGTCGCACGGACAGTACAGTGCATGCATGTAGAGGCATTGAGCACCCGAGCTGGCGGGGCTGCTATACCCCATGCTCCCGTTGCACGACGACTATACTGTTCTTTCACACATTACATTGGTCACTAGAATCTTGATTTTGGACTCGATTTCATCAATAAATGTCTAATTTGTTGTAGATAAGGGTTGTAGTAAGACCACTATGGATGCCAGGGCCTAGCTTTTATACACATCGTTTTCCAAAAGAGATTGAGAGCTTTTGGAGTTTGGAAAAGTAAGTCAAGCTTACTTGAGCAGACTGGCTTACAAATACTTGCAGTGAGTTTGCCGGAGTTGACTTTAAAATATTCCTAATTCGATATGAAGGAAATGAGAATACTGTTTACGTTGGTTTAGACCTACTGACAATTAATAACATCTCTTCTACTTACAGAAGTCAATTTTGATGATAAAACAGTCACTGTGGTATAATTGCATAGAGCGAAGGCAGGACAGTTATGCAATATCCCACAGGTGAATATCCCGTGCAATATATACACGAGACGAGATCAGACTCTATACATGTACTATAGTGGGAATTCACTATAGTCTGTGAGTGTGATGTGTATTCGCATGCTGTAGAAATATGCTGATGGGGGCAGATATTGTCCCAAGCGCACATCGTGTGCGTATATACTAAATACACATACGACCTCATAGCTGCCCGTATCAGCTCATAGCTTTGCGGTCTACACACATAAACTCATAGTCCATATAGCAGTCGTTATGTTCATTTGAGGTACAACAATAGTGCACTAAACTTGCAGGGACACCCAAAACGACTGTTAATGCGTTTACGATAATGCAAAGCACAGAAAGACAGACGAGGATGTTTGGTAGAAGAATGATAAAATTACGCAAGATTTGAATATTTTGGCGCAAAATTGTTCACTGATGATGTGTAACAGATATTTCTTAAGACTTTCGTATACTAAATCTACATTCATTCTTCTTCAATTTTCGTTAGCTTTCTCTGGCAAAAAGGAGTCCAATATTGCGTTTTGTGTACATACATGCATTATGCCAGTCTCCGTGTGTTTTAGGGTCTTACTTTTAATACGTCATTCCGCTAAGGAACCAATCAGCTCACAGGGTTTCAGGAATGTCACCAAAGCCTATAGTTTTTCACATTTTTCGTCAAATTGAGACTTTATTATGAAAAACAATTTTCACTTTCGTTTTTAGAAGGTAATTATCCGCTGAATAAGCCCAATTTGTTTTTTTAATTTAGTAAACCTTTAATGCTTAATTTTCCATATTTAGATATGAAGAGTGACATGATCAAGAGTTAGGAAGATGGAAATGAATGCCTTCACCTGCTTGGCTTCGGCAAAACATATAAACTTCAGACATAGATGTAAAAAATATGAAATAGAGGTATTGAAGTTGTAACATAAGGGAAAGGGGGAGAGGGGTACAAACTCTGATTGTCAGGAGATATTAAAAGCAATTAAAAGAAAGAGTTTGAGGGTCTGAAATGATCACCATGGTTAATCCTTATTGGCAAAACATTTGCATGGCAAATTCATCAATTAATTGATAAAGGTCCATTTATTTATAGGCATGTATTGGTAGTAACCCATATACTGCTAATATGTTTGCGGTGAGGCACCTCTAAAAAAACATTTTTCCTCAAACCGAAAGCATAGTTGTCATTTTCTTGAATGATTCCTAAATGTACCCCCATCCACTTTTGCCACTGCTTATATTGTTCTACCATACATACATCATTAGCCAATCTCAGAATGTTTAGGTCTTGCATTCCTACATGTATGTGGTATCGTTATAACAATTCAGTGGCAGGTGATGTATCTCAATGATATAGACCGTTTTCCTGGAAATTAATGATCTGCAAGGCGCTGCCCTTACACACCATTATCGAGAGGGAAGATTGCACAAATGCACCTCTTTTTCTTGCCACACCTTTCTCTGCGCTACCAATCTCAGAAAGTTCATATCTCTGTAAATCACATTCCTGTATAACATCTCAATAATAAGAGGTTACGTATCTAAAAGAAAATGATTTCGTTGCAATGAGTGATACTGCCCTCAATCATCCGTCATCCCTGAGATTACAAACTGACGGACCATCTAGGCATGATGAGCATGAGGTGAGCGATATGTCACAACACAAATCTCACATAAAACAAACATGTACCTTTTAAATTTATTATAAAAAAAAACAACACAAAACAATTTTGTGCTGTACATGACATCAAGCCCAGAATTTTGAATTCTATCACAAACCCCTCTCCCATTAAGCTTGCAATTGAGTATACATGTAATATCATATAAATATTATTCAATTACTGTATAAGCCAATATTTTCGCGTCCAGATATTTTCGCGATTTTGGACTAGTTTTGGAAATTCGCGAGAGCAAAATTTCGCGATTTTGGTAATGATTTCATTGCTATAAATAGCCTTGTACTGAAGTGGAAATTTTCGCGAAGACTAACTCGCGAAATTCGCGAAAATAAAGTCACCGCGAAAATAACCACTTATACAGTACATGTATACATAGACAAAAGAATTATACAAAAATGAAAGAAACCATTTAAAAAAGGTATAATGGATACAGAACCAGCACTATGTGCAAAGATTAACAAAAGCATTTCTACTTGACACCTATAAGGTTAACCAGTAAAAACAAATAATTGTAAGCAGGGTGCCTGGAATTGATATTCTTGGCATTTCTATTTGAAATTCTGCTCAATCCCTCATAATTTCAGTTTCTCCATCTATAACTTTTCTTTCTTTCCTTCTCTTCGGTGGGATGTCTGTCTGCCCATTCCTCTATCTACATGTATCTATCTCCAAGTCAAGTTAAGTAGTATAAGAGTGTGTTCAATGTCCAGTTTCAAATTTATACGCCAACATGAATCATGATACAAAACGCAATCACAAAACGCTGATATAAAGAAAAACAAAGAGGGTGTTCATTGTCCCCCATCCCCGGTCGTAAAAATAAACGCGTTTCAAATCTCAATTTAAATTTATACGCCGAAAATTTAAACGCCGAAAAAGATGCGTTTACAAACACAATCAGCTTCAATTTTACGACCTTGAGCATCGCGATTGCAACGAAATGCGACATTGAACAGGATTGAGTTTTCAAACGTGTTTAAATGTGCTCTCGCAATGGAAGCTTCCGGTGCAATTGAAAAAAAGGAGAAGATATTTGTTTTTTGAGAGTGGGGAATAAGACGATCGACGTATAAACACGTTTAAATTTTGGACACTGAACGGTGCACCGTTGATCGCGTTTGTGTTTGAGTTTTGTGATTGCGTTTTGTATCATGATTCATGTTGGCGTATAAATTTGAAACTGGACATTGAACACACTCTAACTCTATTTACATGTACCAATTATAATTGTAATGCTCTTCAAAGTCCCAGTAATACTTCATTCCAGGAAAAATTATTTTCACAAATGCAACATTGAAGCATTAATTCTTGTTCTGGGATTGTTTAATAAGTAAGTTAAATCACAACAATAATGAAGTTATTTCAACCAATTCATGCTTCTGCTCTGGACTATGACTTGTTTAAATTCAGATTTGTTTTGAATAGTATCTTTGTCCCTATTTTCTGGCATCTATAGGCGCTGCTGCACTAGCTCGAGCTAAAAAATAGTGCGCTAATTGGTAGATCGGGAAAAAACTCGAAAATAAGAAACCGGTCCTGCATCAGCTCAAGCTATTTTAAAATTTTGCATTAATGATCTGACCTGACCTTGAACAAACAAGCCCGGTGTGTATTGCGCAACTGGTAACTACCGCTAGCATATACACGCACAGGTGCACAATTTCGTATTTATCTCGAGCTAGTGCAGGACCGCGCAAAATAGCGCGCTATTTTGTACCAAAACCGCAAACCAGCTTGAGTTTTTTTGAAAAAACCTAGGATGACTCGGGCTGGGATTTCAGCCAAATTAGCGAGCTATTTGACCGCAAAGCCAGCTCACCTTTGATTGGGCTAGTTCATCAGATCACAAATAGTGCGCTATTTCAAAATAGCTCGAGCTAGTGCAGCATCGCCTTAAGATTTTCTTTATAAAACACACAAACAAATCTTCAGTAGTATGCCAACTTGTATTGTACCCTTACTAAAATTCAAATCATCAAATGTTAATCCTGAATAAACTTTGGAAGCACTTTTCTATATTACACATTGCACCGATGATAGTATTCAAGTTAATTTCATTGCCATCTCCAACAATACCTGTCTTTAAAGTTCAAATGATCAAATCTTAATCCTGAACAAACTTTGGGAGCACTTTTTATATGACCCATTGTACCAATGATAGTATTCAAATTTATTTCATTGCCAACTCTAACAATAGCAACGTCTAAAGTCACTGTGACGAGCAAGTTGAGTTGAAAGACCAATAAATCACGTCCTCCTGTCAAAATTTGCAGTGATTTGAATCGATCCTTGCAACTACCACTCCCAACAAAGCCGCAGAATTTCAAAAGATGTCCTATTGATCTCTTCCAATTACAGAAGATAAACGTGTCAGCAAAAGTTCAGAGGCAAAAATAAGTTCAGAAATAGCAATGTATTTTGATGATGACAACAGTAGGAATAGTTGACAGTGTTGATCGGCTATGAATGTTTTGTGAAATTTATTTTTTGCAAAGATGAGTTCCTAATGAGGCATGATGAAGCAACATGTATAGGATTTGAGAGATAGAACATGACAGGGGGTATTTAGAGGTTAATAAGAGTATGTATTGATACATCTCTCCTCTATGTTTAACACTTGGCTTAAATTGCCCCAAATAGGATACCCCACAGAATTTTGCGCTTTATTGTGTTTTTATAAATGTACATAAGTATGGTATGCATCACATTTATCACTTTTTGAGCAAAAATTTGAATAGAACTCATACTGAGAAAAAAAAAATCATGATACAAAATCATTGATTTTATTCAGCATTAATATTTTTTGTTGATACAGTTAAGGTAGAAAGTGTATAGAAACAAAGATAGACAAAAAAAAAACAAATACACAGACAGACAATCTGATTAATAAGCAGATACAAAGTCCGACAAAACGAATGAAATATCAAAAGCAAATCTCTGCCAATGGACGGTATGGCCAAGATAAAACGATTTCCTATCCCTTTGCAAAGGTTAATAGAAATCAAGGGCTTTCTATAAGCCCAACTTGTTGACGTCTAAATCTTTGCGCATCTCACCTGTATTACACGGATTAAGGTGGATAAAAACCTGCATGCTCTAATCAATTTATAAAGCACAATAAATGAATTACAGCGGGGAAATACAGTATGATGCAAACATCCAATATTTGATGCATAGAAAGTTAAAAGAATTAACCGTAAAGCTGACTTGGATTTTATAAATCCGGTTTTTAAAGGTGATGTGTGTCATTACATAGACATTACAATTTATAAAACTAGAATCGTGACATGTATCCACTGAAAAGACAAATATTTTTATTCAGTGCTAATGACAGATATTTTTGCAAATTGTTCAGAAACTAGTGTTTTGATTGATTCCTTTCACATACATGTATCTTGATCATTTGGTACAGTGTAGAAATATTGTGGTCGAGTGGTATATCAACTGGACTTTAAATGCATGATTCAGGGTTCAAGTCCCTCTCAATAAGGTGAGGTACATATTGTAAATGGGTAAGATATATAATCTGGCTTTCAGTTGCAGCTATTACACAGGTTTTCAAATCTAGCCATTCATCACCTTGGACAGTCTGAGTTCATTACCAACCCTTAGGCGCAGGTAGAGCTCATTTTGACAGGGAAGTTTGAGGTCCGGCTTAAAATAGACTCGATATAAAAATGAAGTCAGGCCGTGGAGGATAGAAAGCCAAAATGGAGAAACCTAAAACCCACTCACTTCCTCGTGAAGAAAGCAGGAGAGTTCACCAACCCAACAAACAACTGGATGGTTATTTCAAACAGTTTAATTTCTCAAAATAAAGTTTGTTTATAGATTTTACTTTTCAGACAAACTTTTTGTGAGTGGATGCCCTGTTTACTATTCAATGATTTGTTATAAAATATTTCTTAACCTGTTGGAGATGAGCCGATTTTGCTATATATAATACACATTTTCCATAGACCCCAGTCCTCAATGAGTTAACAAAGTTTGGGGAAAACTTTTTTTTTTTAGTATGAACAAGCTGTTTGAAGGAGAGATTGGTTACTGACCGTTAAAGGTATGGAATGATTTCATGTGCATATTCATGTACATTGATGAATATTTACGCCATAAAGAGGCAAGGGGGGGCGGATGAATTAAATTGACAGTGTTTACATGAGCCCCTGGAAATGCTACAGTTCAAATTTTGACCTCAGCTTACCCCTACTTCTTCCATATTCTTACATCTTCCTATTCATACTTTAAAATATGAATATTTACGCCATAAAGGGCAGGGGAGGGTGGGGGGGGGGGTGATGAACTGAATTTCTTGTTTACATGAGTCCCTGGAAATGCTACAGCTCAAATTTTGACCGCAGATTACCCCTATTTCATACCTGTATCCTTCTGTTATTGAGATTCTCCTGTTTGTTCACCTCATCAGGTCAACTCTAAAATATGTCCGGAATTTTGAAGGACATTACTTTAAAAAAAAAAATAATAAAAATACTACCATAACAGGAGGCAGGCTTGTAGCAGTGTATGGTATTAGGTCAATCTAAATATGTGATACGTCTTGTCGAAATGAGAGAGAAGTCGCAGATCAAAGATCCGAGTAAATCGACAAACTAATAAAAAAGTCAACATTTTATGGAGGAATGTTTTTTTTGTTGAATTTTCTGCGTTCTATCATGCTTTCATCTTTGCTCAGTTAAAAACATGAGTGAAAATGGTAACGGAAAGTGGTAAAAAAGCAGTTTTTCGGGCGAGTGTTTTTTTCGGTCATATTTTTTTTTCTGGACATACAAGCGGTAGAAACGTCCACGCTTCATTCCCCTCTTCCGTTTAGCTCCGCCCTAGCAACGCATGGCTTTGTCATGTGATGTGTGATTTCAACTGGATTTTTGTTCGTTTTGGAGCGAATAGCGAACTAAACTCTCTTTAGCTGCACTCAGAAATTTTTGCGTGCGATGCCACAAACCTGCTGTGAATAAAGCTGTTTCATGCCGGGGATAGGCGGAGCACGCAAACGAATGTCAAATCTAACAATCGGGTGGCGGAGAGGGGGGGGGGTTATGTGGGGAAAAGCTACTTATTGCTTGATTAGCTATCTGGATCCAAATGAATGTTAATTTCAGCATTTTAATTTTAAGGGCGCGATATCTGTTGTCCTGATGGAATTAAAACCCCGCTATTAAACAAATTTGGTCGCATCAGGGAAACATAAGAGCATACAAAAGAGGTGACGTGATAATACTTCTGATACAAGTATTTAGGTTAAAGTCTTCTGCAGTTTATTTTACAAAGTAACGTGTTTAAGAAAGTAGCGTTTTACTAACACGACAGAAACAAAATACGATTTACTCTTAAAATAATTCATTTCTAAAAATTATTAATATCTTCTTATTACTGGTAACAGGTTTGATCAATAAAAGACGAGATCGAGCAAATCACTTACGTTTTTATTTTCATTGTCTTAAGCTAACCTAGCCACTCATAAAACGTGATCAGAGAAATTCTAAATACATTCGTGAAGGCGCAAATATTTCTTTAAAAATTTTTGGAGACTTATCTCTATCAATATACTTATTCAAAGAATATAAACAAAATGCATAAACCCCTGTACAAGAATAATTTAGTCTATAGAGCCATTATTATGTTAGAAATTTCCAACAGAGTTCAGAAATCAAAATGACTCGCTTTATAAAGTAAGAGTATACGCGATTGACATTCAAAGAACAGCACGCAAACATCGGAATAAAACCGCCCAAAAGGTTTAAAAATAGTTTTGTTCTAACTAATTTAGCGCTCAGGATTGTAAACACTTTAAGACGACTTTCTTAAACAAAGAACAAGAACATGACGTTTTTATTATTTACGAAATATAAAACAACTAACAACAAATTTAGTTTTTCTTTTTTTTGAGAAGATTGAATGTTATTAGACAACATCGCTTGCTGCGTTTGCCTCGATCATGCGTGACGGACGAGTATTGTTCTCTGTATACCTGAATTGCAGCCTCCCTCAGTTGGTCAATCGTTTCACCTTTGGTAACAAGTGGTTGCTAGGGCATTTCGGTGAGTAGAGCGGTTGACAAAATGGTCTTATTTTTCTTGGCTCGGACTCAAACGGAAGTCAAACTCGCAAACGTTTTTCTCTTGATTTTGATTTCCAAGAGCACAATTCTCCTCTGCGTTACAGCTAGGCTAATATCTCCACTCCTATTTACTCTTTTCAGTCGGGTTATATATCCAAATTCAAGGCAATGAATCAGGAGATACAAATAATATCAAATAAAATGGATTTCAAAAATCGCGATTAGTCTCTCCTTTCGACGTGACGCATCACATATATGCTTACTATAAATTGGCCATTATCCTATTAATGGTTATCAATTCATTTTTTTTCTTCCAACAATTTGATCGCTATTCATTTGATTGCCAAGCAAAGAAGCAAATTGCATATGAAAATTTGTTTCAAATTCTGATGCTGTGACTCATTATTTTGTGTTTATAATTACGATGTAGATCAATAAAGAGCATGTTAAGATACAACATTTAGGCTATATCTTTTCCCATTAATTGGTCTCCCCATCTCTCTATCTCTCTCTTTACTTCACTGTTTTTTATATGAACTATCCTCTATCTTTCATATCCTCTATATTTCCATCAAATATATTAAAGGGATTTAGTAGCTTTCAAAAACAAGAGCAATTATATCAAGATTAATAAAATTATATTGTTCCAACAGTAAAAACAAACTACTGAAAGTTTCAGATCAAATGGAAGTCATTTACTACCTTAAAACAGTGTAACAAACAATGCCAAGCATACAGCCGAACACCAGTACCCTCTGCTGATAACTCACCAGGCCGCTAGAGACGGGGAACTTTACAACAGGAAATGGGTGTGTAGAAAAGCACATGGTTTTATAAACCATCCGGTGTTGGTTTATAAATTTTTAGTATGAAATCATTGATATCTCGAAGGTAAAGCAAGCAATTAGCTTGCAATTTTGAAGAGTTACCAGACTGACCTAAGTGTTTATAATTATGTTGGCAAAATAAGCTAAATTGAATAAATGTGATTTGAATATCATTCAATGTTACTGCATCCCTCTAACTCCCCCCTCTCCTCTATCTATCTTATTCATTTTTCCCCCTCCATATCCCACTCAGCCCCTGCTGATGTACATACTGAGCTGCAAGTATCCCCATCTTCCCCATACATGTTGTGGGGAGCATAACATCAAAATGCGAAATCAGCAGACGGCTTTATGCCCGATTTCGGGGAGCCCCGGTCTTATGACTCACACACGATCAATCAGAAATGCATGATCTGAGATTCTTTGTGCTCTCTCCCCTTCTTATGTTTATGTTGAGTGCATCTTCGTCACCCCCTACTAAATTCTTCTCCTTCACACCATGCTTTAGGCGTCATCACAACACAGCTTTGTTATTCTAGAGTTCGTTGCCCTTGGGCTGAACTTGAAATTACAAGTTGAGGGTGAAGCAAGATTTAAAGAGTCATGAATGTTTGAAAATTATGCAATGCTTAAAAAATGAGTCAAATGTACACAATATGTACACCATCTTCACATCTTGGATGAAGTCATATCTTGTGAAGCCAGATTTTGAGAGTCATGAATGTTGCAGAGGTTATAATTGCCTATAAAAAAAGCTGTTTCAACACTTAAAATTCTGTGTTTTAAACCTGGATGCTTCAACGATTCTTAGTAAACTACACATAATATGTTCACCACCTCCATCCCATATAAGAACCCATATCCTGATGCATAAAAGATTCTTTAACTCATTTGTATTACTTTTACTTTTACTTTCCAGGGTCAGATGCTTTATCCAATTTACCAACAATATGTGCACAATCTCCACTACTTCAGAGGCATAACATTGCCTATAATATCAGGAAGGTGGGACCACATATTCAGTGAAATTATAAGAGAGCTGACAATGAGTAATTGAGAGCGCTATATAAATGTTTATATCCTATCGTATCCTATCCTAAATACAGGAATATTCCTTGGACTAGGACTGTAAATGCACAATCTCCACTCTCAGAACCAATCATGGCTTCTAACACAAAGCCTTTACAAGAGAGCTTTCAATTGAGTAGGTTAGAATTGATACCCAGAGTCAATACACCTAGTAAGATTTGAATAAGCACATACACCATGTTCCCCTACATGTAATTTTGGGGCGGACGGGGCTGGCTGAGTCGGCACACTTAGTCACTTTTAATAGTAAGTGCTGAAGACTCCATCAAGAGTCTGAAATCTCTCAAAATCAACATCCTTTGCAGACAAATCAAAGTGACTTTATAAGGACCTTAAATGTGGAAATAAGTTTGAAATCAGGAAACTTCAGTAAATTTTTAATTCCTGGGTAATCCCATGGAAACTGTGCAGGTTGGAACTATTTCCTCCGGCAAGTGCACATAACCTTTTAATGTTGTTCAATTTCCACAGCATGTCATCAAATAATGGCTTTAACATGGACATCAAAGAGAAATTGAAAATGATTTTATACAAAATTTATTTTTAAAAAAAATAGCTGGTAAAGAACAATATGAAAGCCTGAAAAGGAATGTAGGCTCATTTGTAGTATTATGAGGTCATAAATTGCTTTAATTAAATATTTTAAAAAATTGTCATACAATGAGTTTTGCAAGACTCTAGGGCAAATGATAGGACTATAAACCTAATGATAATGTTTGAATTAGACCAAGTAGAAACAATATGTTACCACTTGGTTTCAGGAGTTGTCCCAGATATTCACTTCATGGATTTGAGCCAGAAATTAGAGGTTTTAATCTCTCGTGAAGTACAAAATAATACAAATTTCCTGTATTTTCTTTTGCCAAGCTTGTCCGCCCATCAGTCTCCAGTGATGACGTCCCATCTATAATCACTTTGGCAATCCTAATAATCATATTTATTATGTATCATCACGATACTGATGATATTCTTAGAACACAATTTGGTAAAAGGGGTCCCCAAGAAAGTAGGTCAGCCGCACATTGGAAGCTAGCCACAAGAAACCTGGTGAAGACACATCTAGAGATTGGCAGATAAAATAGGTTGAGGAGGTCTGTTGTCAAATGAGGGAGGGGAGTATTCTTTAACTCAAATTGGGGGGGGGGGGGGACTCTTCACTTAAATTGGAGGGGAGAGGTAAAATAGGAAAGAAATCACTTTCTGACAGTGAAAAGGGCATCAACTCCTACATGAACCCTTGTAGACAGCAATAACCCCCTTCTAGCTCTTTGAAGACACATCGCTGATGATGGCATCATGTATCTCCAAGGGATCGAAGCAGTCTCCTGTTTCGCCCCTCTCCTATCTATGTATTCCAGGGACATTTGATTTTGAAAGAAAATACCAACAGGACATGAACCAACTAAGCCAAGGCCGCGTAGAATGCTACAGTGTATCACATTGTATGCTTACAGTGTTGCCCGTAGAATATTAAGCCTGACATGAACTTGGATTGTGGTCTATGGCGTATACTTAAACCTAGTAGGGGGGGGACTAAAAAGTAGCCTTTGCTCTTGCTGTTTTTACTTTTAATACGGCAATTACTGAAATTTTCATATTACATAATTTGACTTTAATTTTTTTCACCTAAATTTATTGTTTCAGGATGTTCAGGCAAATATCCAGACCCTTCTACCTCTAGAGGGGTGTTTTACCAAGCTGTTCGTAAACTACAAACAACTTTACAAACAACAAGTTTAGCTCCTGAAATAAAAAAAAAAAGCATCTTTGGCTCTTTATATTACAAGTCGTTTGCAACCTGTAACTTACAAACGAATTGGTGAAACACAGATATGTGGAAGGTTATTTACCTTTGCTAGCATGGGGAAAACGCCTCGCTTTTTCTTCTTCTGCCTCTCGGCTTCCTTGTTGATTTCTGGGTATTCGATGAGGGTCTCGTACCAACTGCAAGATACACAGAAATAGGAAAAAGAAAAAGAAATTTTAGTAATATTGATAGTGCTCATTATACCAGATTTATTGAAGAAAAGTTATCAAGATAACATTTCAATAAGTACATGTAGTTTGGAGAATGATTTGATTGTTCTTTGGATTGGAGTATTGCCTTTAAAAGCAAAGTTGTAAGTCAATGGATTGTAATGTATCACTTTCGTAACACTGCATGTAAGACCCTGGGAAAAGTACCCTGGACAGAAAGCTTTAAAACTATTTGAGTAAAGCCATAAAAGAGCTTGATATTTACAGGTTTCTGAAACCCAAAAGAAAAAAAAAACAAACACAGTTACAATATTTCAAACAAATTCAGACCTGAGTAATTGAAATAGCCCTACATGATGACATGTACTTTTCTTCATAAAAATCCCCTGAAAAAAAAAAAATGTAAAAAAAAGGTGTTAAATTGTCTACATCATTTCAAGTGCCTTGTGTTCATAGACCCCCAATATTTTGCTCTTTATATGCCAGGACACCTCCAGGACAAACCAGAACTGCCTCAGGACAAACCAGAACTGCCTCAGGACAAACCAGAACTGCCTCAGGATACCCCAGGACACAGAAGTGAGCAGCCGTGCATGAACAATGTGATCTCACAAGGCATTGTCCATATTTGAGTGGATGCACTCCTAAAGTCAACTGAGTGATCATCCTTCATCAAGTTCATGCTGTGGTATAGAGCCCTGGTTGAGGTAGGTTTGGGAGTAAGTCCAAACAGACGACACTACGATGAAAAATGAACGGGTTTAGGAGGGGAAGGGGGCTGCTTACATGAGGAACGGTTCTGTAGCCGGTATCCACAAGCTTGCTTGTGACCTTATATTGAATACGATATGTTTGTAGATATTGCTTATGGTTATCTTCTTGTCAAACAATGTAAACAGGCCTATATTCAGGAGTGCATCCCTCCCCTTCTTGGGGGAGACATTGAGTGATGTGTTTTATCAGCACAGAGATCCGTCTTCACGGCTTGTTCCCAGATGCTTTCCAATATAATACAAAGCTATGGGAAACAGCACCTAAGGCAAGCCTCTAGGATGATGGAAGATTAAGAAGCTAAGTAGGGTTTATATTGCTTTATAAGTGTAGTTGGAATTAATAGATGCAGTCAGCATTGTCGAAGGTATATTTGGAAAATTAAACCAGTGCCATTGATTTTATTACAAAGTACTGAATAACATTCACTACCAGTATTCATGGCTCAATATTCAAAAGAGGTATGACTTGGGGGAGTAATCAATTCTGTTGGTTTAGCCTACAGGTTTTTATCAGACCCCTGTTCAAAATTTACTGGTCTGTTTTGGATGGTGGCATCAAAGGTCGACCCCACCCTGTTAATATTCATGATTATATTTAAAAAAAAAAAAAAAAAAAACACCAAGGGCCCAAAATTTCCACTCGGCCACCCCCTAAAAAGGGAAATTTTAAACAGGAGCATGTAATACAAACATTGTGTGTACAACTCCAAAATTTCAATTCCTAAATTAATTGATCATACTTTATCCCCCCTTACAAAAAACAAAACAAAACAACAACAACATAGGAATTAGAGGAGGAAAGGGGTTTAGAAAAAGCATTTGATGACATACTCTTTACCCTAATTCAGCACACATGACATAGAAAGAAAATGGAAAATCCCTGAAAAGGCTTACGTTGACGCCCCCTCTTCACCCAAATCTAATCAATCAAGACATTGTACTCAGAAAAAAAAGTAACCGGTTTTGAAGAGCTTCAGGGCTTCCCTACACCAAAATATACCATTTCCAACTACATAAAACCTAGTCATCTTTGATACACCGCATCATATCAGTACATAGCTCGCATGACTCCGCACCGAGACATGCTCCATTAGTGCACTATATGAAATATAATATACGAGTGGAAACCACCAATCAGGATCATGTTTCGTTGCTTCTTGTAATTTCTTAGGATTTCATGTGGTGGAGAATTCCTATCTAAAATTAGTCAAGGTTAGGCAGGAATAGTCTAGATGATAATGATCTCTTTAACAGATCTGTGGAGATATGCATGTGTGGTGTATTTGTCATACATTAAAATGATGTCAGTTTTAATTTTGGAAATGTTCTAATTATGAAGAACAATGAGTGAACTATTAATGGGATGTAGTGAAACTATGGAACTTGAGTTAATCATTGAAACTTTGCTGTCTGGTTTTCTCGAAAAATTTAGTTAATTCGCATATGAAAAGTTTAGAGGATATATGGCTTGTACTCACACACAAAAAATCATATCTGATTTTAATAATTTTTAAAATTCAGATATTTTTGTGGTGATTTCTTTTGTTCAGACAAGTTTTTTAGTCATTTTTTCAAATCAAGATTGATATTGTTTTACTTTAACCAGTTAGGATTTCTAAAAGGTACAATTTCCCTGTTATTATTCTGAGAATGATCTTTCTACCCGAACCATAAACACTGAAACTGTCCATGTACACTATCACAAAATATGATGGGGGAGGGGGGCTCCATAACACAAAAGTTTGCAATCTATAAAATGGCAATAGCAAATCACAACAATTGTAGCATTTGGCTTTTGCTCAACTAAGTAATCAGTAACCAATTAAAAATGTTCTTTCAAATTTGCAATCGACCTTTGAGTTAAAAAGAAACTAAAAAGCAGGGGGGGGGGGATTTGTACTCACTTGTCCTTTTCCTCCCTTGTCTCCGCCCTGATGTAAGTGGTCTCATCGGGCGTGGTGATACCAATGGAGAAGGAGTGCCCAGTGAGTTGGTCTGAATTGAATACCTTGGTGCACTGATACATGTTGACCACACCCTGTGGTATCGTATTTGGCTGGAAAGATAAAGATTATTATAATTATTGGAAGATGATTGGATTTAAAAAGTGCCTTGCACCCCACAAACACCAGATGCTAATTAAGTATTATTATCATTACCTAAGCCTAGCTATACACAGGGCAAGATCATCAGGGTAATGATGTTATTTATTAATTTCATTAATATACTGATTCTTATCATTCATAAACTTCATAGTCAATTACAGGCATTATTTGTTTTCGTTTGGGGGAATGTAACACTTTTTGTCTGATATCTTTCTATTATTATTATACTATTATCAGTTCACTTTATTTGATTTTTGTGTAGTAGCCTCCCCAAAAAACACCAAATGAAAGAGTAACGAGATCAGGTTTTCGGAATTCTGATTTCTTACATTAACCCATGATATTCATTCAAATAAAAATATCCCTTTCGATAAAAAAAAAATGTAAGTGATACTAACTTAAACAATTAAGTACAAATACACTATGAAAAATCAAATAGATATTTGAATAAAAAATCTATTCCAACTCATATCTGTACATGATCTACAATGTACATGTTGACTGTCAGATAAATACATATTTTTCATCAGAGCAACACATATTTTGGGTATTTCTCAGCTCATCTCTAACTTAAAAACTGGAACTAATTACAGAGCTGTCCCTAAAATGAACCCCGCATATGAAAAGGCAATTTAATGACTTACACAGCCACAATTCGTGCATCAGCGGGTTTATTAATCCCTACCAAAATATGAAATCGTTCCAAACTCAAACAAATTTCTCTCATAATAGTACATGTCGTTTAATTTTTCCAACAACTACTCTAAGACAGAACACTGAATGGGAAAGGATTTCCATAATGAATGGAGTGTGACGGAGTGAGGATACGCAATAAACCGTTGGACGTGAATTGATATGGGAACTATTTTGAGGATGCAGCCGACTATTAAGTGAAAGAGGGCCCACAAAAGATTTTTCTTTCATCTAACTTACTGCTTTATGTTTTAGGTGAATAGAGGCAATAAATCATACTTGTCTAAATTTCTTCCAGATTTAGAAACCAAATCTAGAGCAAGACTAAAGGTTGAATGGATATGGAATCACTTTATTCATAAACAAATTCTATTTCTCAAAGAAATTGTGCATTTCAAATAGATTGTGACAAGTAATTCATTTATTTATTTGTTTTAATCATTGGTGTACATGTATAAGAGATTGATCAACCGGACAGGTTAAAATAAGGAATTTTATACAAAAATTTAAATTGATATGTAATTGTTTACAATTTAAGTTATCAACTTTAACATTTCAACATGTATGCCAATGTACATGTACAGAACAAAGTATATTGATATAGAATTAGAAACATATTTTTTTACTGAGAGAATGTTAGGTTAAATCATTGAACATAGGGCTTGTGCCATGTGATTCTGAGCAATTTGAGACTTTGTAAAAACTCTTGAATTTCGCTAGTCTTGAAGAAGTAACAATTATAGGTGGATACATTATACTGTAAATAAAAGTCCATATAAATGTATTTATTCAACAAAATATCTTTTAACAAGACATGAAAACTCCCAAAATTCTAACAAAACCAAGTAAATTGATTCTCAAAATAAATGTTTTGACATGACCAATATAGCAACATTTAATCCATATTGACTGTTGAAGTGTGAGTAAACTTACATCATAGTCCAATCCATAGCACAGTTCACCATTCTCGTACAGGATAAAACAACGCCGCTGCCATTTCTGAAAAATATAAAGAAAAAGAGAAAAGAAAAAGAAAATTAATTCAAACTATCAAATTAATTATTTGTATTTGTATACAAAGCTTATTGAAATAGAAAAGAAAAAGAAAATTGAGTCATAGATGTAGACTAACCTTATCAAAACACTTATTTTCTATTTGATAGACATATTTTGAGAAGTGTGATCCAAAATTGATGGATGTGGAGAGAGTCTATTCCAATGAAATGCTTCACAATTAGGGCATCTTGACAGGCATTGATAGGTTGACGAATTATAGAACAATCAAATGTCATATTCAAACAGGATTGACATTTAAACAGCAAACATAAAGACAAAAAAAAAATAATAATCTGCTGCAAATGGGTGTTGTGTAAACCCTTATAAATTTGATCCATCAGTCATTTCTCCTTTGATATTTTTTCCCTCCCAAATTAAAAAGAAATTATAAAACATTATTAAACATTGTCTTCAAGGAAGTCAACCATATACTGTAGGTGTCAATGACCTTGTTGGTAAAGATAAAGATCTAATATTATGACTGACAGGCTAGCTCGTGAGCACACCTTTCATTGCAATATTATACCACATTGCATGGTCTAATGTAGCTATTGTTTTTCACAGTTGATGCCTTCAGAATCATCATCATAGATAATAATAACTATATTAGATAGCATTACTTCATGGGATACCAGAATATTCCATTCGTTACACGAATATTTCTGGTATCCCAATCTAAGCCATCCAATATTAATATAAATATTCAACCAATTTTAACCTTCACACTTAGCAATAAATATTTATAAAATTAGATTATGCACAGAGGAGAAGAAAGGCATTATTTATGTGTTAAAAATGTACTGAAGTCATATCAATACCATTTTCGCTGTCAGCGAACAATACAGCTATTCCAGGACGAGTTACAAGCAGATGCCCTGAAAATGTAGCCCCCTAATTCAAGACCCCAAAAAGTTGAAATCTTTGCATGGTACCAATGCATACAAACAATGAACAAATTATGATCTGGGCTCCATGGTACAAAGAGTTGCAATCAATAGCAAAATGGCAATATAGCCAATCAAGATAATTGTTGCATTCATGTTATGTTCAAAAGACTGACCAGTAACCAATAAGAATTGCTCTTTAAAATTTGCAATCGACTGCAAACCATTGTGTTACTTGGCTATCAGGACCCTCTCTGAATGGATAACAAATACATCTAATAATAAATATGCTGTCAGCTTTTAACATTTACACGCTTTGATTAATATTTTTAAAAATTAATATTTGAGAGATATCAGTCCCTATAAAGCCTTGTAAACAAAAAGCTGGCAAGTTTGTTCAAGGCTATGCTAATTTGCTTTAATTTGCTTCAAATCAATCTATTGGAAGCTTTTACTCTCCTCTCAATTACAAGCTTTTCCGACAGATCTATACCTCAAGCTACCGTATCCCAAACTCAATCATGAATGAATCAATCACTGGCACATATCTAATATATTTAGATTTATGGTTTCTAAAAATCTTTTGTTTTTCATAGAGGGAGAGAGAGAGAAATTGTAATGAGACTTAGCTCAGCAAATATATTTAATCCACATACAATTATACCCAATATATGCTTTAATTTCTTTGATTACAAAATTAAGGGCATCAATCAAAATTGTATGTTCAATGACTAACATATTGAAACCACTTGGATGCTTTTATTTCTATGATCACAATTAAAATCAATAACACTAGCCAGCATTAATCAAATTATACATTAAATTACTTAACAAATCAAAACTATTGAAACCACAGAGACGTTTTTATTTTTATTGCAAGCAAATTGTTAGCATTCATCATATATGCTGAACAGTTTAATGAATTAATTATTTGAAAACCACAATGATGCTTTTATTTCTATTAAAGTTAAATTGATATCATTAATCATAATTGTAAGCTCAATGGTGTTGATTACATGATGATGACAGATGATCAATTTCACTTGATGAAGCTAATCATTGTGCTAAGGGTGTGTTCAATGTCCATTTCCAAATTTAAATGCCAACATGAATCATGATACAAAACGCAATTACAAAACACAGAACACAAACGCGATCAGAGGTACACCGTTCAGTGTCGATAATTTAAAGCTGACGTACCCCCATCGTCTTGAAATTCCCGCTCTCAAAAACAAACATCTGCGCCTTTTTTCACTTGCATGGAAGCTTGCACTGCGAGAGCAGATTTAAAGACGTTTGAAAACGCAATTGTGTTCAGTGTCGCATTTTGTTGCCTTCGGGATGCTCAAGGTCATAAAATCGAAGCTGATCGTGTTTCAAAACGCATCTTTTTCAGCGTTTAAATTTTCCTCCGAATGGAGATCTGAAACACGTTTACTTTTACGACCGGGAATGGGGACAACAAACACCCACTTTGTTCGCTTTATATTAGCGTTTTGTAATCGCGTTTTGTATCATGATTCATGTTGGCGTTTAAAATTTGAAAATGAACATTGAACACACCCTAATAATCATGATAGATCCACAAATCCAAATGATCATGGTATACATGTAGGAACAAAGGGTTTCCACTTTCAACAGTATGTTGTTATAATTATGAGGTAATCATGAAACACTAATTCTCACAAGTGCAGATTAGGAAATAAATTCATTGGCTGTTTAACAGCTAAGTTAAAAACATTTTTGTTTTGCTTTTGACTATGCACTGTATGTACATTATTTTTAACATGGCTAATGTGTAAAACGACAACTGACGTTTTGTACAGTGGATAAGCATGTGTACAATGTATGAAATTTATCATTGTTAAAACCAGTCCTTCAAATCTTCATTGTTTATTTTTATGCCAATCCCATACCTGCCAACATTGTGAATCCTAATATAGGGACAAAGTGGGAATACAAATTTTAAAAATAGGGACATTTCTGTATTTCCTATAGATTACTGTGCACAGATTTTTCAAAAAATAGGGACAAAGGGTTGTAAATGGTGATAATTGCTCCTTCTTTTCCCCAAAAATAGGGACTGTCCCTACTAAATAGGGACAGTTGGCAAGTATGCAATCCATTTGGTTTTGGGTAGACTATATGCAAAAAGCAAGTTTACAGAAATGATCTTATTAAAAAAAAAATTGTAATTGTTTAACTCATCGTCAATTGTAAACACACTTGTAAACGCCCTGTTCGATCTGAAGACACAATGTCTATAGACATGCACAGTGTAGGCCCAACAAAATGGGTAGCAGACTTTCTGACAAGCACTAATTAGGTTCACACATGTTTGGCAGTCTTCTGTAATTAAGAAGCACTACAATGTACCCAGCTGATTATAACCCTTATGTACAGAGTTATGCCAAGATGTTAATTAGCGCGATTAAGGATCATTGTCAACCAATCAATGCATAGTGGGGTTGTGGGAGACCGGTGATCAATATTTAAAATGTTGTTAAACTTCATTAACCCCCCTCCAAGCTAGGTTTGGATAAATGGCGACAACCAATGTGATTGGTATTTATAGTATACATGTAGATAGATGTGAAAATACAGGTGTTTTAAGGGTAGGAAGAATTAAAAATTGATGAGAGACTTGATGTGGACAGTGGAAAGAGTGTCAAAAAGAGTGTGAGACACAACTGAGATAATGCAAAAAAATATATATAGCACAAAGGGGAAGAGACACAGATGGAGTGAAACAGAGAAAGGGGAAGAAAATATTTAAAAGAGAACTGGTTATACAGGAGATAGAAAAAAAGCTACAAAATATTTGCATAGATTTAAATCATAATTAGACCTACAAACATATAGATATGAACATCAAAAACCTGAATCAAAGGTATAAAAAGAACAAATTAAAGATGATTTACAGGGATTATAAGATTTCGCTAAGGGCGACTGTTTGACAAAGTTGGAAAAGGTGAGAAAATGAATTATTTGGGGACACAAGGCAAAAGACGACAATGAGAATCCATCCGTTTTAACTAGGCTAACACATCGATGACACATTTTCAAACTCTCGAACAACTGACAACAAGCCACCTCTCGCTAATGAGATCCAAGACTTCCAGCACCATTAGGTTACCCCAATGCCTGGTGTCTGGGGTGCAAGATTGTCCCCATAGAGCTTCAATCAGAGATCACTTCCTATACTAATTGGGGTTTGAGACTATGGTTAACCCAGTTCGTGCATCTACTTGGTTTTGAATGATGGTCCGATAGGTGCTGCTACATTACACTGAAGTTAGGAAATAGCCCACTTCCATCAGCTCGAGCTATAAGCCCTCTACATTAAGTCCAATGTGGTTTTTTACAAACCGTTTGTTGTTTGGTGAGCTCCGTACGCACTACATCAACCTAAACAACATTTAACAAGCTAAAACGCACAATAGCTGGATATTGGGCAAGTGTGTCCATGATTGTGTGATACAACTTTTCAAGCTAAATACGATAGCTGGCTAATTCAGAGAACAAGCCCGATATTTACTGATTGGGATAATTCATGGGATCAAAATTAGCTATATTACCCATCTTTGGACTGAGAAAGCAGTACCAAATAAGCATCCATGCCCATGCCTCTATCACACAGAGAAACTTTATCCAAACCTCTAGCCTAGTCACTAATACAATAATGCATTTTTTTCATTCAATTTATCAACAGTTCATGGGTATGATTGAGGTATTACTGTGATCACTTGAGAGAAAAGTCATTACAAGTTTTGGACGATTGCCATGAAAGGAATCATCTGGAGAAACTTAATCTGGTTAGACTCTCCAACAATAATGCATGCCCATGTTGGATATTGAAACAGTGGGACAAGAAGAAATACATGTATGGCCTACCTCAATAAGGGTTTATTAACGCAATGGCTTAACCATCTTGGTTTTTTTTTATTTACCACAAATACACCTTGAATAACTGCTAGTTATGTACAAGACATTGCAAGATTTCATTTATTGTTTCCCCCCCCCCCCTTTTTTTAGCAGGTAGGGACATCAATATTTCATTGATCATAATTATCATTAGCTCGACACGTTAGCTCAAAACACAGTTCCATCCCACACTGCAATCAGTGCATCGGACAAACGCATCGCGTGTGTTACAAGTGTTGCGTACAGGTGAATAGGAGAAGACGTAGATAGCATTTACCAATGTTTGCCAGTTTCTAGTCACTTTAATCTCTGTGTTAACTCAGAATTCTATCTTCTAAGTAATCCAAGTATTGAGGGAATGAAATGGTTTAGGATCTGGGGGAGGAGAGTTAGGAGATTTCTATACCAAGGGCATCTTTTCACGATGATTGAATTTTGAGGAAGTGAAAATAGTGATGCTTTACCGAATGATGTGTGCTTATAGCGCAGGAACTAGCAAGGTTGCTACATCTTAAAATTAGCTTATCCTATGTAAATCTATACCATTTGTCAATGACATTCTGTGCAGGTTTAATATTAACGTTTTAAGCTAATCAACCTTCAGTATGAATACATGAAAAATAAAAACTGACATTACATCATTTACGATTCAAATGAATTATGTCAATGAAGGAAGGTACGATTTAATTGAAATTATACAAATCATATATGGAGAGAAGCCTCATTATGCAATTCTGTACGCCTAATTTTTTTCATGAACAGGACTTACAAAGGTCATGGCAAATTTGAGGGAAGTAGCAAACAAACGCTAAATTTCCCTTGAATTCTGACTGAACTTTCCTCAACAAGACCCTACACCTACATGTATGAGCTATCAAAGGTCACTTTTGTACCATGAACAAATATTCGCTGACCTCAACTCTACGAAAATATTATTCCATACTTTTGAAAGACGGACAAAAAGATCCATAGCATCTGATTCATATCTCATCATCATAAAGGAAAACAACACAAAACAATTTAGTGAGGCCAATACAGCTAGCCATGGGCCATAAAAGTCCATTCATATTATATGCCTACATGTAAGACTTCGCCCAAATAACATCCCAATAACTCCATAATTATAGGTTCTGGTAGAGATCGTACGACTTTCATAATCCCTTCTTTTGTACTCTTTGCACAGAAGACCCTGATCGCTTTGTCCACAAATGATCACATAGCTTTTTGCTCTATAAAATCTTCCAAATGAACAATTTGAGTAATCCCTCCATAATCTCGATTTGACCTCCTGTTTTAGTGTTTATTCATATCAATTTTTCTAGTACCATTCACAACTCTCCATCCCTTTTCTCCTTTTTTCATCAAGGAGTGCCACCCCCCCCCCCACAATCAGACGAAGATACATTTCGCTCAAACAGACAAGCACAATGGGCGCGTATAGATGAAGATCACACGCTATAGCTGACGAGAATGCACCTTGCACAATAGCATTGAACTTTTGAACCATCACATCAAAAACACTTCTCTTAAATCATATCTCTCTCTTTCTATTTTTGTGAATCTATATAGTCCATACTAGTACTACTACGACTGTCACTATTGTGGTGTTTTATTTGAAGCACAGTTAATCTGATATGAACTTGATGAGATTGGATCAGTGACATCCTATTTCAATCAACACACAAATAGTTTACTAAGTGACATAAGGGCGGTAATGCATATCCTTTACCACATAGCCTATGTCTTTCTGTCTCTCAAAATATTAAATTGATCAGTGACGTATAGACCAGATCAGTCTGTAAACTATATGATCAATCTTCATGTGATAGACTTGTTATAGATCAAAAGATTGAGCTGTCTATTCTCTTACATCATTACACAGTCTAAAAATATCACATATTATATCCACGATGAAAATATCTCAACTGAGAAGGTTTGTAAAACATACTGTTCTGTAGTTATTTAATATAACTAGAAAGTTAATATTATTATTATAAAGGCTATAAAGCTGATCTGACATCTTCAAATGAATCTCATGTATAACATAACAAAAGTATGGTATGAAAATGAGCAGATATGCACTGAAGAAATATATTATTCAACTTTGAAATTATTTAATAAGCCATGAAACTATAGACCTACTTCATCAATTTTTTCCAATCACTTATGAAGTTTTCCTCATTTTTTTAAGATCTTATGATCTTCAATTCTGTTGAATTATGATATAATATCCAACTTGTCATGAAATGCAATATTTCAGCTCTCATCATCACATCATAAAGATATCAAACTTGGAGCCCCATGGCGATAAGAACAAACTATTTACTGGGAAATGGCAACTACTATTGACCTGATTTTCAGTTCAGGAATCAATTACATATACTCAGACATTTGACCTCAGTCACTCTAGTTCCAGCGAACTGATTTCTTATTTTTCTTCTTTGAATTCTGATTATGGTGGTTATTTGGCAGTTGCTTGAGGCTTGTATGAACTTCATTTCTTTTAGACGCGATCAGCTATTACTACTCATCGATATGGATTCCTTTAAGGGATATTGCAGAGTCCAAAGGCCTTTTCAAAGGAAGAATAAGTTCTATTGAATATAAATGGTCTTGATAATAATGCAATATGCTAGATCTTACATTGTGCCATATGAATCTATATCCTAGACCAAGGACCAGGCTTATAATACATGTACCCCCGATTTAACCTAGCTGCTCTGCTCACACATCAAAGCAATTTCTTTCAATATGTACCCATTTACATCGTATACCTCACCTGGGTCGAGTGAGGCAAAAAAAAAAATTCGATTAGCAAGTATAGTGCAATAGAAGGATGTGAATCAAGTACCTTTTGATCCACAGTCTTGTGACTTATAAAAGATACCATAACTAGGAGGTTCTTAACTATTCTGACAATAATAGAAGGCGGTACATACATGTAAAACTCATCTATATCCAACAACAAATTCTGTCTGTATTTGTTTTGTTGTTGTTAGCTTCTTTCAAACCTGGAATGGACTGGGCTTTATCATTTACTCTGAAAAGGCGACCAACGATTGAACCCGCACTAATTGCAGTGATTTAGTCAACAGGAGCAAAGGGAGAAAGAGATATATCGTCATTTACTCTGTATGGATCGAATTTAGCCTCTAGATAATGATTTTATTGTAAAACTTAGCAGTTACTGAGGACTGAGAATAAAAAAAATTGGATACATAAAGTGATTTTCCCTGAGGAAACAAAGCAGTGACTATCATTACCCCAGCTTTGAACCTAGCTACAGGTACCATGATAAGGTAATAAGTATTCATGAAATTTGTATCTTCCAGGTAGACATTTAACTACCCCGGGTCAAGTGCGGCGTATGTCTTCTAAAAGGATGTAATGTGGAAGGAAATTGAAACCTCGACTGCAGTGGCTTATCCACTAGACCACATCACCTCTACTAATAGATACAGTAGAGACAGAAATATTGAATTTGACAGTTGATTACACAACCTTACATTCATGATAAGGCCAATTGAATATATCTTCAACAACTTGTCATGGAAACAATTCCATTTTTGTTTAAAGAGCTTTATACTGAATTCCCTCCTGCTAATATGCCTATAGTGGTTAAGAAGAAAATTGATGGAATATTAACAGGGTCATTTCCTCCATTCCTTAGCTGTGAGCATATCAAGAAACGCTCAGTAATATCTGACATGAACATCAATAAAACTCACAAACTTTTTAAATACAAAATTCAGAAATATATGTATCAAGACTACTTCTGTACAATGTGTATCAAAAATAGAGTCTTTATTGTTGTTTGTTTAGAAACCCGACTAGGTACCAACTGACAGCCAGGAGTTTGCTTTTGTAAACTAATGTCTTTCTGAGGAGAAAGGACTGCGAGAGAGCAGGGTGATTTCATATGAAGAAATTGAAAGAAATGAAAAGAATCTATAAAAGAAACCAACCCTATTATATAACCATTTGTAGTAGCGTCCATGAAAATAACAAACGTTAATGCTGAAAGCACATTGTGTGGCTGGCCATGCAAGTATTAAAGTGTTGAAATCTGTGCAAATAGCCACAACAGACTGAAGAGGATTTGATTTTTCTTCATCACAATTAGTTAGTCATTCTAGGACAAAAAAGGGGCCAACCTCACACTAATTGCAACAGAAAATCTGAAACATGTATCTTGATCAGTAAAGTCTCCTCTACAACATATCAAAATCCTAAGGATTTCGAGTGGTGGAAAGGGGTCAAAAGGTCAAAGGTCATTAAAGGTCATTTTTGGCCTAAAATCATGTAAAATGATGTAATGTTATGTTTATTTCAATTTATAAATAGAAAAATTAGCAAAGCATTCTATCAAAACTTGGGTCAATTATGTATAGAAATAAATGGACAGGTTTTGGTAGTAACCATTTGAAGGTCAAAGGTCAGAGGTCAATAAACGTCAAAAAACTGGGAAAATGCCACGAAATTTCCTCTGTCCTAGCTATAACTTGAGACCCTCTACAGGTATGTCAACCAAACTTGGTTCAATGTTGTTAGGTGAATGAACCTGTAAGGTTTTTGTGATAAATATTTGAAGGTCAAAGGTCAGAGGTCAATAAAAATCCAAAATCCTGTGTAAATCTTTTGAAAGTTCCTTTTGGGCTTTAACTATAACTTGAGATCGACTAAAATAATTTCAACCAACCAAGTGCAATCTTGATGTTGAAATGAACTTTGAAGGTTTGATGACCGGTATCTATTTAAAGGTCAAAGGTCAGATGTCAATAAATTTTGGGTCAATTATCATGCAAATGAACTTGTAAGATTTTGGGGTAATCATAACTGGGGGCATTTCAACCAAACTTTGATCTATCATATTTATAAAGGTAACTAATAATTGTTTTTGTGACTTCCATGAAGGTCAAAGGTCAGGGGGTCACCAAATGAATGTCTAATTCCTGTAAAAAAGAAAAGATGAGAAACTACTTTATGTTTTGGCAATGACTGATAGTTTCTGAATGTATGTCAAACAAACTTGAAGCAATTCTGTATGAATGTAAGAAGATGAAATACAAATTTTAAATGACAACTATGCAAAGGGCAATGGTCATTAAAATGTCATTTTTAGCTTAAAATCCTGTCCAAAACATAAAAGGGACTACTGATGGGAGATGAGCCAATGACCTGCGGATGGTAACTCTTCAAAAGTCGAGGACACATATGTATGACAGTAAACTATATTTTCAGTATAATGAAATCCCTTGTCTTCACAATTACTTCGCAAGCACTTGATAATTAGGAAGGTTATTGCGGTTCATGGCACTTGATTATTGCCAACGTAACTAGTATGTTTCAAGAATTTAAAGTCAATTAATGACGAAAGACAAATTTACTCATGAGATGACGAGAAGTTTGTTTCATTAATGTTATCAAAAGTTCGGTTGATTATGTATAAAGAGACTAATGATATAATGATCTTTTGGGCAGCTACCTATGTCAAAAATAATGAAATACATGTACATGTGCATGTACATAGTTTTGTTTCCATGATAAAGTAAGAAGCACTGATAAATGACTTTCAACCTAGCCTTGTTGAATAGTCCATGATTTTGATGGTACGTGTAAACATGCAAATATCCGATAGGTCACCAAAAGTATATGTAAAATGATGAAATATCATGCTAACCGCAAAAAGCGCAGTTATAGATCCAGGATTTGAAAATAGAGGGGTGCCTGACCCCATGAGTAGTGAGCCGCCAAGTTTTCCCAAATTTTAACATGTACAGTCAATTAGTATAAGTATTATAGAGGGCGTGTCCCCTGTGCCCCTGCCTGGATCCGCCACTGAAGCATGAAAGTATTTGAAGGGATTCAAAAGTAATTGCCAGATTGATTTTTACCAAACATTTGTAGGAACTACATTGTGCTGATCATTTCTGGTAACAAATGTTTTAAGTCATTTTGAATACTAGCAGTCAGGATTTAATTGTGTTGGATCTCATTGTGGCTATTGTTTATTTTGGTAGGTCTATTCCGTGTAACATAAAAGAGAATAAGATCATTGAGTGTAACTCTTAGTACACAGTATACCATAAATATGTTTTATGTTTATGATGTTACAGGGCTTAAAATTAAATTGAGATAGCATTTCCTCATAAAAGCCTTCAATTTTGTCGAGCATTTTCATTTTCACAAATGGTACGGTTAAGTCCTCCAACATTTTCTTCCATGACAATAAACCTTTACTGTGATGCTATATACATTTGCCTTCAACATACATCTACATGTAGATCTGTGGCCCGAAATGCCACCCTTGCCCCTGCCTTATCTTTTATTTTTTGTCAACAAAAATTGTGAGGTGAAAGGCTCTGCTAATCATCAATACACTGATCAAGGGAAAGGAATGATAATTCACTTGAGGAGATGGTATGCTTTTACAGACATAATCCCTTTTACAGACTTTTGGAGGGAAGTTAGCAAATTACCCCTCTACCACCGTATTATTTTTCATTATATTATACGGGACCCTATTATAAAATTGCTCCAAAAATATTGAAAACGAATTAAAAACAGTTTGGGGAAATGCGAAGAGACCATTATTTCAATGATTTTCAGAATTTTCCCCCTGAACTGGGACCCTAAAATACATGTGCACCCTTTTCGCAGAAATCACAGGAACGACCGCCTGAGAGGGGTGGCGGCTTTCTCTTGAGACAGGAGCTCCATACTAATGGATATTCACCTAAAACTTTTAGTTGTTGAAATGACTGTAAGACATTGCCGAGATAAAGATATGAATATTTCCATGGATGTTTTATTTCTTGGCAAGGATGCACTATAATGAGCCAGCTATTGTGCCTAATTAAAGCATTTCATTAAGATCTTTCATGATATTGTGGTGTTCCATTACTTTAAAAATTTTATCTACAACGTTAACAATTGACTTTATCTTGGTCGCTACCAGATTTCTACACCATTAATCCAAGTGTGGTTGCAATTACGTACATGTAGTTGTACTAAAGTCTAAAGTATCGCTAAAAAAGTAACAAGAGTAATATCTTATAATTTGTGGAGGATATTGCCCTTTGATCCTAAACATGCTCAAGGTCATAAATTTACCTATCAATATACATAACTAAAACAAGTTTGGTTCACACTCCTCAAGTGGATCTCAAGTTAGGGTTATAGGTACACAACGTTATTGTTATTAAAAAAAATTACTTATCTCTGACTTGACCTTCAAATATAGTTGTCACTACTGCAAAGTTCATTGTGTCTCTCAATATACACAATGCAATGAACCTAAATTTTTCATAATATTTACAGGATTTTTGACATCTACTGACCTCTGACCTGTAATGACTGTCACCTCGTGTGCTCCTATACATGTACATGTATGTTAATTTGCCTCAGTATCAATATAATTTAACTCCCCAAGTTAGTCAGCATTCCTCATGTAAAACAAAACAAATTTCTCATCTTTTCACAGGTTTCTTGACATCTACTGACCTCTGATCTTTGACCTTAATATGGTTGTCACCAAAACCATATAAATTCATGCCTAAGTATCAATAGTGGCTAAAGGTTGTGTGACAGTTCTCTATAGTAGATCTCGAGCTGGCCATAGGATAAAAGAAATTTCTCATCATTTTCACAGGATTTTGGATATCCATTGACCTCTGACCTTTAACCTTCATATTTTTACTAACAAAATTAAACTAAGTTTGGTTTACATACCTGTACTTGGTTTTAAGTTATGCCTAGGATAACGGCAATTTCTTTTCATTTTCACACGTTTTAGACATTTATTGACCTCTGACCTTTGACCTTCATATGGTTACTACCAAAACCTGCCCATCTTATTTGCATATTGTTATACATAATTAACCACAGTTCTGTTAAGTATGCTTTACTAATTTTCAAGTTATAAGTGAAAACAAACATGAGATTACATTATTTCGACATGATTTTAGGCCAAAGGTGACCTTTATTGACCTTTGACCTTTTGACCCTTTCACCACTCGAAATCTTTAGGACTTTTGATATGTTGTAGAGGAGTTTTACTGATTAAGATACATGTTTCATATTTTGTGAGGTTGACCATATTGACTGTATATATAGTTGTATGTTAAGTTATGCCTAGGATAACGGCATATTTTTTCATTTTCACACGTTTTAGACATTTATTGACCTCTGACCTTTGACCTTCATATGGTTACTACCAAAACTGCTCATCTTATTTGCATATTGTTATACATAATTGACCACAGTTCTGTTAAGTATGCTTTACTAATTTTCAAGTTATAAGTGAAAACAAACATGACATTACATCATTTTACATGATATAAGGCCAAAAATGACCTTTATTGACCTTTGACCTTTTGACCCCTTTCCACCACTCGAAATCCTTAGGACTTTTGATATGTTGTAGAGAGATTTTACTGATCAAGATACATGTTTCAGATTTTCTTGTTGCAATTAGTGTGAGGTTGAACCATATATTGACTGTACTAAATGATGTTTCCTAGTCAACTGCCTTGACTGTGCTGTGTTAAAATTTCAGCAGTATTGCGAACATACTGACCGACCGCTAAGACACCTTCCCCATCATTGATGGAAGGGTGAATTGGAGAAAAAAAATTGTGGAAAGGCGGACAACACACGTAAGGTGAAAGTCTCAAACGACCAGAATCTGTCTAGCTGTTTCCAAGCAAAGTGTCTGAAATGTAGGCTATACAGGACCTATACCATGATAATATATTTTAAAATGTAAAATTAAATGCTCTTTTTAATATATAAAGTTTATAGTTCTAGTGAAAGGAGGTATTCATAGCTCGAAAAGAAGAAGACTAGATGGAAGAAAAAACCAAGTGGTCCGACGAATCACAAACATTGTAAGGATGGAGGATGTAGAAAATAGAATAGAGAGAGGTGCATACATCTAAAATAGTCATGTAAGAATAACTGTTATTACAGGTAGATCATATCTAGATAAATAAAGTTTTGTCGTTTGCTTTGTTATGTTCCAAATAGTGTTCGATACAGGTTTCTTCATAACCACGTAACATTACAATACCCATGCTGAAAAATGAAATGAAAGGGTTAAATGAGACAGAACATACATTGCATATGAATATTCATCCAACAATAGTCATGAGTGTGTATAACTTGATAATTTATATCATACAAGATAATACTTATAATCCATGAGGGACATTAACTGGCAGTCTGTATTGAAATTAATATTACATCATCAAACATTTGAAGACATTAATGCGTCTGCAAGAGTGCAATGGCCATTTCATGGATATAAATGGAGTCATAACTGGAAGGGGGTTGAAGAAATATGAAAGAAGGATAACAACTAATGACTCTTGCAGCAGAATTCTACATCAAATCATTTCGGGTAGGAGGAAATTACACCAAGACATTCTTTTGTCCAAAGGAAATAGGTAGAAAATGATGAAAAGTTCCTCCCCCTGGAATAGAATCACAACAAAAATAGAAGTAAAAGGCATTTGAAGTGTTTTGAATTGGCTCTATTGTTATGGCTACAGCACAATAGCTGCGAGTATGCAGACTCATTATTCGAGTCCCATTCTAAGCTTGGCTCACGGATTCCACCCAACTTTCTCTTTTCTTTGGAGAATACAACGAAATGCTTGTAAACTCTCTCCTTTGAAAGCAGGCAAAATAGAGCAATTTGAAGATAATCTAGGTCCGACGTCAGGCTGTAACCAGGTACGTTACAAGGACCCGTGAAGAAGACTAGGATCGTTGACAGGGTCTTTCTATTAACCTGTCCAACGTTTATTTTGGTTCTTCTTTTACGCTAAGTACAACAGCCTTCAAAACTTAAGCAACCTATTAGATCTGAAAGGCTATATCACCACCTTTGAGCTAGAAGAAGTTAACATAAATCAGTTAATATAAATCATTACCTATACATCATGTGCTGAGCAATACTACTTTGCTGTCTCACTATAACCAGAGCTACCAAGTCTCACGCATCTTGCGTGAGACTCACGCATTTCGGGTCCGTCTCACGATCTCACGCAGAACACCCCATTTCTCACGCAAAATGAGAAAAAGTAGCATTATTATAGATTTATTTACCATTTTGGAGTCTCAAAACCGTAAAAAGGCTAAATATCGGCATTTTTGTTGCGCATCAATCCTTGCGAGTGCGATGTTTTCATGCAGGCGATCGTTATATGCAAGATAGCTTACTACGTGAAACATGTGTAGCGTGCGTGCGCGCCTCCTTTGTGTACAAAATACTACTGCGCGTGCGCACATGTGGTAACGCGCGCCGCGTGCGCACTGTTTTAAAACACGATGTGAATGATCTCACGCAAATTTTTTTTTGAACTTGGCATCTCTGTATAACAGACATTGCTAACAGCAAATACGATACCATGCTCTCCGCCTACATTACATTACTACCATAAAAAAATTTCCATTTCATCTCGAACATGCCTACATGGTCATCAAACATTAAGATAGTTCATAACTTTCAGAGTATTTCATGATCAATGTATCAATTGGGTAGACTACATAAAGTAAATTATATTGCATGGTTCCCAATTACATTAGAACAAACCATTGAAATCTTCTGCTTCTCTTTCTACAGCTAACTAAAGCAGCTTCCGATGAATGGCAATTATACACATTATACAGAGGGGTAGAACAAATACGAAAGGGGGCAAATGACAGAAGTGGATGGAAATACCCAGTAAAAGCATGACTACCAGCCCTGTAAAAGGGCATGTAGGGCGAGCCCTTTCAAATTGCCGGGAGACTCCGGGATTTCCAGAAATAAAAGTTGGTGAGAGATGGAAGCAAAATTTGGTCAGGATAGAGGGAAGGAGATAGGATGTATAGGCCTACTCAGTATTGGTTGAAGTTTGCATATTCATATGAAAAAAAAAGCTTTACAAGCTCGACAGTCGAATAATATTACGAAAAGGATTTCTAAAAGCATATATATATGTTATCTAGATACCGACCCTCTATAAATTCCCAAACTAGATTGGTTGGATCAGAAGTAGTTTTCCAAAAAATATTAACTTAAATAAAGACTAACTTAAATTATATATAAGCAAAACAACCATCATGCAAATGAACAAAGCTCATAGAAGGTACGAATATGTGTACATTGTTGTTATCATATTGTATTTCATGTTCAATTGTATTATTATCAAATCATTTAAAATATAACCGCATTCTATCATTCTCAGAGCTTACAATGCTTGCGACAAAAGATATTGCCAAGAACGAGGTAACATACTTTTTAAAATTTCTTCTGTACTCTGTGAATTCAATGTATTTTATTTTTCTCAATGCATGAGGTCAATAGGCTTTCCATAGTTAGGTCTGAATAGATGCCATGTTTGCTTGTAAGCTCACACCACAGTGACTTTGGGCCTCAGGTCTGCCCCCTTTTGTACCTCCAAAGGGCTAAGCACTGCACCCCTGGTCATTTCACAGGGTCATTCTTGTACTTGACACATTGTGACCCTTTCACATCACTGTATTACCCTTTCACACGGTAAAACTAATGTAGAATCATCATACATTGTAGCCTGAGATCTTTTCAAAATGCTATATTCAACCCAAAATGGGGGGGGGGGTGAACTTACAAGGATATCTGAAGCATTTTTTTTTTCAATACCTCAATGAAAAAAGTTACTGTAGATACTGACATTTCTGCCTCATATTAAAAAAATAGTGCCCACTACATGTTTGCCATAAAAATAAAATAATTTTAAAAAATAAATAAAAACTGGGTAAGTGCATAAATCACACCCACCTAATCAGATTTCGAACTTTATTTCCTGTCATTTATATAATATACATGTAGGCTACAATTCATCTTCCTGGTCTAAAGTTATAGGCTTTCCAAAACACCTTTTACAAGAAAGTACGCCTACACCTTTTATGGATGAAAAAAAAAATGAATTGCACAGCTATAACAGCAGTTCATGTATTTTCCTGGAAACTATACCTGTAATCATTCACTTGAAGTACTGGAGGGGGGGGGGGTTGTTTCCCCGTCCAGGAAGGTTATTCATTAACATCTTCAAGTGGTTTCAGTTTCAGGGTCTGAAACAACAACTACACCATCAACTGAGGATGTTTATATGAACTGTGCACCCTGGAACGGAGGCTATGGAATAACAGTGCTCTCCCACAGATTCACCATCATGGGGCTATCATGGAAATATTCTCTTCATATTTTTATGATTTTTATAAACTCCAAAGGTGAGCAGGTTCACTGGAGTAATACACCCAATATCCTTCCCCAATCTTCAGAGTCAAAAGAATTGGTATTGGATCTTCTGCTGACAGCCAGAAGTATGTTAATGCATAACACTTTACATGTACATATATGTACATGTACATCTAGATAATGCCCCTCTGGCTCACATAACATGAAGAGAGAGACTATTTGGGGAAGATTAGGAAAAATAGGAAGAAAATACTATTTGGGCTTGGGTGATCTTGGCAATGATAATATGTAGGCCTACATTGTAGGCCTACATGTATTACTTCACTTCTTGAGTTTTACACATGTGGGGGAACATTTAAATGACAGCATGAATTTTGATGCCATTCAATGAAGACCACTAGGAAGCAATTGGAAGACCTTTTTTTCTCTAAAACAACTAAAATAGTGACCACCCCCTACCTTCACTCTGAAAATTTGTGAGAGTGGAATTTCATTTTCTTTAGAGTGCCCTTTTTTTTAACTCTTTTTCATTTAGAGCATGTTTAACATTTACAGCTTAGCAGTTACAGCATGGCTCTTATATATCCATGGTTACAGGCAACATTTTATGTCAAAATAGATACAGATACATTAATTTGTTTTTTCTACGAATCATCTTTCTTTCCATAAAAGATGCAGTTCTGCACCAAAATTAAATTTAGAACTTCAATTTCTCCAAATCTCCAGAGTCAAGACACTGACTCACACTCCTACAAAATGTACATTACATTCCCAGGAAATGTAGAACATTGGAAAGATGACTTCTTCAGGAAATAGTAGCAAGCCTGACCTTTTGAAAATTGCAATTATTGTTTATTGATAACAGATGGAATATATCTGCAATAAAGTCTGGAAGTCTTTCAACTCATCCTATTATGAAGAGATACGTGATGTAAACAGTTGTCAATGTTCATCTTCAACCTAATGCATCAAAACCTGATCTCTCTTTATAAGGGGTACCCCTTGTTCATACACACAAAAATTATTGTATATCTATCCCAAGTTACAAATTGATTTGTGAAGTTACCGTCATCAAGAATCATGTTCCATCATTTGTGTGAACGCACACCCAAACTAGGACGATATAATTCTGAAGGTATTTATATGATCATGCGTTAAATAACTAGTCAATTGACGCTAAACAAGTTGTCTTAGCTTCAAAATAAACATATTGCGTATGAACGAACATTTATACAAAATTTCTTCATACGCTTTAGAAGATAACATTTGTGTGTGAACACCATGGTTTCCATATGATTGTTCTTTACACAGTGACTCTTAATACACCGTACTTGTGGGATAAATATTTTTAAGTGTGAACATATTTCGTATGTATACGATGATTCTTATAGTTATTTGAGATGATTTGGGGGTAAGATGTTTTTTTGTGTGTGAACACCATATTTTGTATATGATGAGCCCGAAATGTTTACGCAATATACAACTTTCCTACTAAATTAAAAAGGAGGTAAAATAGGTCAGGGTTTAAATAAGCAACAGTTTATTTCTTTCCTCAAAATTTACGACATGATTTATTATATAAAAAAAACTTCTACAGAAAAATTGTCATAGACAAATGCGACAATAATGAAAAATATGTCTGATACTTCATGCAAGACGTTGTAAAGCTAGTAACAATGCATTTTGTAAAAACTATAACCTAGACCTTGTATTCAATCCATCCGTATGTCGTCCCCCTCAAAAATAGTTCCACAAAACTATGTCATGCTTCCCTGAATAAATATTGTTAGAAGAAATCCATCACTGCATTTAGCTTTTATTCAACAAAGCAGTAAATTGAATTGTCAGAAGTAATAGGAAAGCAATAAATAGCAAGAAACCAGGACACACAAGGTTGTAAATACGTGTTAAGCGGTGTTACATTTGCTCATTGTATCTATTTCAAGTTGGTGAACATAAAGCTCAACTCTTGATTTAATCTCAAAATTTGTCACATTATAATCTCCATTTTTTCATTTTTTCATTTTTTTTTAGGGGGGAGGGGGTAGTTACCTTCCTAATATGGCATCCCTAACAATACAAACAATCATAATCTAAAGATGCTACTTCGCCTGTTGTATTTATACACCAAACTTACCTTTTTTCAATCAATTTACTTATTTTAGTACATTATTCATTAAATGTGGATCACAAATTGAAAAAAAAAGGTACTTGCTGATTCTATGGACAAATCAAAGCTCTCTTTTTATTTCTACATTGTACTTCTATTTTTACATTTATTTGTATCTTCTGTCTCTGTAACTTCATACAGGCTTTAGAGGTCAGTGCATTAAATGTTTGATGTAACTAGGGAGGGGCACTGGTCCTTTCCTATACAGTACGATACAGACAGGGGAATATAAAACTAAAAAGTTTCAAATATAAGCCATTTCTGATCCCTTGTCATCTTATTATGTCCGAGTACGCTTTCCTCATTCCCTACAATATCCTGTGTAAATTGCTCTTTTTTTTTGTGTGTCCTTCTTCTTCTTCCTCTTTCTCTTCTTTTCCCCCTGCTAATATACAAATATTTATTTGATTTGCGTTTCTGTAGTTATACATATTATTCTGTATATGGATGTTGTTATTATTGTTATATTCATCCTGTACAATTAAAATGCAGATTTAAGTTGCAACTTTGTTATTTTGTTTCCCAATTTCTGGTCCATAATTTCCTTTGGAATTGAGCCAACTGGTTCCCATACACCCGGATAGACAAGAACTTTCAGAGAAAATTACCAAAGAGAAGGAGATTAAAAATCCCGACAAAACACCACCCATTATTGATTTCAGTCCCGGCCAATGTTTTTCTCTTTTCAATCACATCTAAAATACAAAAGGTATCTGCTTCCAGCTTTCCATAATAGATGTTTCCGAGTACCACCATGAATTAAAAACCATGCATGTGTGTCCAGTTTTCCTCATAGCAGCACGAAGTTAAAACCCTTTCTTGTTAGCTTTATTGAAACTATGAAAACACTTTATAAATAAGGTCCTTAAGAGTGGAAATTTTGTTTTTTTATCATAACTATTTTTGTTCAATATCAGTAGGCAATAAAAGAATAAAAGGAAATTATTTCATTTCTGCTGAAGAAATTACTTGTTATTGTTTTATTACACATTTTGGTTTACCAGTAGTCAATAAACAATGCAAAACAAAGCATACAGATTTCAGTTAGTTGTTGTTATACCACAAATTTTGGTACATGCAGTTGTTAACAAACAATATAAAACCAAACAAATGGACTTCAGTATACAACTGCTACTGTATAAGCCAATATTTTCGCGTACAGATATTTTCGCGATTTTTGACTAGTTGGGGAAATTCGCGAGAGCAAAATTTCGCGATTTTGGTGATGACTTCATTACTATAAATAGCCTTGTACTGAAGTGGAAATTTTCGCGATGACCAACTCGCGAAATTCGCGAAAATAAAGTCACCGCGAAAATAACCACTTATACAGTATATTATATACTAGTACTTCATTGTATCAGAACTCTTTTTTGTTCAGTTCCCACTGTATTCCAATATGTTTGTTGTTGTCAACCATTTTATCAGAAGCAAGAATATATATTTTTTTTTAATATTAGAAAAATACATGATAGAGAGAGAGAAATAAAAACATAATAAATATGGGGTATTAGATATAGAAACAGAGAGAAAACCAGGAAATCAAGATCATCAAAAGACAAATGTCAATATCCACGAATAAACTTTATATGTTCATCACAATCTTATTCGGCCCAGCCTTTATTGAGACTACCAGTTATGATACAATCACAGATTGGAAGATGCATGTTTTATCACTCTGGCTATCTTTGGTAATAACTACTATCAGCCTCACGCTCTTATTGGGGGCGATATAATACAGATTCTTGATTGAATTCCTTCATATATCACTCATGCTCTAGTTTTTTTTCAGGGAGTGCATGCACTTCAAATTGGATGGCGAGAGCCGAAAGGCTTTTAGCGCTACAGAGAAGTACATGGAATAATTCCCTTCTCGCTCTTATAGGAGACAATAATATTGTAGTATGAGAAAATATATACTGCCATATGAAAGCATATAAATTGACAGAAAAAAAAACACTTCATTGCACTACTTGAAAATGTAACTTTAAATCCAAAAATATTTTATGATAGAAAAAGCGTGGATGTTGTGTTGTTCGACAAATTCAATTTTTATATTGACTTGTGGTTATCATGGTATTGCCATGGTTACTAAGTATACAAAACATTATTTGCTGATGAAATATTAATCTTATTCCCTTTCAATATGTGACAAAAAGACTCAACAAACATGAATGTAAGTAAATATAAAATAAAATAAAATAAAATATCGTCTGGATTCAAAAGAGCATTATATAAAATTAAATACCTATTATTTAAATATACATCTTTATATAGGCCTATCCCTCTTATGCTTATTATTATCCAGGAAAGCATTTTCGTTTATCAGAAATCACAGAAGTATACAAATTTTACTCTTCAAATTGAAGATGCTAGTACTAGAAGTTTGTATGTTACATTTTGGCCCTCTGTTACATTTATGTAACAATGTGTCGTGTTCATCCAAGCGTAAAGACATACCACACAAAAATGGTACCAAAAGATGCGGGAGGAGTTACTCTTTCGGAATATGTAAAATAAGTGAAGATGCTAGTACTAGATGTTCGTATGTTACATTTTTACCCTCTGTTTCTCAAAACTGATTTGATGTAACATAGGAACTTCTAGTACTAGCATCTTCAATTGCTCATTGATATAGGGCCTTCCCTATACAAGACAAACCCCAAGGTTATGAGGATGATGATTTCCAAATATCATAAACTAATGACTATAAATCAACATACTGCTGGAACCCTTTGATTACTGGTCAAGTGACCTAATGAACTTCTATTACAAGCTCTCTGTATTTGCTCAAGAAAATTACAAGATGCTTCAGAGAATTCTATATTTATTTGCACTGTATAAATACTGAATTATTGTTGTAAAAGATGGTTAGACCACTTGCAGCTATGCAATTATTTGTCAACATGTTTGAGCAATGGTAACCTACATGTACGTGTAGCAGGAAATGTGTCAAATTTAAAATATATTGTCATGTATCTACACATTTATCTTTGAGTGCGGCTCTTTTTGTTTGTGGACAGACAAACTTTGAACCTACGCTGTATCCTATAAACGTAGAGTAAATATCAGATAGCCTTGCACAAAAGTTCCAGCAATTTTTGTTTATGTCTCGGTTCCTTTTGATTTTGATTAGTCTTTTGTAAGTATTTCATTTATCTTGTTTCCTGTTTATTTTATTATCATACAAGGACCCCATTGGATATAAGCCACTTTTTCGCCTTTCCTTTTGATTTTGAATCGACTTTTTACGTTCAAGTATTTTGATAATCTTTGTTTCTTGTTTATTTTATAATCATACAACATGTACAGGGACCCAATTGGAAAATAACCTGGTGGGTATTATGATCTAGTGATGTATTTAGAAAGGATATCATTCATTTGAAAAAATAAATCTAGTCAAATTGTGATAATCTTCTGACGTACATATGGAATAGATTTGTGGAATGGCTAATAGATTCTAATGCAATTTTCAAATAAAACCTATCTACATCTAGTTGAAATTCAACCACAGGTGTTCACAGATTAATGATTCAGACGGAGCAAAAAATTATATCATGCCTCATCAATCATCCAATGCAATTTAGTAATTATCCTACAAATATCAAACATATAAACAACCATAATCAAGCTGCATATGGCAGGGTAGAGAAGGGGAAAAATAATTATTTAACTCATTTTTAAGTCATGGGCAAAACTAAATCCATTATAATCCGGGTAAAGAGCTAGCCTAGGTCAACTTAAAAATATTAATTTGATGACAAAATTCCGGAACTTCTTTTCATCGGAAGTTTGCTGTCAAACTTGCATCCTGTCTGGACAAACAAAATTAGCCACACAAAAAATGACAACTTTAGAAAATGACACAAGCCTTCGTATATCAAATTCTCAAACTCAAGGACATATGTTTTAATAGAATATGGTATAACAAAATTATGGCTCTGGAGAAGGGATAGGTTTAAATGTATCAAAGTCCTATAGCCAAGGTTATTATTTTCGAACAAATTAGGCACATAGGATTGCTATATTTAAATTAGGAAAAGGGCTAAACATATTTTTTGATACCCATTAATTATTTGCAAATACGGGTATGAAGAAATTCATGTATCCAATTAAACAAATGTAGATATTGACCCTTAGCAATGGATGTAGTCCTACCTATTACCTTATTTCAAAATAGGAGAAAGCCTTGATTCTAGCGTAATAAGATTCCAGTGGGCATCATAAATGCTTCAAATTTAATTTACATGTAGGCCTACACTCTAAAAAAAATGAGTAAAATCTTACCCAATATTGAGCAAAAAGGTAACTCGCGTGAAATTGAGTAAAAAATATTACTCATGCGGTTGAGCTAAATGTTACTGAGTAAAAAATATTACTCATGCGGTTGAGCTAAATGTTACTCAGAAAAGAGTAACTTTTAGTCATCTATGTATCATTCCTAATCCTAGCTTCGAAAGGAGTAAACCATTAACCATTAGTTTACTCATTTTCTTGCGAGTTACCTTTTGACTCTGTTAAGAGTAAACAAAATTTACTCCGTTGGGAGTAAAGCATTACATGTAGTTTACTCATTTTCTTGCGAGTTACCTTTTTTTTTACAGTGTATATATATATAGGTCAAGATAGATGATCTAAGAGTGTGTTCAATGTCCAATTTCAAATTTATACGCCAACATGAATCATGATACAAAACGCAATTACAAAACGCTGATATAAAGAAAAACAAAGAGGTGTTCATTGTCCCCCATCCCCGGTCGTAAAAATAAACGTGTTTCAAATCTCAATTTAAATTTATACGCCGAAAATTTAAACGCCGAAAAAGATGCGTTTACAAACACAATCAGCTTCAATTTTACGACCTTGAGCATCGCGATTGCAACGAAATGCGACATTGAACAGGATTGAGTTTTCAAACGTGTTTAAATGTGCTCTCGCAATGGAAGCTTCCGGTGCAATTGAAAAAAGGAGAAGATATTTGTTTTTTGAGAGCGGGGAATTTAAAGACGATCGACGTATAAACACGTTTAAATTTTGGACACTGAACGGTGCACCGTTGATCGCGTTTGTGTTTGAGTTTTGTGATTGCGTTTTGTATCATGATTCATGTTGGCGTATAAATTTGAAACTGGACATTGAACACACTCTAACTATACTAGGGTAAATGCCTCAATTCAATAATCTTTCAGGTTCCTTTCATATAATCACATGCTGATAATCTAATCATGCCTGATTTCTATGACGTAAATCAGCCATTTAGGAAAGAAAATTATTAATTTGACAATCATGAGTGTGATTACTCTACAGTCAAAAGAGTCAGAAACTACATGAAATATAGACAAAAATGCCTGTTTTCACCAGATTATTTTCTTCTCTCCCGTGATCTGGGAGGAGATTATGAAAATTATGAAATGATTATCTTCAGGAGGGTCATATCATCTCAGCGAGGGAGGACCTACTTGTTGGAACATATTGATCATGAAGGTGTTGGCATCATAGTTGCATGAAACATTATTTATAATATGACAGCATAATTAATGTTTATTTAAGATTTATGTAACATGAATGGATTAATCAAGATTAATACATATTCTGATAAAAGTATATAAACCTATGTTGCTTGATCCAGATTTCACCCATTTCATCCTATAGATGTTTTACACAACTATAGAAAGACTCTTGTTAACTGAAGCCTTCAAAATATGTAGCCATTAAAAAAAAATACATGTAGTTGTGATTCACTTCACTGATAACTTAATAGACTGAATAGATTATGAATTTGATGAATAAATCCCTTTAATCACATCATGTTTTTAGAGCAAGATTCTGCCTTTAATATTTTTCAAGGTCAGAAGGGCCTAGCCTTGCGATGTGTCATAGTAAATCTGAGAAACATTTCATTAAATCCCCAGAAGACTCAAATCGCTTGAAGATGTCACAAGAGAAGTATCATCGCCTTGAAGGATTAGAATCCCAGGATATGGTGTGGAGTGAGTGACGCAGCACTGAGCAAAGTCAAGCACATGCAAGGCTGTGACACCTCATAGACCCATTTCATATTCAACTGTTAAACTTAAAGAAAATGGGATTCCATCAGGATTCTTTCAAGATTCCAACCCAAGACTTCCTGATTACTGTACAGGTGCTCTACCACCTGTGCCATGGAAGGCCCTAATGGCAATTTCCATCCCGGACTCAAGAGAACTCCTCTTGAGTTCGAATCCCGATGTAATCCAATTTTTCTTTGCTTATTTTTGCTTTCCTTATTAGGCCCTATATATTTCTGGTCAGTTTGGAAAATATTGCTAAAGTAATATGTTAAGTAAAAAATAAGTTGTCCACAAAATAAAATGATTCCATGTCTACAGAGGGAGGGGGAGCTCATGTGCATTTTTTTAATTTATTAATTTTTTTTGGGGGGAGGGGGGGGGGTGTCTAACCGGACATTACAAAGCTTTTAAGAAAGTTTCGGGTATTAATTAGCACATGGTGTATCAGACACATCTAATAAAGCCATGATAATACAGCACTGTGAGATCAAGGGATCTTTCAGCTTAGAAGGAAACTGACTCACTCAGATGTCATTAAGATTCGTAATCCGTCATTTGACTTGGTAAAAGACTCATTCACATGAACACTTCTTGATATAATCAGATCACAAGTGATTTTAAAACTTCTGTAACTTCACAATATCCTCTTGAAAGTGGTACAATGTATATTAAAACACAATTATAATAAAAATACTGCCCACTTTTCACAAAATGGAAGAAAGTAACAAAAGTGAATATCCAGTAAAAGAACGAAATCGTCAGCTTCCCACAAGAAGTTACTTAGCGCAATGCAATGCGTATACTTTAAGCAGCTTCTTACAGGTAGGAGACAAAATTTGGCTTTTAATTAAAACCGTCATTAACGCAATTATGCTGCCTTACCTGACATATATCCTGTAAATGTACTGATTCTTTCAATTCAATGCATCTTCTGTAAATATACATATCAATCTTCAAAAATCAAATCAAATAAAGTTTATAAAGACTTACCCTATTCCGGGACATGGGGTTGTCAAAGTCGATGCCTGGAGCCACAAAAAGGAAGCCATATTGAAGAGCTTTCTTGGGTTTCTGTAAAGAGAGAAAGAAAATAATATTTGAGATCAATAATCCATTAATAATCATCTAATAACTTATAAAATGGACAATAACTACTGGGTCCTTTAAGATAAAGGGTCCCAATTAATTGCAAATCGATAGCAACTAATCAGGATCCTCATTGCATGCACCCCTCGTATAGAAGTATCACTTTAAACCAATCAGAATGGTTGTTTCAAATTTGCTGAAAGCCAGAAGGATGTTAATTGCATTTTAAACATGATAAATGCCCTTCCCTCTCTCACAAAACAAAAAAATAAATAAATAAATAAATGAAAAGAAGCTTCATATTCACAGATTCTGTGGCTTTTTAGATTTGTTTCATTTCATTCATCCTCATAAGCCTTGCTAATAAAATGAAAATGGGGACATGTAATTACTGGATAGGGATATCCCGATAGCTCTATCATTATGCGTGCCAGAGGTCAATAACTGTCCAGGGTGCAATCAGACTCATTTAACATACTCCATGTTCAGAAGCAAACAGACATTAGGCGCTGCTGCACTAGCTCGAACTAAAAAATAGCGCGCTAATTGGTAGATCGGGAAAAAACTCGAAAAAAAGAAACCGGTCCTGCATTAGCTCAAGCTATTTTTAAATCTCGCATTAACGATCTGACCTGGCCTTGAACAAACAAGCCCGATGTGTATTGCGCAACTGGTATGCTACCGCTAGCGTATACACGCACAGGTGCACAATTTCGTATTTATCTCGAGCTAGTGCAGCACCGCGCAAAATAACGCGCTATTTCGTACCAAAACCGCAAACCAGCTCGAGTTTTTTTGAAAAAACCTAGGATGACTCGGGCTGGGATTTCAGCCAAATTAGCGAGCTATTTGACCGCAACGCCAGCTCACCTTTGATCGGGCTAGTTTATCAGATCACAAATAGCGCGCTATTTAAAATAGCTCGAGCTAGTGCAGCAGCGCCTATTGATTCATATACATTTGTGTAGACTTAAAAGCCTTCTGCATCTAGGAGGTGGTATATTGTTTCCATTATTGGACAGGAATTGTTCATCATTTGAAATGCAAATAAAACAAATATAACTGTTCATCATTTGAAATGCAAATAAAACAGTTATGAGCAAAAGCCAGTGTTTAATATCTCCCAGTGGCATAAAACACTATTGGCTGAAAAAAAATAATTGTCCATCCAATATCTTGCTTTGGCTATTGATATACGACGACAGATTCTGAGATGAAACTGTTCACCCCACACCCATGACAATTATTTGGAAACGAAATATACAGCTAAAGAGATGGAGAAATATAGGACATGAGAATACGACAGCCCCACCCACACAAGCCACAAATTTGGTGGACTTGTTACACCCCTACCATCTCAAAGGCAAGGGCAACAACAGCTATTAAGCAAAGGTTGCAAGGCAGGTTATCAAAAATCAAATAATATTCACTTTTAATGAAATTTCAAGGTAAGAAAAGTTCTCTTCATGACATAAACAAGTTCATTGTGTTGAATTAGATCACACTACAGGCCCATGAGCAATATATTTGTACTTCGTCAGTCAGTATAATGACATTTTCTTTCCCAGTCAGTGACACTCAAAGGCAATTTAGTTTGGATTAGGGTTCATCTTCACCAAGGCAATGTTATAGTTCCTGTGTGCCCCAAGGTGGATGTAGGAACAAATAGAAGAGGACAGCAAAGTTCCCCTATCCTATTTTCATCCATTGAAATTTGTAATTCTTTATCTCCTAGATCTTAAAAGCTGCCGAGAATTCCTATTTAAGTAAGAATCTACATGTACTCTATCTATAACAACGTTCAGTACACTCAATAGAACTTAGTTACTATTCTGTCTCCCCCCCCAAAAAAAAAAAATAATAAATAAATAAATAAATAAATAAAAATAAATAAATAAATAAATAAATAAAAAGAACAGTTAGACAGATTGCCCCCCCCCCATTAAAAAAAACCTCTCCAAAGAGTCTGCAACAAGTACTACAAACGTGCCTAACTTTTAATAGATCAAAATACATGTAAATGGGTGGAGGTGAGGCAAGGGGTGGCTTATGGTGTTTAAAGTCAGGAAACCTCTCATCAGCACTGCCTCCCCCCCCCCCCATCAAAAAAGGAAAAATACATGACTGCAAGTTGCAAGTTCATCCTGTTTTCCTCACGAAGTGAAAACATAGGAGATGTACATTCCCCCAGTCAGGTCGTGCCATGCAAATTCTCAAGACAGATATATGTGGAGTAAAAAGTGCAATCACCAAACGCAAGGAAAGGCAAGGGGGTACTATGGTTTCTGTTCTAAAAATGGCATCCAATTGCTAATGGCTTGACAATACTCCATCAGTGTCTCCAAGACGAAGTCTTGCTGGGTAATACATATACCGGAGCCAGGGGATCGTGGATTGAATGAAAAGATGCTGGGATGCTGGTTATCTCTCCGACCGTTTGATGTCATCGTTTTGTTGTCTGCATGACTTCGGGGAGTATCCTAGCTATCGGGTTACCTTGAGATGCGCTTTTAATAGGAGGTAGAATTGTTGACGATGTACATGGTATGTTGTCATGGTTGCAGTGGCAAAGGACAAACCAGTAACCTTTCTCAGGTGAAGCCCTATGAAGCCATTTCATTTGGACCATTTATTGCTTAAATGATACTATAACACAAAAGAGTATATTTAAAAGACTATATATATAACTACCCAGCTTGTGTAGGAACATTGACTGCAACTTTTCCCACATTTAATTTTCATTTTTTTTCTTTCTATTTGTTTCAGTTAAAACATAAGTAATTTTATGCCCGTATGTTAGAACTTTCCTGTATTAAAATGCAGCTCAATCCGGGATTCAATATATTGCACTCTTGTTAAAAATTGGCTAAATCAAAACTAAAAAAAAGTCTGAATTTGAAACCAGTGGCACAGGATGTCTCACGTGTTTGCAATAGTCGTAGCAGGTCACTGTAATTACGCAGAAAGACATATAAAAGCCAAGAAAAATTATTATGATTACATTTGACCCAAGGATTTGATATCAAGGCAGAAGAGCTTCAAATGATATTCCCCCAATCTGTATGATATTGATATTGAATATCATAATCGTCAAATCGGTATGAAATTGACATTGAACATCACCTGGCTATACTTGTCTCGTGCCCAACCATGCTTACTACTAACTAGCATCCTAATGGGATCAACTTGGGAAGATTGGCCATCTAGGAGGTCTGCATGGATCGAGCACCATGATATCAAACAGGCCTGTTGCCCTGATGGCCGGCCTGGCTGCGGCCAATTATGGCTTCCAGCGGACTTCCCATGATTCAATTTGCGGTGTAAATCCGATCAGTGGCTTAGCCGGTGTGTGATGAGCATGCCTGGTCTAGCGTTAAACAAGATTGGGATGGGTGATGAGTGATCAGAGCTGGATGTAGCAATGCAGAGAACACATGTGTGAATGCTGTTTGGGAATCTCAAAGACATAACTACCCTCTGTAACACAGAAAGAAAAAAAAAATCATACATTGCAATCTATGTACCAATATGAAGAGCAGTGTGTCTAAATAAAATATATCAATGCCAAGAACACAAGTGTGAATGCTATTTACATTTCCCCTGTCAAAAAAAAAAAAAAAAAAAAAAAAATCAGTTTTAAAGGATTCAATGATTTATGTATTTTTTTTTAATTCATGTACTATACAAGAAAAGTAACATCCATCCATTACAATCAGGCCTACATGTGCATAAAGACAATTCAAGTATACATGCCATGGGTACTAGGCGTGGATTCAGCATCAGCTATAACAACGGATTTTGTCGGCCCAATTGTCTGGGGGAACAATAGCTGCTATATCATGCTTGGGTATAGGCCAAAAGAATCTTTTGTATTAGCTGATGCTGGATCGGTACAAGAATGTTGCTGTATACTCATATCTATACACATACAGGTAGCTTCTAAGATATAGGCCTATTTGTAGTTGTGAGGATCATCAGTTACAAAGATCGGGCGATGATCAAATGGCCTCCAATTTTCAGGATGTAAATAACCTCAGGCTTGACATCTAAATTGAATTGATATCTGATTGCCTCATATAAAAATGGAATATTCGTCCTGAAATTGCATCAATTTACAGATGTAGGCAAAATGATTGTTTGTCTCCCCCCCCCCCTCTATCTCTCTCTCTCTCTCTCTGCACCTCTCCCACTCTCTATCGAAATCCTATCTTCTCTTCTGACTGTCTCTCTCACACACTCTCTATCTCTCTTACTTTCTCTCTATCTTTCTTTTCATCTCACCCTTTCTTTCCATCTCTCTACCTTACTCTCCTATTCTAAAAGCATATTTTCAATTAACGTTTTCTATTAATTTCAAAACAATGAACAGGAAATATGATTTTGCTCACCCCTGGGAAAATGCATTTTGATTTTAAAGCGGCCATGAAACCAATCAAAACAAAAAGTGCATTCCTATGAAATCAACAAGAGTTCAGAATCATGACTCATTCCAGCAACATGGTCGTCCATCCTCCATTTCACAGGGAAATAAGGGTGCATTCATGGTCAGAGAAAAAAACTAAACAGGAACATGAATCATGATACAAAACGTAATTATAAAACACACAATACAATCATGATCAGCGGTGCACCGTTCATGGTAGAAAATTTCAAGCTGATTATACATGTACATGAATGGATTACCTTTAAATTCCCCGCTCTTAGGGCAGCTTACAGCATTCGCAAAGTCCAAGGTCATGATGGTCGTAAAATTGAACCTCAACGTCTTTTAAACCGCACCTTGTTCGGCGTTTAAATATTCCTCGGCATGGAGATCCAAAAGACGTTTATATTTACGACCAAAAATATTGGAACTAAGAACACAACCTTTGTTTCTCTATATAAACCCCTAACAAAAAGTTCCGCAAATGGACTTTGGGCCATGATAACTTTTCAGGTATTAGTTATTCCTGATAGTTTGACTACTGGAAAGATAACCTATTCCCCTTTTTATTGATATCCTATTTGCAATGATTGTGTCATGCTTCAATGCATAGAATGTCAAAATATGGAGAAAAGTAAAACGTCAAATGTTGCAAAATGCAGTTTTATTGATCAAATTTAATTCCAAAACTCAACTTTAGACCTTGATAACTTTTGAGGTATTTTATCATTTTTATTGAATTTTTTACCATTGCCGAGTTCATTTATTCCTCTTTTCAATGATACCTTAATTGCAACAATAGCATTGTTCGTGTATGCACAGAACACCTGAATAATAAGACAAGTCAGAAATCAAATGTTGCAAATTGAATGCCTATTGTGACTGTCATTGTCTATTGCGAGTTACTCATATTGAGTAATAACAATGCATTTAGCAACTTTTCACTTTTTACTTCGCATTATGTTCGTGAAGTATGTGCATTCAATCATGATGTTACCATTGCAAATAGGGTATCAATAAAAAGAACAATAAATTAACTTTTCAATGCTACAAAATATGATAATGATTAAAACCCCTATTAAAATCTATCAAGGTTCAAACTTGTGTTACAGAACATCTAAACTGGACATTATCTTTTACTTTGCCTTTATTTCAGTTGGTATTCAGGGGTTCTGTGGACCCAGGCATGACATCACCATGTTAAATTAGGTATCAATAAATAGAGGAATAAATGAACTTGACAATGGTATCAAATTCAATAAAAATTATAAAATACCCCAAAAGTTATCAGGGTCTAAATTGGAGTTGCAGAACTTTAATGTGATCAATAAAAGTGCATTTTACAACATTTGACTTTTTACTTCTCCCCATATTCTGATAATCTGTACATTGAAGCATGACACAATCATTACAAATATGATAGCAATAAAAAAAGGGGAATAAATTATCTTTCCAATGGTATGAATATCAGGAATGAATAAAGCGTACATAAAAAGTTACCATGACCCAAAGTCGATTTGCGGAACTTTTTGGGAGGGGTATATCTGTGTTTTGTAATTGCATTTTGTATCATGATTCATGTTCCTGTTTAAAATTTAAAATCAACCATGAACGCATGCTATATCTAATGAAAAACACTCCGCTTACTCTCCCACCCGTAAAGCCCCTATACACCCACCATTTATGGCTACAATTCATCATCATTTTAGCTAGGTACACACAGCTGTTTGCGCAAGTCAATTTCCCATTTGCAACACCAAAAAGTTTGTGCGCAGTCGTTGATTGGGAATTTAAAGGCTGTTTCGCAGAATGGGATAACTTTGGATTAACGGAGAATGGAGAGCTGAAATTACTTCCTAAACATTTCAATACAGCACAATAATTGAAGTACATGTACGGACAATGGATTTGTTCATGCCTATGGGCACCGAACATCAGATGCTATAGTACAATAAAAACTATTTTCTCATACAAAGCGTTATCATCTTTATATTGTTCATTCTCTGTTGTCATTTTTGTCATTTTTTGTGAGTGTATTTCATAATTTTTCTTTTTGCAGAGCATACAAATGAAGTTTTTAGATTACTTCTATAAGCCAGTGAAATTGACAGTATTGATTTGCTGCATATCACAAGATCCCAGTTTTATAAACAGATTTTTTATTCATATAAAGTCAAGTTTATGTCTCCCAATTTATTGGTTATAAGAGGGAGTATGACTTCTTAAATTTTAAATCAAACATATAATCCATATAACTGTTTGCATGGTGTACATGTATGTTCAATCATCCTGAATACACCAATAGTGGAAAATAGGGAGTTTGTGTACTTTGTGACATTACAAAGTGCAGAAGAGGCAACGTCATAAATGCTGATTGTGAACAAAAACCCTGGTTCTCTTTTTCAATTACTATTATGGACATGTGTTGCTAGGAAACCTATTATTGCACAAACATACATTAAATATTAATAATATTTACAGACATAGACAATGGAGACTAGAGTCTCTTTCTCAACTGCATTTTATGCATGCATTGTGATGCGACAGGCAATTGCACAATTGTAGTTCATCATTTGAAGCTCTGAAAATAAACATTGGGAAATGCGAACTAGTTCTCCTAGGTTTACAAAAAACAAAAAACATAAAAAATTAAGCAACCTATTTTCCATGTGTAAATTTAATAATGTAGGCCTATTCAAAGGGAGCTTTGTGTATTGTTATGTTAACCCATTTTTGCCAACCTGATATTAGGATCTGTGCAGAACCTCTCTAATACGAGTTTGAATGTATTAAAACAAGGGAATATTCCTGATCACATCCATTTTGTGTCCATATGTTTCTATCTTTCCATGCCATTTCTGAAAGACTTTCCACCTCCTCTTGTTTGAAATGTCCCTAACATCATTAAATGATACATTTATATGTTATCAAAAAGATATTTAACTGTAATATCTCCTCGATGGTACACAGGCTGCTACAAAATCTTATCTTTATGCAATTTTTTGCTAAATTTATTTCAATTTTCAGGCAATGTGTTTCAAAGTTTGTTGTTTTTTGGGGGCCATTTTGTTTGTTATGTTGTTATATATTCTAATACCCCGAAAGCGGTTAATAAAATAGCGTTCAAGGAATAAATTCACTCAGCATATAGTCTACCCCCTGAATGTGTTTGATAGGTGGTTAAAGGGGAATTATCCCCTAAGAGAAATTTGGCTTCAGTGAATGGAGACAAACCTAAACGACATATTGGTAAAAGTTTCAGAAAAATCAGACAATGAATAAGAGAGATATGAATTTTCAGATTTTAAGATCACTTATGATATGGAGATCCTCCAATTGGCAATGTGACCATGATGTGTGATGTAATGCAGGGAGATCTGTCCCATATCTATTGTACACATTTTACTGAAATCCTGTTTTTTCTCAATTCTAAAGGTAGAATATATAGAAATTTGTTTATGGATGACATGTAAATATATGAAACACATAATAAATCATGCACACAAAATCTGTTCTATCATTAGAATGAACATAAAGAGACATTTTGAATAGTTTTGGAGCACACAATATGGGGAGTTCTCCCTGTATGACATCACAAATGGTGACTGCGTTGCCAATGTGAGATTTCCTATGTCATCAGAGATCTCAACATTCAAATGCTCATAACTTTCTTATCATTTATCTGATTTTTACCAAATCTTCACTGATGTGCTTATTTGATTTTTCTGCATCCACAGTAAGCCAATTATCTCTAAAGGGTCAATTCTCCTTTAAAGACACTGATGAAATCTGACGCCCTTGATAGGGTGAAGTTTAAGATCTAGGCCATTGTTGGGGTGAAGATTTGAGTCATGCCAGCAAGCAGTGATGTTCCAGAAAGTCTACCTGGTTCTGAACTTGAGGTCTGTGAGAGGGTGGGGCACAGTCAGTTTGAAGAGAAGGGAGAACACCATACTTCTTATTATACATGGCAACGCTCAACATTAGCATGTGCCCCGTTGCTCGGGGCAACCAGATTTGACCCTCAGGCAACCAAATTTGGAAGATATGATCAAAGTAGTTGCCCGAACTGGGCAATTTTTCTTGACAGAGTAATGTAAGGTCCTATATGATGGACTAAATGTATAGGACTTTTCTTATTTTCTGCCCCTTCAAAATAGGTTACATTATGAGTTCATTGTAAATCACATTTTATGCACAGTTTTCAACATAAAAATAAAAATCTTCAATGTCGTTATAGTTTTTGTTTTTTGGCCAGGCAACCAGATTTTTCATTCGGGCAACCATTTTGGAGGAAAATCAGACTTTTGGTTGCCCTGCTGGGCAACTCCTAAAATATGTTAGTGTTGAGCGTTGCACATGGTGTCCAAATTGAAATTCTTCAGATTTGTGAGGATGGTATGCATGGTTGGGTTGGTTAATTGGTTGGTTGGTTGGGCTTTTTTCCTGGAGTGTATCATACAGATACGGCTGGAACTGACCTTAAAACATCACCATCTGATAGACATGACAAAGATTTGTACCCTGGGTCTAACCAGTCAGTTTGTAAATGACCATAAAACATTACTGCTACACCAAATCCTGATCTCTAAAGACATGTGGAGCCCTTTTGTTTATTTTTAAACATTTTTAGGGACAGACCAATGTAGCTTAGATTCTGTGGGACCTCTGTACATCAGTCCTCTTGCTGTGTTGAGCCCTGCGAGAGGACATCTACATGGTCATGAACCTGTGAAAAGCAGGTTGGTTCTTAGGGGTAAGGGTGGGGTACAATGTGGCATATAGGAGCAGAGGGGTTGGGTGAGGGCAAGAAAAAGGTCTTTTTACACAGGAAGGGACTCCAGCAGGTTAACTAAAGAAACGCAAGAAGCTTTTTGATACGATTTGCTATAGATGATCGCAGTACCACACCATAGAAACTTGACTGTGATTCAATTTTTTGCAAAGATCATGACAGGGCACGTGAAGTTGATGGGGTGAAGAGGTGTAGAAGTGAGTCATGACATGTGATGCTCATCATGGAGGGTGTGAAGAAGGTGACGTCTTTGGATCACTTTCAGAACAAAAAATGATCGGTGTGGAATAATAGGAGTATAAATAGGGACTAAAGGGTTGCAGAACTAACGGCATTTAGGATGGCAAAGGGGTCTTTTACTGTGTAGTGAATGCTTGCAAGCATTGCGAATGAGCTGTGCCACAGAGAGATAAACCAATTCCATTTCATGAGTTACCACTATAATGCATTTTCTTTTGTAAAGTGCTTGCCTAACAAAGCAGTACAAAAGAAAATGTGAAATGTATATATCTACTGTTTGAGGAGTTTGCTAGATTCTCTCCATGTATGCCACTGCTCAATCTCAACTTTCGCAAGCATACGCTACTCAGTGAGATACCCCCATTTAGACCGGTATTTAAAGATTGATTCAATATTAAAGGGGAACAAAACAGAATCCTATGTGGTAGGTGTACAATGTTTCAATGAAAACACAGTTCAGTTACAAAAAAACAAACAACAACAACAATAAATGGTCTTTATAGACATATCGAAAAGGGCAAGCATACAGCTATTCTGCCAAAGTAAAAGAAATATATATTATACTTCACGAAAGCTCTTTCATAGTTCAGTTAGAATCTATTGATATCAAATGTTACACAGCATAGACAAAACATTCTCTACCATGCCTGGTTCTATGTTTATTTAAAAAAAATCAGAGGTTATGAACTTTCCTGCACTCTACCTCTGTTGACAGCTAGTATTGCAATAAGGCATATAATTTTCAATATCTAAAGGAGACCCTAGCCTATAATCACAGACTTATCACGAAAATTGATCAGGGGACTGATACGATTTGAATGAAATCTGTGATTTCTTCTCAGCTTAGTTAAAAAAAATATTGTGGTAATAAACAGTACATGACACCTTGTTTTATAAAATATTGTTTTCAGGATTTGGGATATAAATTTTGGGGAGGGTGAGGGAAAGTGTCTGGTGAGCGAGACTAAGACTTTTAACCCAACCCTCATCATGACTCACATGATTCAGGTATATAGCTGTCACCAACATACAATGTGGTGATGACTTGTTTTCAATTTTGTATATCAACTTGCAGAAATATGTCCATCTTTCTGCTTGTAAATGGATCAGCATCGCGCTATTGTTGGCGATTTGGGCTTGAACTTAAAGCAGCAATGGATAAACTTACAACCTGGGGAAAGACAGAACACTACATCGAAGGATAGACGATTGAGTAAGGTGTATTGTTTGCAAACTTATGGATGTCAAGGTTATGTGTTCTGACTTGAACTATCAAAACATTATCTAACTACAACTCTTGCACATACTGGAGAAAGTAATTTTTTTTCCCACTACTGTAAACGTGGAAATTTTCGCGGTACATTAATTTTCGCGGATTTCGCGCAAAGATCGTACGGCGCGAATTTAAAAACACGCGAATATATGAGCATGCTTTCTTATGCATGCTTTACATAGGTTAAATTGCGTTCGTACGTAAATGCAGCGCGAATTTAAAAACCCACAAATACGCTTTGAGGCCTCTAAGCGCGAAAAATTAATCGCGCGAAAATAACAGCGAATACAGTATATGAAACATTTTTCAAGAAAACATCAACACTGCCACAAAAATAAAACTACTAGTATGTAGGCCTACTCATTTTTATGTTAGCTAAATATATTAGTTTAATTTAAATTGGTCAAAGGCCCTATGTGTAGGTATACATGTACGCCTAGTTGCAATCTGTAAAATTAATGGATTTAAATAATACCCCCCCCCCACCAAACAAAAACAAAAAAAAAAGGGTGTTCAAACCTTCACTTTTTCCCCTTTAATATTAACCTTGCACAATAATGTTGTAGTATATGTGGGCTTGTTTGTTTTGCTGTTTATGGGGGTGGGGGTTCTGTTCTATTTTGGGGCTAAAAAAATCTGCATCATGCATTTACCAAGGTTGTAGCCCGGGCCTAGATATTCTATTCCTTGCAAGGTCCAACACAATTTAAGTTAAATTGTGTGTGAGAATGAGACGATAGTCAGTATAATCCTATAAATTTCACACTTTTAAGGCATTATTATAGCTGCATCATGTTTGTTCATCAAAGACTTATAATGCATTGAAAGTTATATTATGTGTGTGAATGGGTCAGAGTGTTCACACGATCCTCTACATTTCACACTTTAGGCATTATTGTGGTTGGATATATAGTTGTCCTTTCTCACAAGGTATAGGCCTACTTAATGAAAGTCAAATTTTATGTGTGAATCGGTCAAATTATTCACATACATCCTCCAAATTTCACACTTTAAGCATTGCTAACAAGGTGAACACAATGAAAGTCAAATTTTATGTGTGAGTGGGTCAAATTATTGGGATAATCCTCTACATTTTATACTTTGGGTATTACTATAGCTCCATCCCTTTTCACTCACATGGTCTTAAACATTGAAAGTTATTTTCCAAATGTGAATAGGACCATTCTCCAGGCTTCCTGCCAAGCACATAATCTCAACACATTGCCTTGGCTCAAGAGCCATGCACCTTGAAATCACAAACAATTTCTTTTCTGGGCCTTATTTAAAATGCGAAATAACAAAATACTTGGCCCCATTCATAAGGGATTACGTGCATCACAAGCATAGGTCTGTCTCTGGTTATTCCAGAATATAATTCAATTCAATAACTTTCTTTCTCACATATATGCAAAAGAAAACAAATGTACAGAGTAGATAGATATCATACGATATGAGCATACCTTCAAAACATTATTTAAACCATTTAAGCAAATTATGTCAATAGTACAAAAATCTCATGTAAATTTAAATGGACTATTTGTACTACTTCTTCTATGTAACATAGAATGTAGGCCTAATTGAATTCAAGCAAATTAAACCCAATCACTTAGGGTGACTTGGACTTTCTTGATTGTATAGTCTATTTGCATCTGTATGTGTTGTGATATATCAAGACATGTAGGCCTATATTGATATGGAAAATGGTTCAATTGAGGGTTATGAAGTTGGAAAACCAGATTTGAGAGAGCAACCAAAGAATAATGTTAGGGGGAAAAGAATGAGTGAAAAACCAGACAGTACAGACAAATAATAATGCAGAGGGAATAAAGGGGGAATGTAATGAATTTAGAAAGATACACATGTACTACAACAAAAGAAGATTTGTACAAGGAAAGAAATACATGAACATTACAGCATTTATTAGCATATAAAACCGCATGCATGGTGTCACACGGACAGGAGAGCAGAGATACAAATGATATGAATAACTTCATTGAGGGAATAAAACGTACACACGCCCATTGCAACTCAACAATAACAATGCACTGGATATAGTACTGTAGGCCTTGTCAATATGTGCACTTTCAAAAATAACTTCAGTTCCATACAAATGTAGGTTTCACATTGTACGTTACATGTAGGTTACATCGTAGGGTTACATGTGTGGCATGTAGTGGATGGTTATTATAATGGGTGCGCAGCAAAGATGTCTTTGGGTAAATAGGAAGGTCTCATAGATGTCTATCAATGCATTATTGTTTGTCTGCATATTCAAAATCTGTAATTTAGCCATGAGGAGGTGTCGAATATTGACATTGGGGAGAGCTTGCGGAAGTATTGGTGTGCTCTAGTTTGTTTGTCACTCTACCGCGGAGCAACTTTCTTGGAATCTGATTAATTTTTAAATCAATGCATCAAAATTCCTTGAGATGTCATGAACTTATCTTGTAGGGCTACATTGTAAGATAGTATTGTAATGGTATCTGTCACAAGTCAAACATTTCAACTGAATTATACTTTTGAACTATGTTCTTCTTCCACATTACGTACATTCACCTTTCCCCAAATATCTTCACATTCTGTGAACCACTTGTAATCATAACAATTTCTAATATTTATTCACAAGACTGTGTTCTTATAAAATATTGTTATTCAACAAAAAGTTTTTTATCATTTCAACTTTATCCAAATTAATGCAAATTATGCTAACATTCTACTCTGTGCAAACCTGTACAGTTAGCCAACCAGGGCAAGACAAGTACCTGTACGAGATGAGGGAATACATTTTACCAATCTATAAATATGATATGTGTAAGAAACTGAAACTCTTGGAACTGTGTTTGCCCCATTTCTGGTCTGTTGAAGGTATGTCTCACTAAATATTGGTTTTCCATTACCCCACCCCCTTGTGACAACTGGCTTCTCTTCGTCTCTCAGACCGGTCTCTAAGTTTCCTCCAAATACCCTAGCCATATTTACGAGAATGACACAAGACTGAACATAAAATGGCCTTATTCGTGAATGTAAAAAGTTTTGTTGATGATCGCTTGGCTCAGAGATGTGGCTGGGGTATTCACATGGTGTTACACAGACTGCTCATAACTACATTTCTAACTGCTGAAGTCTACTCAAATATGTTGGAAGTGGGGCAAAGGTAGCAACTACATGAAATATTGCAAAGTTGAATGTCTCTTTCAACTAAACAGAACCTTATCAAATTCGTGATAGTGAAAAGCCACAATTTGTGCAGTTCGTTTGTGTGATAGGTTTCTATTCTGTACAGACAACATTCATGTCTACTCACTCACAATGTTCCATACCATTCAATCATATCATGAGTCATGTTTCATACTAATTCACTCCTTAAGATCATATGTATACATAGATAGCCCAGACATTTACTCAAACAAAACACCCTTTATACCATATAAAAGAAACACGCCCACTTGAGTTTTTAGTCAAGCTGTATACTGTATTTCTGTTGATCTACCGTGCAAAATGTAGTCCTCTGTTGCAATGATTTTAATTGCCATGGATTTGTTTCAAATTCCACTCAAAACAAAGAAAAAACCTGACAAAGGAGGGCTTGAACTGAACTACTTAGCAGATAATTGCCAATTTACCATGGCAACAAAAGTTTTGGTCAACACAACTATGTTGCAAAACAAGACAAATAGACCCTGTGCAAATACAGCCACAGAGGGGGATGAATTAACCCTGAAAAATCAGAGCCAGTGAGTGCGAATTGAAAATGAAAAAATACACACTATGGGAGTCAAGTTTTTGTTGTTCATTGGTTCATAAACACGCCTACTCAGAAACACTGAACTTCACCTTGTTAATTTTCAATGGCTTTGGATGTTGACATAAGCTATGCAGAAAAATCATTCACTGTATCAATGAATGTTATGTGCATTCATAAATGGCATGCCAGCACTCTGTTCGTAAAGGATTTCAAAAGCATAAGTACTGGATTATGATATGCTTTTCAGTCTCATTCAGTGGGCCTGTAACAATTGTTATATTATTTCAATCATTTGGATCTCATGTTATAAACTAATACTACCTCCGATACATGTACTTATAAACAATTATTATCATATAACACTTTCTCTTGAATTTGACATGGATTTAAACATCATTTTGCTTCTTTTAAAGCTAAATTCAATTAAACTATAATTCATTCAAACCTGTAGATTGTAGTAAACTTTCGAAAAAGTAAATCTCCCCTCCCTCTCTTGAGAGTTTTGGTGCAAGTATATCATAACGGTATATCCCAAAAGGTAATTTTGTGTAGAAAAGCATGGTTTGGCGATGATCCTTCCGCTGTACTACTTAATGAACATGATCATGACCTATCCATGACCCCATAACGTTAACGATGACAAGGAAACTCCAGCAAAGAATGTCAACTCGACCGACCCACCCAGCATGGTTATGATATGAATGGATGCGCCCAGCGGGCCGTTAATGTTCCAGACGAATAACAACGCTTCTTCAGGAAGACACCAGGTCGTCGATGAGAGACGATATTGCAAGGAAAAACTGCTTGCCAAAGGTGATGTAAACTTTAACAAGACTTGGCATGGGCTCGTCTCTAATGACATGGATGATATTGACCATGGAGCGCAAAAAGGACGGTAATGCCGTAGTAAAGTATACAAACTAACGCCTTACTGGCACTAAGAATTTAATATTGGCAGGACGTGCTCTTGAATCTGTCTGGCTTAGCCGTTTCAAGCAAGACGAAATTATCCCATAGAGGGATAAAGAGACTAGTTTCTGTCTCATAATTTTCAAGCCAAAATTAAGAGCTGCCAAGTTCACTTACTGTCTTCCCATCTTCAAACTCTTTTTTTCAAAACATCACTTACAATGTAGATTGAAAATATAATTTAATGTTATAATATGATGTGTGTCCTCTTCCAATTATTTGCCTGGAACATTATAAACAAGATAGAAAGTCAACAAGTTAGCCCAATACAATGGACTACTGAAGGATATGCCAAAAAGATACCCTTGAGTAGTGCAGCATCGTATCTAAATAACCACCTGACTTGAATCTACAGCCTAAATTGAATAACTCGTTTTCTCAGAGGTATCTTTCCTACATCACAATAAGGCTTGAATCAAATCAAAAAGCAAAATTATTTAAACAGTCAGAGGCTTTCTGTCACCAAATCTGCCACAAATTGACACAAATCAAAGTCGGGTCGATGTCTACATGTGCTATCCATCACAACATACCTCTACCAAAGGTTTGTAAAGAAAGTTCCTAAATTAGCAGACAAATTGATACAAATCGGTGTTTATCTTGAGCGACCTAGATACGCTAGTTTTAGGATAGGTATCCTGTTCAATGCTTGACAAAGTTCAGCTCAGGTTAAACGTCAAAAAGTACAAGAGATATAGGAAATTGAATGGGAAGTCACTGGAAAAACTATATGCATACCAGCTTGCCTCTTCTGACATCATTGTGACATGTGAGGCAGGATGCTATTTCCTCAATCCTGCGTAAATTGTACATTAGGAATTTATACCAAACTATTTATCTAATACATTAGCAGTTTTTTACACTAAAAATGCAATCTTTATTTGTGTTTCGGTAGTTATATTCACCTAATAGCATCATTTGTTATCAGCGTAAAAGAGGTGTAAAAGAGCTTTCAATGTTAAAATTTGATCTTGAAAAATGGGATTCCATCAGGATTCAAAACTAATCGATAGCTAGACAGGTGCTCTACCGACTGAGCTATGGCAAACCCTATATTGGTGACCATCCCAGAGAACCCCTTAGCTTTCAAAGCTCGAGTGAGCAGAAAATTTGATCTTGTAAAAATTGATCACAAGCTACAGAGTCTACCTACAAGAAAATAAGAAGAAAGGATACATGATTAGCGACTTGTGCCGGAAAAAAAAAAAAAAAAAAAAGAAGAAGAAGAAGAAGAGTGACTGTGAGCACCATAACTAGGTATTTTGAACTAAAATGAAAGTGAGAGAAAAGACATCGGAGCAAACATCATGCAGTAAATATGTACTCGATGGCTCACTCAAGCCTGCAAGATATGTGAAACCATCTTCGAAAGAAACCCCTAAGCAGAGCAGACCTTTTTCGCATGACAGATCCTAGGGAAAAGGATTTTGATTTGAGAGCAGTTTATTTGACCCCTTCGATCTAATTGACTCCCAATTTCATGTCCCTCTGAGTGAAATGTAGAGAGAAACCAAAACCTTAGAGGATGATGTTGCTGTCTTGAAGAAGAAGATGATACCAGGATGGACTGATGAATACAAGATGTCTCCTCCTTTATTTCTTCATCTCATGATTTGATCATACTATCATTCCTTCCTTCTACGTTCTATCCCCACATACTTCCTTGCCTTTTTGTTCCTTCTTTAATAATAATTACCATTTCTGTCAATTCATTTGAACCTTTTTTATGGTATTTTCTTCAAACTAAAAGAGGCTTTGTCATCGAGACGGACACAAAGAAGACGAGATCTAATGGTGATATCCGACTTGCCCAGAGACGAGTTTACGACTAGTTTGAGGCAGGTTGGAGACTAGTCACAGAGGCATGTCGGAGATGTCTCCGAAGTCTCTGCGATGTCTCATGGGATGCAGGAAAGAATTAAAATTGATCATATCTATGTGATTTTTTGTCATCCCAGACACATCTCAGAGTCTCGCAGACATGGCAAATAATGATGCTGGTTTCATAAAATGCAGCTCATAATTATCAATAAATTTTCTTGAAATGATATATTCACTACATTAACAGTACTCAAAATGAGATACAATGTAGATCAAAAGATTAAGATAAGAAATCTAAGGTTTACTTTTTAAGGCTACCATCCCTTTAGGGTTGGCCACTGGATGAGGTGCATTTGACCTTGACCTCTGTCCTCAATTGACCTCTCAGTTAAGGTCAACTCTATATGGTAGAAGTCAAGATGGCAGAACTGTGTCATGCATTCCCAGTGGGTTCGGTTTCACTCAAATTGGCTGCAGGTTGCCATCACTTCACTGCATGGGATAGGTATTTCTGGCTTGCCAACAATGGCTGTCCTGCAATATCTTCCAGATAGTTTTCTTATGGTGGCATCCCATTTGCCATGAGACAGGTTTGAGACTGGTTTGAGACAGGTTTCGACTAGCCATGGAGACATCTCCAGAGTCTCCATGACATCTCAAGAGTTGCAGGAAAATCAAACATCTTCATATCTATGAGATTTTTCAATCTCTAAGACGTCTCTGATCCGTTGAGTCTCGGAGATGTCTCTGCGACGTGAGATACCAGATTTAGCCTACTGCAGAAAGTATGGTAGGCCTACATGTATATCACATGCCTGTACCAATAGAAAACAAAATCTTTAAACACCGTCTCGTACAGAATATTGGTCTACTGTGTAATCCCTACTATCAAGCTGACTATCTAGATACCAGTGGGTTTGAAATGGATAGGTTTGAGGGCCAGAAATCAGGCCAGACTTTAATTGGCTTCACACCTAAGCAGTAGGCCTATATAGGCCCCTACCAATAAGACCGAATCCAGACCGGCAATGGATGGACGAAAAATCACACTGCAATGAATGGTCAAAACGTTGATGGTTTGAGCTTTGTTTGAAAGTGTGAATATGTTTGTCTTTGTTTTTGTTGGGTTTTTTTTGTTTTTGTTTTTTACCAAACATTTCAATGCGGTCAGTGTTCTATTGCGGTACATCAAATAATGTTCTTTATCTCTGCAAGGACATTGTTCGTTTCATGTGGACTTGTGGCTATGGCAGCCAAACCTGTGGAAATATTTGTCTGAAATTCAAACAATATGCAGTCTAGAGCATAGCTCAAATATTTGTTTTGAATCAGGTCTGTAATTTGTATCTGATCTACTTTGTTTAAAAATGAAATAGTATGTGCACACTTTACAATCCCATGAACTTTGCTACTAATGAGATTAAACCTGATTTGTGCAGAAGACAAATACCTGGCTATAGTATAAACTTCACAACTTTTTCTGCTTTTAATCGGTCACTGACCAGTTTTTACCATGTTCTGCAAATTAATTCCCTTCAAATTATTTTCTGCACTCATTCTCATTAAAACATTTTTGGACAGGACATGGCACTAATGTGAACCTTACACATAACGTCACCCAAAGTTGGGCTATGGATCCCAAAATTTCAAAAACTAGACAGGATCAACGTAGTAACCTCGGAAAGTATTCGGGCACCAGGTAGGGTAGTCATTCCCTTTAGATAAAAACCCACTTCCCAGCTCTGAAATCATATACATGTATGATCTATGCTCGAGGCCTTCCGTGTCATCTCCATATTAAAAAAAGGCACATTCAAAAACAGGTGAGAAGTTAGCAAACACGAATGTGGTTTTGACAATATTTATAGTTTCAGAAAAAGACAAAAAAATAGTGAGCACATTGTCTGATCTGATTGCATTATGTATGAAGCACTGGTAAACATGAGTACATTCCAATCTGTGATTTCCCATCTCTGATTCCTTTGAATGCGACTCTCAACATACCAGTGGAATACACAGGGGGTTGCAGAGTGTCAACACTCATTGAATCGCCTCACCAACAATCGCAAGACTGAATCATTCAGCAGAGATGCAAAGTGTCATTCTCCTCATCTCTCAAGCATTTTATAATGCTCCTTGAAAAGCCATGTTCACATTGGAGATTACAAATCTTCACAAACATATCTTCCCTAGAAGATACAGAGATGCATTATGCAATGTTAATGTTCATTGATTTGCCCCACCAACAAACGCAAGTCTGAATCATTCACCGGAGATGAACGGAGTCAGTCAACTCATTTCTTGAGCAATTTATAACACTCTTTGAAGTCCCTGTTCACATTAGAGATTGATGAATCTTCAAAAACCATAATCTTCTGGAAGATAGAGACTATCAGGTATTCCTTGCCCATCAAAAGTTTGAAAAGAAATAACCAGACATGATCCTCCTCATATCAAATACAGATTGGAGAGAAGGGGGTTTTTCCGACCAGGTAGTTGCTCAAACAGCTTTGACTATATACAGTCCACTCCCATTAAAACAAGGTGCTTAGGACGAGGCTACCTTCTAACAAAATCTTGTTATTTTGAAGACCGGCATGAAATTGAAACAGGGGATGATTGCCTCGTTCAACAAAATTCTGTTGCAACTGTGCTGGTAATAATGGGAATGGACCATCCTTCAATGTACCTTCTACAACTTGTTTCCAGGAAGGTAGCCCAAGTAGGGACGCAACCACTTTCCTGGGTGGTGTTTCACCAAGTGGTTTGTAAGTTACAAACAACTTTACAATCTGCTGATCAGTTCTGGTGCTAAGTGATTGAAAATGTGATTAGTATTGCGCCAAAAACATGTTCCAGTCCTTCCCAAATTCCTTCCTATCTTTACGAACGACTTGGTAAAACACCCCCCTGCTCATGTTTGGCTGACATGCCAGGGGTACAATGTACGACAAATATTGATTACATGTCAACAGAGGAACTGGGGGAAAGAAGATGTCATGATTTCCTCTAACATTCTACAAACAATACAGGACACACTGAATAACATAAGTAAATTTACTCATATGAAGACATACATTGTAGGAGAGGAGAGGAAGAAGGAGGAGAAAAAGAGAGAAAGGGAGAAATTGAGAGGGGGAAAAGCATGCCAAAAACAGCAAAAGAAAGAGAAATGAAAATCAACACATACAAATATCAATTGGAGCTTCCAAACAATGTTCTCAAGATGAAAGAAAAAATGGGACACCTACAAGGGCTATCAGTGGCCCAAGAGGCAAATTTGCCATAAGTCTGGACTACTCCCATTGCTCATACTACAAAGTAGCAAGCCTACGTGGATCCATTTATATCAATATGATTTGATATGGTCAAAAATATGAGCCTACTGGACCAAAAAAAGTAGCCCACACGCTGCATATTCTCTCAAGTATTTGTAGAGGGCCAGTGTATCCCACTTGAGGGGGCAGATAACGCAAACAGAAGCAGCTTTTGTTATTATATAGTCTCCAAATTTTCAACAAACACACTCAACCCACAAATTCAATGATGAGCTTCCCCATTTGATCTACCCAGATTTTTTTTTTAAATTCATTCTGATCGATCACGTCACAGCTTTGGCATTGAGCGCATCTAATCAATCGTGTACTATTTACTGGCTGAAAGGACAAATAAAAGAGAAAAAGAATAAAGATCTTCTGGTAAATAACCCTTTGGGATATCCACACAGTCATTGAACTGTTACAATCTGCAGGATCATGTTTTCAACCAGTATGGATGAAACTAATTTGTTGTCCCAGTTAAACCACTTTGATTAATACGCAAATAAAAAAAATGCAGTCTCACAATCTGTGTCACAAATAATGCCAAGGTGAAACTAACACAATTAGAATCATTCACCATCTTCTACCACTAATGAGATATTCCACAAGCACATTAGCCAAATTCCACAAAGCCACAACAAATACATCTATTCTCAATTTTTTTTGGAAAAGACAGGGTTCGAAACCACAACAGATTCCTTTAATTTCACTTAAGAATCTATTAACACCCAATTTGAACAATTACATTGTGATAGTCTTGTTACACGTTTATTACAAATTTCAAGATGTAATTTACAAACCATCATGCTTTATCATCATTAACTATTTCATGTAAACACCATATAATTGGAATTTGTCATGATGCTGAAAACAGACTTTCATTGTTTTCTGTTGTTGATATGTGGGGGGGGGGGTTTATCGTTGTTTTTAAAGTTAACGAACCTGTTTATAAAATTCTTTAGTCATTGCATTAAATTTAATTTTACATACTGATGCAAAGAGGAAATGGTATGGTCATTTCCGAAACTCCCCCTCCTTCTTGCAATACAAGCATATTCACAACACTGCACAAACATCCCCTGCTCCCAGACAGACAAATAGGTGTAGGAAGGATGACCCCCTTTATTGGCTGACCCCCTTGACCAGAACAAATTCGTATCGGTCAACAGACCCCAGCCATGAGAGAGGTGAACTTGACTTTGACCTAAGCCGTGCAAAGACTGGCACTCATTGTCCAGTGTTTGGCTATCAATCAAGGGGGTCAGCAAAGGCTAATCAGAGAGATGACCGGTCAGTCTGTCTGACAGCAGTCCAGTCTTGAGGGTTGTGTTTATACATGTACAGTCCACTCCTGTTATAACAAGGAACATGCCAATTACTTCGTTATAATGCAAATCTTGTTTATACTGAAATAACTGACACATGGACATGTGCATTGTTTGAAATGAGGACTGGGGGAACTGCCTAATCATAATAAATCTCAGAGTCTGGTCTGTCTGACAGCATCCAGTCATGAGTTTTTGTTTATAAAGTCTACTCTTGTTATTTGGTGCTCAGGACCACGTCAATAACAAATATCTTGTTAGATTGAACATAACTGACACATGTGCAAAGATATGAATGTTTGAAGTCAGAACTGGGATAGCTGCCTTGTTTACAATTTCTTGTTACATGGATGCTCGTTATAACCGGAGCAGACTGTTTCATATACATCTCTTCACATAAAAGCTTTTCATTATATATGCCATCACATTTCCCCCCCCCCCCCTTGTTCCATAGGGACTTGATTGAACAACCCAATTCAGACGTCGCCCTGTTAGGTACAAACACAGCCAGAGTCTGACCACTCTCACACAGGACAACGAAGGACGGATTCCAGTCATAATACAAGAGCCTTAGCTCATCCTCAATTGGCAACATCTTCTACAATGGTTGGAGACTCAGTGATGGGAATTCAATTGACTGCACCCAGCTGGAGTATGGATTGTATTGGGTTGCGAAGAAGAGCAAGGCATGTGATTCATTTATATGAGGGATAGAAAAACACTCTGAAGAAATTCAAATTAGATTTGAATTAGCACTGTTATTGCCGGAATACCATGAAACCAAGTTTGTGTATTCCTGTCTCAAAATTACAAGAACTGATGCAGTTTCCATGTTACTCCCAGTATTTAATGTTAAACAAGTGACACAAAAATAACCAATATCGTCAACTGACACTAAAGCAAATATTAAACCTTCAATTCAATTTCCCTATTTAAAACTTAATTTTTCTCAATTTCCTTCAAGATATAAACATGTAGCGACACATTACTCTTTTGAAAATACCATGTACATCTCAAATATTCAATGAAACACTGTTTTACATAGATGCTCATATACATGTGATGTATACAGTCATAGAAATTAGTTAACCCATTTTCTGGACAACTAAGTAAGTAATCTTAAGGAGATTAAACACACTCCTTGGTATTAAAGCCTATGGACCTATGGTAAGCCACATTTGTAATCTAAAATCTCCACAGTATGAGTCCAATCAAGTGACACTTCCTGAGCTTGCCAAAAATCAACATTTCAAGGGATGTGATCAATTTTTAGAGCTGCCCCGATTAAATCCCCTCACTATAGCACCACCGAAGGTCAAATTTTCCGATCTGTCATCAACGATGGGCAGACAGATACGTGAGAGTGTTACCAGCCGTTCTAATCCAGAGTGACGATCATGCAACCCAACACAAACTTTGAAATAGATTGGGATAAAATAATCATGTGGTGTTGAAGATAACGAAAGTCAAATATCACTGCTGATCTAAGAAAATATTATCATGAAAGGGGTCCTGACTGTATAAACTTCATAATCTGATGGTCCACCTATTAAATAAAATTAATAATCATGTGGCTATATAGATAACCACAGTAAGCATCAAGGGTAGTCATCAGTGAAAACTTATGAGGTTGTTGTCCTTATAGTTTATAGTCTTCTTTTTATATGAAAACAAACATATTTGGTTCGTTATGTTGAATTTGTTTCATTGTAACCCCAAGTTGAGATTATTTTTCACTGGTACACATGTATAATTTTGTGTTACGTCAAAATTATCACTTGGCACATACGGTACTACAAAAATCTGTTTAGTGAAAAGACCAATAGCCTTGTTGTCACTATGGTTTGTTCCCTTGCTTCACGAACATATAATATTACTGGTTGAAGATGCTATGTTCACATTCAGTGAGCCTAGAGCAGGTTCAAGACGGCTGAGTGATGTTGTGGCCGTGAGAAAGTGTTACGGGGGGTCATGTGTTACATACGTGACTGCTCAGTTGGATTAATGTAAGATGGGAGATTATATTGTGAGTTCATGTTCAATACTAAGCTCTTTGGAGGTTCTACATTGTATATGCTGTCATCAAAGGAGCTAGAAGAAACACAAATCTGACAGATCCCCTATCAAGGATGTGAACATGAAGTGATGCCTACCGCATCTGCAATACTGCATGTGCAAACTTGAAGAAATTGAGCAATGGGAACAGTGCCTTCCCTAGACAAATCCTGACAACTCAAAGACACTTCAGACCTTCTCTTTCAATGATGTGAATGTAAAGGGGTTGCCCAACACATTCGCAACTGATCAAACTCATAAGCAGAGCATTGAGAACAGTGTCTTCCCTGGACAGATTCTGACACATCCAAGACACTCAGACCAGGTGTCTTCAAGATGTGCAATCATGGCAATTTAACTCCAGACACTAGGCCTGCCAGACATACAGGTGTTCTCCAGTCACTTGTCATATCATGAATGTAGTCCTGGCAACTCTGGCTTAAAGGCACCCGTCAAGTGAGAAGACCCGGTTATGTGTTATACTCAGTACTAGGTTGTGCGTAGATAATACTGTATAGTATGAAGAAGGATCATCGGTCTAACACCAAACTACCTGCATGACTACATCTTCCAATACACCCCAATGAACTTTCATCACTTCAAGGAGACTGCATTCTACAGCCTAGATATCACTGATAACAGTTACATGTTCATGGAAGGAGCTGACAAAGGTACTACGACAATTACCTCCGCGATAATCTCCAAAATTTATTCTGGGGGTAATCGTCCTGGTGGGAAATTGTCCAGGAGGCAATTGTTAAAACATATTGATAGGCTCCACAGTAAGGATTTAAAAATAGAGGGGGGAATCACTTCCCTTATTTCATTCATACCATTTTCCCCACAATACAACTAATCTACAAGGACTCTACTTCCTAAACCAACAAAAAACTGTCAAAAGAGTACAATGCTTTTCTATTGTTGCCAACACATCCTCTTAAAAACAATCAAAACATTTGGGGTATACCATTATATTTCATCACAAAGATATAACCCCGATAGCCTTCAGATAAAATATCAGAGCCAAAAAATACAATATGAATCCTGAAAAACAGAAAAGAAATAATGTTTACATAGTTTATGGTGCTAAATGAAGGCCTTTGCTTATTATAATACCAACTTAAAATTCCAATTACAAACCCCAAACCACTAAACAAATATTATTAAGGGACAGTGCCAAATTCTGTAGATTTACTATTATTATATGAATTACGCTTCTTCCCACGTAACCTTTTTGTTTGCACAGGAAATGCATATAAAGTAGAAGTATTAATTTCAAGATTTCTTCTCCATTTAAAGTCACATGCTGATTACATGGCCCATCCCTCTTCTATATTTTCTTAATACTTCCTGGAAAAGCAGAGATATCCACCCACCTCTAGTCTTAGCCCAAGGCAGTCTGTTCGATATAATTCTATAAAGCAACATATCAAATCCATTGCCACCACATGCTAGATCTACTTACATACACCACCACGATCCTCATCATGCCTTAGGCCCCTATTAAAGCATCGCCCCTGTACGAATCAATTCCCAGACACAATACACCATTCCTTGAAACTAGACTAAGGTTCCACCCACTGAAAGCAGGTCAGGGGTAATGACCTTTCCCCTTGAGGCATTACAGATGACATCATCATGTCACTCATGACCTTGATGACCTTGCTATTCACCCCCAATCTCTTACATACACATGCTATATCACAACAACTCCCACCATAGACTATCTACAGGAGAAAGAGGTTGATGGTAGATTTCAAACAGTTTTCAATAATTTCATCAATTCAAATAGTTCTCTAGATTAGGGATATCAAACAGTTTTCAATAATTTCATTGATTCAACTAATTCTCCACAGGTTCAAGTTCAACTTTATTTTCCACAGTTCATTCAAAACATGTATCCTATATTGTAAAAGTTATCGTAGAAGTCGGATGAAGTAATGCAATTCGAGCGATTTGCTATACAAAAATTGATCGATACTGTTCGATACTATTGATATTATCGCCAAATTTTAAGGGTCAAAGGTCAAATTGTCGGCAGCTCCACTTCCGTTAGGTAGAATGCGTGCGTAAGCACCATTATGTATACGACGGATTGATTTAGCTGAAAGTCATTGGCGTTATTGCTGTCAAATTTCACCCTTAGGGGAGTGCTGAGGTGCACTGGATTTCTTATGTGCGTCACACTTATGTTTTGGTTAGGCCGAAAGATAAAAAATAAAATCGACTTTAACTTTTGTTCTTAATGAAAGATGTCTCTTTTGTTTGACGTCCCCTAATAAAGACAAATAAATGGTAATTGCTCGATTAGCGCGCGTATTTAGTTTAGGCCTATTTAATATTCACGCGCGCGCATAGCTAGCTGCGCTATTTTTCATCAGTTATTCTCACGCGATGACTGAACTCATCGTATTCATTACAACACACACACCGCTCAATTTATGCCAGAAAATTGTAAAGATACAACGTGCGCAGCTTATAAGCTAGCCCGTTGATCATAATTATCTCTTACTGATTTGGAGCCGGAAGCGGAGTTGTCGACGATATTGAGATGCATGTTGGGTAATCTAACGTACTGGCACTATATCAGGTCGCTCGAATTGAAGCCAATGTTTTCAATTTACAAAATTTCTTATTTAGCTCCTCAATTTGATCAGAATAAATAATAGGCCTATACGGCTGGTGTACATGTACAATTAATTGAATTGAAATTGAAAAATGAATTGAATTGAAAAATGAATTGAATTGAATCAGCAAACAGAATTACTATTTGTAGTCATGTCTACTATATTGTTGTATAATGTGAAAGGGAAATTTGGAGAACTAAATCACCATATCAGGACAACCACCCCAAGAAAAAGGGTTACGATTAGGTGTAGGGTTTGGTGGTAGATTTTTGGTGGGGGTAGTTGTCCAGGGGGTATAGTCCTAGCACCCAAAATCACATCGAAAGTGAGTCAAGCAAGAAGGCAAGACTACATGTTATATCAATGGTCTCTTTTAAACATTTTCTCTACAAATAATTACTTGCCTCCAATTTGGATGTTTAAGTTTTTTTTTTCCCCTAACAGCACTGAAACTTTTCCTCACTTTCACTTTTCATTCGCAAAATTGATGAGTGATTGAATGGAATGCCAAAAGCAATTCAAATGGCTGGAATCTAAAATGTTGGGAAACAAAATTTCATGACATGATGAAATTATGACTCAGCAACTGTCTAGAGCTCCTATGTTCATATATTAAAGGGGTATTCATGAAGACCGAAAAGCCAGGCAGTACATGTACATGTAGGTGGCATACACCTTTCATGTTTAACACTGAAATGTGTTACAAGCCAAACATAACCCACTTTCAGTTGTAAAGTGAAAGGCAAATTGGGTTGAGAAGTCTAGACTTATCTCAATTCAGTGGTATGAAAAGTACATTGAGGTCCCTTATTTTTCTAAGTACATTCATGCAATGCCAGTGGAAACTATCATGTGCCCTGCATAAGAAGGTGAACCAAATTCGGTCCAATTATTGAAATATTTTCTTGAATTGGGCTATATAGTGTTATGACATTATTCCTTGGAACCACAAAATCCCATAACATGACGGATCATTAATAGATAATTTCATTACAAAACTTAAAATTCAACACAAAATCTCTCATTGCGCCCTTATGCCAGACACACAATGAAATGTGTAGTTATATCGTCTGCTGAGGGGCAGAAGGAGTTTAATTAAAATCCTCTTCTTGGTAAAAATAAATAAAAGAAGTATAAATACAAAGTACAACTTTCTCCCTGCCAATGCATTCTGCAGATTCTTTACACAGTAGGATGTGTCAGTAACATGTATGCCCCGCCCACACTCAACTTATTGTTTAAGATCAATAAAAACCTTGAGTCAGGCTGGATAATCTATGAAAGTATGAATGGGATATTTAGTGGGGGCCCCATCTTGTAAATGGCCCTGGTCGAGTCCTAATTCAATCCTAGTGCCACTAATTGGCACCTTTACCAAGGATAATTTGCAGCCCGCCCTAAATCTAATTTCCACCTGAACTTAGAGAAATGATCCGCCTCTCCATAAGGCACCAGAGTTTTCATTATAAAGAGACCTTGCTACAGTATTTTTATTATTTTTTTATTTTTTGCATTCATCTTCCAGTACAAATCTAAAATGGTATGAATTAATGTATAGCACACGTACAAAGAGCAAAAATCATTTAGAAACTTTTATTATTTTGTTCTAACAACTTCTATGGCAGTATTTTTCGCCATTCACGATTTAAAAACAATTTGAACATCTATATTGGCAATTTGAAAAGAATTTAATAGTCTACAAATCTTGGGGTTTATTTGATAGCTTCTGTGTTCTTCTACATGTAGGTTGATTAAATGTAAATTTTATTTCACAAATGGCAAAAAATTTAGCAAAATATATCAGAGTTGCCAAATTGAGGAGAAAACTGGTTGTTTTAGACCCTTGGAAACATTCTGACATGCTGCGTGAAGCGTATATTGTAACTGTCATATTCTGAGAAAGGCAGCTTGCTCTTCATAATTGTGGCCTTCAACATGGAAAAGCTTCCATAATGCACATCTCCTGTATTTCAAGAGCTGATTACAACAGCTGTCGGCTACAAAACAATGCAAGCTGCAATGACATAAGCCATACTCACTCATAGAACTGTGGAATCTGTCACGTTACTGTATTGGTAATGACAAATGTGTACACTTATGTCTAATTGTTTAGCTAATGAATTGTATTGATGGGAAAATGATTTCTAGTAGTAGGTTCAAAGCAATAACCTCCTTGCTGTCTACTTGTACATTTACATTGCACATATAATTTGTTGTATTTACCCTTTTTAAGCTGTCTGCATTTCTATTTTGGGTCTCTAGATCATATTACTCTCTTTAACTACATGAACATGTAAGTAAGTCTACAGATTGTACTCTTACAATGTATCCACCCTCTGTGTATAAATAAGTGACATTTCTAGCCAATCTGATTCTTTAACATTTAAACAATTACTCTTCACACATCTAATATTTGACAACTCTGTGGCCTCTACAATAATTTACACCATCAGCAATTAAACAAACACCATTGTCTATGCTTAACACACATCATGAAACTTTTTATACATGCCCTAGACATATTTTTTCATAAAGCATACTGTATATAAAACACAATTTTCATTCCCTTTAATGACTCCATCATCCATAACCAACTACACCACACCCACCTCTGTGACAAATCATGACAACTCTTGCATATCCAAACTCTCTAACAGTACTTTTTGTACATCCATTGGCCTACATAACACATCATACAAAAATTCCACATCATTTTCTGACTGATAAGCTAGACATTTCTCACAGTTCTCACTACTGAATCCAACTTAATCCATTAAAGGCTCATTAAGGAATCTTTGATTGACAACATAATGCAGAAGCACAAGCGGAGACTAAAATAGAGAGGTCCCGTCGTAATTGGTGTAGGCGGCAATTACTGCATACATATTTGTACGCATACATGAAGTTCTTAGTTTTCCAATAAATTTAAAGGGGCTGAATGGGTATTGAGGAACTTGTTATAATTATAAGGACCTAAATTTCTAATGCATTGTAAATGTTTCAAAAGTGTTGCCTTCAACTTCATGTATGTATGAAACAAGAAAAGACAATTAAAGAAATCCGGTCATAATATATATATTAAATTACTAATTACAAAGTTTTCCTATTTTTTGTGATTTTTCAAACCACTTTAAGAAAATCAATTAAGTCAGAGTATTAAAAACAAATTTAAATGTAAACCATGATTTTTTGTTTGTTTCGATTAAATTTCACAATATTACACAATGTTCACGTTTGTTGACTTTGTTGGCCAAAAACTTTAAAAAGCTACAAATTATATCATTAAAAAGAAATAAAAGCAGATTAGCATTTAAAGCCCTAAACTTTCAGACATCTCAAGCACTTGCTTTAAATCTCCCCTATTTAGCTATTGCTGCTACCAAAGAAGACTGTTCCATCCGGCTTGACAAGGTAAATGTATTAATATATCACACCTAAGCTTGGAAATTTGCCATTAAATCTTGCAATTTTTGCTTTTAAACTAAAATAGATTTTTTGGCTGAGGCCTCAACAACCAATACTTAAGACTAAGCATAAGAAAGTTAACCTTTCATGTTCAGTTTTCAGAAGAGGGTTAATTGAGTGTGCTCCCTCAACAAAATTGCAATTTTGATTGCAACTACTTTGGGAACATTATTTCTTGAAATATGAGTGAGATAGTGTGGGTGCCAAGAAAAAGTGTATTTTAAAGATCGCAAAATGAAATGGCTTAAATGTTTCCATAAAAAGTAAATGGGTTCAATGGAGAATTCTGTAATTTTCAAAGTAGATAATTTAAATGATTGTTTTTAAAATCTCAAGTTTTTTATGTTGACATGAAAACAGCATGTACGTCATGTACAGGTACATGTACAATCAGGCTTTATATTTAATGTCAGGGCTCTATAAATTCATCTTTTTTCCATTGAAGTTCTGAATCATGATCTCTGAAGGGCTCATGTAGTCTGCAAACAAAGACACCAATCTGAGACTATTTGAAATTACCACTGTCTAAATAGCCTATTGTAGTCTTTTAGATTCAGACTCTGTACAATCAAACAGACATGGGTAACCTCAATTTTTATGTACATAAAGAAATTGTTAGAAGAAATAAAATTTTGGGGCTCAGGGTTCACATGGGGGCCCCCGCTGTATTATCTATACCATCAACAAATATTTATGAAGTTAATTTACAGTGTAAAAACACTGTACAGTGCTATTCTGTTCACTCTGCCCCCCCCCCCCATTCCTTTCCCTCTATTACACAGGTCAAAAAGGTATACAAAGTATGTTTTCTCTGTGAAGTCCTCTGTAAAGTCTGGGGAGAAGAATAAATAATCACCCTACAGCCAAGGTAATGAACTCTCTCTGATTTTCTTAGTTTCTTATTAGTCTCTTGAGAAGGTTTGTTTGTTGCTTTACCTTGGATATTTTTTTGTTAACTGCCACAAGCTTGTCTGGAATCCAATCCCATACAAATACATGTACAAGGTGATGATATGGACTTACATTGTACATGCACAATGGTGGATGGTGATACATGAAAAAATGACCAATGTCAAACCATGGAATAATGGTCCAGTGAAGCCGCACATGTACATTATGTATGTAATATCTTTGTAGATGTTGTTTTGGAAAAATAGTAAAACTCAATCAGGAAGTTCTTAATGCATATATTTAGTCATGCCTTTCTGCCTGACATATCAACTACTTGCAGGATTTATTTTAAATAAAGTTCATGATATGCACCTCAATTTATATAGGGCCTAAATATTTTACGAAAAAGGTATGTCCCAAAGACTTGAATAAATGTACATGTACATGCACCCTGTATAATACAGGGCAATAATGTAGTCAATCATCATGTTCTGAGTTCAATAATGTAAGCATATGATTCTGCTCCTTTGCAATTTGAGAAACAGTAATAGTGGAATCTTAGTGATTTCAGAAGTACATTGCACTCATGTTAGTGACACCTTTTATTTATATGAAGGGCATGCACATGGAGAAACTGACAAGGATCGTATGTCAAAGTCATATAGCGAGCATGGGGTTCAAACGATCTCTCAATTCTGCACGTACACGAACATGGCCAATACATGAAACACATGCAACGCATCTGAAATCGACTAATGATTTAAATCTCTTCGCTTGCACAAAGAATGTAGGCCTTCATACTTCAATTTCATATATTGTAGCTCAAAAATATCATGTTTTCTAACTCTACATGTAGCAACTTCACAAGCCATATAGTTGATTAAATTTCTATAATTCTAAACATATTTTGACAAAGTCTTGCAGGAGATATGCTTCAGGATTTTTATTACTCCCTGATAAGATCTTTGAGTGATTGATTCTGACTCTATTATTTTAAAAATGACCCCAAACAAAACTTGACCATGGCCCTTTGTAAGACTATCTACACAGGTCACTTGCAATGCTCATGCTGTCTATTTAAAGCTCAATACAAGGCTAGAGTAAGGAGCTTTTCCAAAACTACATTGTAAGTACATGTACCAGGTAATGTGATTTTTATTTATTCATACATGCCAAGTCTCACGCATCTTGCGTGACAATCACGCAATCTGGATACGATAGGTGAAGGAAAAAAAAGTAGCATTATTATAGATTTTTTTTACCCTTTTGGAGCCTTAAAAACCCTAAATATCGGCAGTTTTGTCGCAATCAATTCCTGCGAGTGCGATGTTTTCATACAGGGGATCATTATAGGCAAGATAGCTTACTACGTGCAACATGTGTAGCGTGTGCGCGTGCGCCTCCTTTGTGTACAAATTACTATCGCGCGTGCGCACATGTGGTAACGCGCGCCGCGTGCGCACTGCTTTCAAACCCGTTGCGAATGATCTCACACAAATTTTTTTTTTAAACTTGGCATGTCTGTTTATATTCTTTTTTTTTTAATGTTTAATCTTTTTTTTTCTTTTTTCTTTTTTGCTTTCAGTGCACAATATTCATCATGACAGCCATTCTGTATTATTCATTCATTGATGTGTAAAGTATGAAACTTGTAGGCCTACATGTGTGACATTACAGCATGGATATTGATTAAATGATTAGAATACATGTACCAGGCAAAATTGGTCTGTTCACTTTATCTATCATGTGTTTGGACATATATTGTAATTTGTGTAATTCTAATCACAGCCCCCTGTTCTAATGAACCAATTATACTGCAAAAGTATTCTCAAATGTCAACATATTTTGACTTGGTGTTTCTACAATGTACATTACAGCAAAAGATAGATTATTCACTTTCTAAGCATCTTGAAAAACCCATCTTACACCAATCTTTTGGTAAACTACTCAAGTCAAATGAAAAGTCAGTCTGTATTTGGAACAATGGTCAACAGGAAATTCGGGGATCAATTTCAAAGATCGCTTTTTATAAAAACTGCAAAATCACAGCAAGTCATATCTAATGTGCAGAATTTGATTTCAACATTTTAAAAAAAAGTGTTGGTAATATATAGGCCTACAATGTAGTTTACTTTCGTATGACTTTCAATAAACAGTTTTGTGACTCCTTTCTTCTCGTAGCACTTCCACTTCTACTTCCATTACCGAGCCAGCTATAAAAAAAAAAAAAATGTCAGTGCCTTGTTGATATTACATACACTATTTTCATAACATTCCATATTTATTTGTTTTAATTCAACAGTCCATGACTTCAATCCTACATGTAGCCCTGCTGTGAACTTATTGGGTCCTCACAATATTCCATATTAAAAACGTACCATCCCATTCTATCCAACATCAGACAAAGTTCCAACCATAAATGTCCACAGACAGCATGTAACTCCAGCAGCCGAGGAGTTAATTAAATCTAGGAAGCACAGCCGAGTGATCAGGGAAAATTATAGTAAACAATGATTGGGACAAATGCAGTTTCTATTACCTCAATAGAAACCAATACATCAGGAATAATGAATGTCTTCATGCGGTTCGGAGGATATAATTCATCTGTTGAGGTTTATGTGGTTTTTATACCAATTTTGGGGCACTCTAGCTCCAAGTTCGGCCTGTTGTTTGTCCTAATCCTTCAGCTCTGCAAGTTGGCAGCTCCAGTGGTGCGCAAGGTGGCATGATAGATGGGGTCAATTGTGGAGTGTATGCATGTGTCACTCTGGCTGATTAGCATTACAATACAGATAGGGCATGTAGTTCAGTACAGTCTGTACCCCACTACCATCATCACCATCACGTATGCAGCAAACAAGAATGATCTATTTTCATTTATGCTACCAAGACGTGGAATAACGCCTGGAATGCAAATGATCTTTGCATCCATTGATCTTTGTTACTGATTTTAATCTATCAGAGGCCCAGAGATAATATTTTCTCACTAGTGGCAATTGAGATAAATGATGTCATACATCAAAGTATAAAATGTAATGCGCTTGATAGTGACTGATATGCACTATTGTTATGGGCTGAATAGTAATGCTTTGCTAAAAATGATAATGTACACACACAGCAGGTTGACAGATTATGATCTTCAGATAAATATTTTACGAATAATTATAATAATCATAGGGGTAGTGAGGAGATGTAGTTCTAATGATCTAGACTAAGCATAGAACAGTGGGTAGGCCTGTATAATTAGAGAATGAATTAAATACATCAAATGTACACCTGAGCATTTATCTTGTTGTCATGGATACCTACAGATGTACATACATGTAACCTTGGAAAGGGGTGTACAAAGGTGCCAATGATTGTTACAATTTGAGAGGATTAGTAATCCTTTAGTTCAATAAGACCCTGTGCTAATCACATAATCCACCATACAATGAAACATAGTCTTAAATACTAAATATTGTTCAGTGGGACCTCAACTCAACCCAGTCCATAAATCCATAATGAAAAAAAAAACACACAAAAGTCTGATCTAGTTACACTGTAGACTAGGTGGCTTCAGACGAAAGTGATGTGCTGTTGCTGTATGTACTCTAGTCATTATGAAGCTGATTTAGACTTGATTCAACAACCAACATATTATAAACATGACTGAATGTAGTCTCATAATTCAGACAATGCTTTGCACAGTATTAACCTGGGTTAATGCCTGCATACTAATCAAACACAGCGTCTCTGTACATGAATACCAGACCCATAGGATAATACCTGACGTCACTCACTGTGCTCCCATAAGACTGCTAAATTCATCTCCAATATTGATTAACCTCTAGTTCGCTCTCAGTGACTCCCTCATCACAGTCATGACTCATCCAGCCGAAATCCCAGCGGCTGTGACAGATACACAGAAATTGACATCAACTGGATGGTGGATGTATCAGGTGACCAAAGGGACAATATGCAATGTCCACAGTCCAGTTGTCCAGTGTGACCAAAGGGACGTTTTGCAATTGTCCAGCGAACTCATCTATCTAAGATCCCAGCGGCTGTGAGAGAGATAATGAAATTGACATCGACTTGATGGTGGATCTATCAGGTGACCAAAGGGACAATCACATGCAATGTCCAGTTGTCCAGTATGACCAAACGGACAATATGCAATACGCAGTTGTCCATTGAGACATTTGGGAAATGTCCGGTTGTCTAGTATTATCCAGTCGTCCAGTGTGACCAAAGGGACAATACACAATGTCCAGTTGTCCAGTATGACCAAAGGGACAATGTGCAATGTCCAGTTGTCCAGTATGACCAAAGGGACGAATTGCAATTGTCCAGCGAACATAAAAGAGTAAAAGGAGCTCTCCAATCAGAAAAAGGAACTACATTGGTGAGGGTAAAATTTTTCGATTTTTAGCATTTCATTATAGACTTATATTGAAAATAAGTGTATTCACAGCATTATATTAAAAGTTGAAATTTTTTGCAATTATGGCGTATGAAATTCGTGAAAATAAAATCACCACAAAAATATCCGCCTATAATTTACGAGACCCAAAAATTTTCTGAATACAAATTTTAAAGGAAACTTAGAATATAAATTGTAGGTCAACTACCAACAGTTCAAAATGACTTTCAAAGGGATAAAAAGAGATCAACAAATATTGATTATACATCTACGATGTAAACAAATTCCACTGCTACAAAAGATTTATGACCCAAAAAAGCATCTTCATATCGATCTTCTTTCAAATGTATTTTAGTTTCTAAAGAACGAACGTGCCATCTGCATACCGATAGATTACAATGTAACAAGATGAATAGTCTGGCCCATCCATTTTTCGTGTTTGTATATTTCTCATAAAAAAGTATGCAGCTACTCTGTCAGGATTTATTGTCTGTAGTGCTCCGATGATCGATTGTGTCTGCTGCCTGACATTTTCCAAACATCCCAAACAAATTGATTGAATTATTGGTAATGGAATCCTTTTTTAAGGGCACAAGGCTTACCGACTGCATTATCATCCACTCACGTACATGTACATGTACGAATACGCGTTCATGATATATAATGTGTACTGAAATACAAGTAGGCATCATGACATTTACTCTTTGCCACCTATGATTGAATTTTGTTACAATTGTAGAAATGAAATACTAAAGGACATTCATGTACATGTACAATCATAATAATTTGTTTTCTCTTTACCGCTGATGCCCCCCCCCCTCCCCAAGGAGGCCGCCAGCCCCCTCCCCCTATTTTTCAGTAGACATGAACAAAAAATGAAAATGACTACATGTATCTTATTGTGATTCGTATTTTTGTATTTATTTTTACCTCTTTCAACTACCATCACACAATCCACTCAGCTCTCACCCCCCCCCCCCAAAAAAAAAATGCTCTGTGGCCCCTGACTGAAGACATTTTAATTTTACAATTATCAAAATTAAATACACTTTTTTATTTTTTATTCAAATAGATTTGTAAAGGATATCCGCCGATTAAAAAAAAATAATTTTTCAAACCCTCCCATCTGCAATTACATGTACATTTGTAATCATGTGTGTGTACAATGCAATTTTTTTTTTTTCCTTTTGTGAAAGAAATTGTTAAAAGTCATTTCCGAAAAATGTTGGTTTCTCCGTCTATTGCTTTTCATTCACAATTACATTATGCCCCTTCGCAATTTCTATGGATTTGGATATAAATTAAATCCACACGTAAATGTAAATGTACTCAGTCATTATAAGGATCTTGTGCAATACCAAGTGAATTTCGCAGAAATATTAATAATCCTGTCAGAACTATAGAGATTGGAGAATTCTTTTGTAATTGCCGGTTTACTGACGGTTACTCCTCAATGAGGTAGATCAAAAAGTCAGAAATGAAAAGACAGCGGATGTGACAGTGCAAACCAATAGAATATATATTGGCACCAGTCTCGCTCTGATAATCATTCATAATTTAGTTTACGGTAACCTTTATTTTCTCCACACAACAAAATCTTGATGTGGTACTGTAACAATACCATTCACTGGATGGTATACACTAAAGCCACTGGAATGCACACTATCACTGTGTCGTTCTAACTTTTAGTACCTTATTCACTTTTTCGTTATAATTGAAATAAAAGTAAGGTTATAAACAACAACAAATTGCTGTTTGCAATGTGTGAACCTCAATAGTGAACTAAATTTTTTTTAAATAACAATTTGCTACGTTACACAAAACTATATTTAGTCTAGACATAAACACTCACACTGTCTACATGTTACTACTTCATACATGTCGCCTCGTCTACACGTTGTTTGTCAGACATGTATATATCATCTGTAATCATCATTTAATATTTAAAGCTGGTGTATAGTGTTGGGAGAAGAAAACATTCAATTTGGATTCACAAATAGATAATATGAAAGACCCAATCCTATAACTGTAACAAAAAAAGTTATATTACATGAAATCTCGTTTTAGCGTCTTTATTTCACGATATACATGTAAGTATAGAAAAAGATAAGTCGGGGATTCGACTCATCTCAGTGTGCACTAGGCGTTCACATGGAAAACCAATGGGGATTCTCTTGTGTGGGTGATACACACAGATCGCTACGCTCCATTCATGCGGGAAGTTCGGGGGACTGGACACCCCAGCAAAGGTCTCAAAAACCGTTACATTATGTTTGGGTTGAAACATTTCACTGAAATTCACCGGAAATCGTGAAAGGAATACCACAAAATCTCTCACACATATCTTTTAGTGCAATGTGAACAACATGAGACTATATTTAATCGGTTTTATGCTGATTCCTTTTTTGTTACCAAAACTATACACAAGGTTTAATGTAATCTATCATGCAGTTTGACAGTTCTATTTTCATTATAAAAGCAGTGGGTATGTTTGGGGGGTGTAAGTTTAGAAACAAAAAAAACTTGCACTTGCAGGTGACTATCTCGGTCTGATATCCAAAGCAATCATTAATCAACATTTATAGCTAAAATAGGAGTAATTAATTAATGTATATTGTAAGTCTTCATAGTTAATATCAGTCTTGTGTCTGTCTCGATAATGAATTTGATCAGGACTTTGAAGGCCAAAATGCAAGGAATAAACATTAAATATACCAGTATAACTAATAATTCAATGAAGTGTAGGCCTACACATTAGATGCAGCCGCACACCATTTAGTGTCAATGTGCAGTTTACTACACAACTGTAATCTCAGCACTCCAGTGCCGCCTCCCATTATTGTCACCAGCCCCCTTATATCCCTTTTCTCCTTTTTATATCCTCTCTCTCCTCCTATACTATAGAAAAACCCTCTACACATTGGGCTAAACAATAGGTAGACTCTTTACAAAGGCCCTGGTTCTGTTTACAACACTTCCAGTCCTATACTGACCACAATGCACGGTAGAGTACATAACAACCAAGCTGACATTCCAGCCTAGCTTAGGTCCTGATTAACCCAGCCCCTCATTTGCATAAATACACAGAGGCTATTCTCTCTTGGGCTCTGTTACCTCACACCACACATATTCACGCAGACTTACTATAATTGCAGAGAAAAGGTAATTGCTTCAAAGGTTACAGCCAAATTTTATAACTCATTTACTGAACAGTTTAGTAGTCAAACACATATCTTCATTTAGAACATACAGTCTTCTGCTAATAACAGAAAATTGATTCTTCTTGTTAATTCCCCAACGATAAAAATTATGAGTGCCAAACAATTTTGAAAGCAACATAAATTGCATGACTTGAATGTGAACACTTGCCTACATTGTCAATGTACATGTACATCATCAAGTAGGTACATTTAAAGTGGAAAGTCTTCTTCTTCTTCTTCTTGAGTCCTTTCAATTTTGTTTATTTGTGTTATGAATGTTAGATGATGAATAAGAACTTGATTCACACTCTACTCATTAAAATACTGAACGCAGGTGATCCCAATGGAAAGTGAAAGTACATGTCTTTACTATCTGACATGCCAGAGTTTGAAGTCAATGAACCTAGCAAATACCATTGTCTTATACAGTGTACATGTACCTAATCCAAAAATTAAACAAATGACACATTGCAGAGTGACCTAAATGTACAGGCTCACGTGAGTTGACTTGATATACAGTTCATGTTTGTAGCATATTTGCGGTATTGGTAAATCATTGTTCCTTGTGACACAAGAAATGTACAGTACAATAAATTTGTAGTTTCAAAATTCAACAAAATTACCCAATGAAGTTGAAAGTAGTTGTGTATGCTGCAGCTTTGGCCGACAAATTTTTGTCCCCAACATTGCGGTTCTAGAAATGACCAGAGGTGGGTTAAACAGGTAGTTATCTAGGCTCTTTCAGGAAGTTATAATATGGCAACCATTTCCTCTGCCCACCTAATACAGATTGTTAAACTTCCAGGGATTACTATCCCTACATACATTTCACACCCTAAATGATCATTCATCAGTAAACATTTACAATAATAATATTATGACAAACATGTGCATTATGTATCATTGGTTTTAAAAAAATTAGACTTTTTATTCATGTCAACAGTCTTTGGTGATGCATTCTGTCATTTTGTACACTGTAGCATCAGAACATAACCAAACAGATTTTTATTTCCTTTTTTTAACATGAACATACATTTATACATGTACATGTACATGTAATATTACTCTATAGAAGGTCACACTACATGTAGGCCCCTATTCTACATTTGTCTATTTTCCTATAGATGGTCTGCTATAGGCGCATGGGTAGTTGGTGCTATACAGTACAAAGACACCTAAAGTAACCTACAATTCCTAAAATATGAATTGAGGAAATTTTCATTTTCTCTTCCAAGGAATATCCCTAATAGACTTGTAGCGCACCTTGCTGCCTTATTAACCTAATTATCAATGACACAAGGGCACCCTGAAGATAGGCAACACGGCTCAGGGAAGTGTTTGAATTAGGATAGGTGTGATAACTGGGATTTTACAGGAGTCATGTCCCCTTGAAGAGGAAGATATTAACTTCCTTCTGTAATGAGGAGGTAGCGAAGGAGTAGCAGCAAACAAGGCAGCATCTAATTTTCAGGTCTATGCACATAAGCAAATATTTTTGCGTACAGATATTTTCGCGATTTTGGGCTTGTTGGGGAAACTCGCAAGATCAAAATTTTGCGATTTTGGTGATGTCATTAATATGAATAGCCTTGTATTGAAGAGGAAATTTTCGCGATGACTGAGTTGCGAAAATAAAATCACCGCAAAAATAACCACTTATACAGAACTGTAATTTTAGCAAATCATTTTCCTTTTTTTTTTTCTTTTTGCAATTCCTCTTTTTTTAATTCAAACATTTACAGCTTAGCAGCCCTATTAACCCCATAAAAGATAAAGAAACATTATTTTTAAAAAATCAATTACGAACATCAATTCATGTGTCTTCAGAATGCAATGTACTGCCCGAGCGCAGTGTCAATAATGACATAAATGCTCGTAAAATCTAGGTTCTCATTATAATATTGGAATCAATACTTGCAGCATGGGGGGCTACAGTGTACGGTACTGTAGCTTTGCATTGCTCATCATCTTTCTAAACACATATTGATTGATCTAGGAAGCATCCATGATTAACACAGCCAGACGGCTGGCTGGACCAATATGGGTTGAATGAAACCATTCATACATGTACAAGTAAACACTTCAAAATACATGCATGTATGTTCACTGCACATGATGTGCACAGAGTACTGAACATTACTGAACATTAATACTGCAGTATACAATGCAAACATAAATTTTGGTCTCCATTTGGACTAGTCGAAAACTAATGTAATGGCCAGTGAGATACATGTACAGTAAATGTACATGTAGGCTAAACTCTTGATAATTCATGTAATGATGCACATTATAAATTTCAACAACCTACATACATTTTACATGTACTTTGATCAGCACAACTATCCTTCTAATTCCAGCAAAAACAAAATACATGTAGAAACATGCAGACATTAGTTTCCTTTTTTGGAAGTACAGAAAGGTAGTAAATTCTGTTCATGAATGTTCATCAATTAGAACTAGAGAATTTAAAGCCGCAAGTGACTGTTCAATGACCTCTCTATTATTTATGCCTGTAACGCATGAATGTGCTGAATGATTTAAGATTGGAATCTGGTGACTACTTCAGAGTGCAGACTGTCCTCAAGTCAAAGTACTTGGAATCAAGTCTGGTGGAAAACTCAGTCATAGGGAACCTCAAATTCCACAGAGGGCTACAAAAGACATCCAACAAACAGAAGATTAATGTTGATAAGTCAGTCACACTGGTGAGACCAACTCAAAAACGACATCAGATCCAACCAGTAATACAGTACACAAAATTGACAATATTTTGTCAATGTGGAGTTAGTCTGGCATCCGTTTCACAAGTCTGACTGGGGTGTTCATAATGATGGGGTTGCCAGTATTCTAGGGAATGAGATGATGCGAGGACCAGACGGAGCGAACATCTTTCACAGGATGTGGCATGAACTCAAGCTGAACATTCTTTTTTCCATTCCCCACAATGTGATTAAGTCAAGTGTAGCACACTTTACTCACTTCATAAAATAACTGAAGTTTATTTCATTGTCAAATATTTTCTTCATAATATCATTCCCCACACATTCACACTTTGAGAGTTTGGCTTGGGTAATGTTGCGTGTAACACGTCACTGTCGCGAGACAATTTTGCAAAGCCATACAATGAACTGTGTAGGAGTTTACATTTCATACAACATGCAAAAGAATTTGTAAATTGTATCTACAAACTGCAAATGGTATGTTGAACACTGAACTTGGCACACATTAATTTTACAAATATGCCTACATGTAAGACAGGATGTGAATAAATGAGAAGAAAACTGCCAAATCACAGACTCTACAATACAAAAATTCCAATTACAGACCAGTCTTTCTGTGGATTGTTTACTAAAAAGCTTCAGTGCAATGCACTTATGGGGTAGAAAAGTCAAACACTATTGAAACTATTTGTTTTTAGAGGACTGCTTCCACAATGGTTGTACACACTAAACTACATGTACATGTAGGACTGGCAGAGAAGTGCAGTGAATACAGGCAGAAGTTTTCAAATTACACAGTTCTTGTCAGCACTGCTCATTGTCCATGTAGTCCAGTGGGGAGCCCTGCATTACATAACACTACATGTAAATCCACAACATAATTATTCTGATAATGATTAAAGCTGGTGTATACAATGTAGTTTCGGGAGAAAGAAAAATTTATTTTGATTCACATTAAGATAAATTATGATAGATTGAATCCAATAACTATAATAAAGCAAATTATAGTACTTAAAATCTCGTTTTAGTGTCTTTATTTCATAATATAAGCATAAAAAAAAGATAAGTCGGGGACCCGTCTCAGGTAAGCGCTCACATGGAAACCCAATGGGGATTCTCTTGTGTGGGTGTTACACACAGATCGTTCGCACTAATTCACGCCGTAAGCTCCGGCGTGCGAACCTGTCAGCAGAGGTCTAAACGGCAGTTAGATTACCCTTCATTCAAACTTTACAAATGAAATTCATCGGAAATATTGAAAAGAATGTCACAAGATCTCTCACACATATCTTTTAGTGCAATGTGGACAACATGTAAGTACATTTGATCGATTTTGTGTCAATTCCTTTTTTGTTACCAAAACTATACACCAGGTTTAAGCTTGTATTATTTTTACACTATAAAATAGTATGTAGGCTTTCATGTGTACATCATGCCAACATCCAAATTTTGGCAAAAACAATATCATTTTCACAAGAAACACAGCTGTCATTTTGACATTTCAAAAACAACAATGTAACTTGTGTACAATATTATGTTCACTCATTCCAGAGAGCCACTTGCTCATATATTTCACATGCAGTTCTGAATTTTGACACAAGAGATCTAGTACCGGTACATGTAAGGGCATTTCTCGAAGCTACAGACCTCTAACTACGTAGCCTGTCTACATGTCCTTAGTTATAGATGTACATGTATGTATGTAAATGTATTGAGTTACAGGTGAGTGGATTAATATTTAAATTGTTGCTCGTTAAAGTTTGTGACCTCATTCACTGCTGTACTAGAAGGTCAATCTGACGAAGAGAATATTCTCTAGGAAAAGAATCAATACTTATGACAATAAACAAGCTGAAGCGAAGGTTTTCCACAAAAGATTAATTGGTAGATGACGTACATGTGTACATGTAAGTATAGAGTCATGGTAGACTAAATGTAGGTTAAAAACATCAATTATCTGCATTGTATCACATTGCTTATGTTTATTTTGTTTTGTTTGATTTTTATAGTTAACATTTAAAAGTATGTTCATGTGTTTCTTTCCTTTGTCATAATTTGGCTACAGCAACAGTATAAACCTCTTTTTATGTAATTGAATAACTAAACATGAATTGTCATAGTTTCCATAATCATACTTGTAAAATCTCTAGATTCATCATTCTAATAAATCAAATTAAAGTCTTAATACACAAAGCTCTGTAATCTTTAAAAGAATTACAACAGTGAAAAAATGAAATATGAACCCGTATATTGTTTACAGAGGCCTCAAACTATACGAAGCTGACTGCACACCGGAAAATGAATTTGGCTAAATTATCTCCACTTTTTTTAATTATGGATTGAATTACACATTTGTTGCTACTCATTTGGCTGTGAGCCATGCCAGCTGCATGCGTCCAACATGCAATCATCTCAGCTGTCAGTGTCGGTTTTCTTCCCGATGTTCAGGCTATGGTAGCCTAGTGCTGTGTGGTGTAGGCCTACTGTATCATATAGACTCTAATAATAATATTCAATTATTACCATGTTTTAATTAGGCCTAATGTTACATCTGAATAGAGTGACGAAAATGACAAAACTTTCATCACCAAAAGGCACGTGCACTATTTGACTATTGATGACAATAAATAGATCTAGACCTAGGCTTTAATGTTAATTTGGTCACTTTCCACAATTTAACCAAGACCATTCAAGAGATCCAAGACAGCAGTCAGATAAATCTAGATCTAGATCTAGATCTAGATCTAGATTTTATTCAATCTATATTTTTATCACCTTTGGGTTTGCATTTAAATTATACAGAAACAGTGTCAGATATTATCACTTTTAGGTTCGCATTTTCCTTACATTTCTCTAAACCTCTTACCCCCCCCCCAAAAAAAAAAAAAAAAAAAAAAAAAAAAGGTAGATAGTGGCATGCAAAGGAAATCTAACGTTAGAAACGAATATTGAAAACCTTTTGAAATAAACTAAACAATGTAGACTCTAGCTTTGGAAAGGTAATGAAACAAAATATTTTGTCCTGTTGTGAAATAAAACATGAAATTGAAAACCAGCTTGTAAATATGGAATCTCAAATTTGACAATTTGTGTGAGCGTGATGTCTGATGATGAGCCATTTTTCATTGACTGTCAAACTTACATTGTTGCCATCATCATCACCAAGATCGTGTGCCTCCCTTGTTCGGAAACAGTTCTGGCATTTGGTCTTGTTGAACATGTTGGGTTGAAAGTTTTTACATCGCGACGTTTGCCGCATTAGGTTTTCTTCGCCTCTGTCTGGAAAACCCATGGTGACAATCTGGGTGGATCGTCTGGTAGGCAATGCCTGTACCGCCAGGGTGGCTGTTTTGTCCGATCCGTCTAGGCTAGGCGTACACACCTGAAGTTCAAACGGCCGCCGCCCCGGTAGGGTGCACCAGTATAACGTGTGAAGTGGACTACCACGGGTCTGGTAGCACAGTGTGTGGAAGATTATTGGATGATCAACGCGAAGAAGCAACAGCTGAGGTCCACATTATCTCCGTGTTTAAACAAATCCACAGGTTGGAAAAACTGATCATGTTCCGTCCACGAATAGAAGTATGTTCCGAGCAAATATCCATGTAAAGTTAATCCACAACATTGCTCCTTTCTACGAGTTTCATCATGATTTCGATCGTATATCGTGAGTAGATTCGGGCTGGTCTTGGAATTCAAGCCAGTACGAATTGGAAGCCATTCACGAATTACTATAGTATGACTTTTACGGGCGCCTACGTACGTTCGATTCCTAAATGTAAAGCGTGCACGCGTGCGTACGTACATCACATAGAATCAGTGGGGAATGCAATTTTGGACTGTCAAAATTTCTGGTAAAAATTATGAAACATTGGTCACGAAATGTTATTAATCTCTGCGTTACAAATTTGAGGTGATTATTGATTGCAATCCGAACACTAAGCTCCAGTTTCGCCCGGATCCTTCTCAAGAAGGATGCAGGGGCATAATTATCAGCAAAATATCTTTTGGGGAAATATTTTTTCTTTTAATGGTCCGCCCCCCAAAAAAATTAAAGGTCAATTTTTTTTTAATCTGCTCTCATTCGGAAGAAGCAGCACATATTTCTTCTTTTTAGGGAGTAAAAATTCCTCCACCCTTCTCTTATTGAGAAATTTTGAAACCACTAAAAACCGATGTACCCTTGTGTCATAATTTGGGGAACATGTCTTCTTTTTTTTCTTTCTTTTTTTTTTTTTTTTTTTTTTGTGACGTGAAATTTGGCTTGGGAGCAGACCCAAATCCCCCTCCCCCAAACACACACACACGAACGATGTAGGACAAACTCATGGTGATTTTTATCCCGATCAATTTAAGGGTTGAAGGTTTTGTTTTGTTTTGTACTTTGTTGTTGTTGTTGTTGTTGTTGTTTGTTTGTTTGTTTGGTTTTTTTTGGGGGGGGGTAATGTGCTCTTCGTGGCGTGCATCTCGAATAAAATTTGAAAAAAAAATACCATGAAATAAAAACAGTTTCGATCATCTGGAAATTGAACCACATAGTTATAGACCGATCTCGCAAAAAATTTAGATATGATGAGAAAAAATGGCGTCGCATCATGGGTGTAGATTGTGGGGGGGGGAGATGGGGATGCATCCCCCCCCCAATAATTTCGGTTGGGGATGTGTGTGTACAATCATCCCCCCCCCCCCAATATTTTGATATCAAGAAAATAAAAATATATCATATTATGTGCATATAAATCTATCTATTACAAATTCGTTATCATATAAAACACTTTTATGACATTATTATAATATTTTGCAGTCTAAAATGCATATTTCTGACATTCAAAAATCCAAAATTGTCTCACTCTTTCGTTAATCTTCCTCGTGTGTGCATGATATATACAATACACCGTGTAGATAACATGGATAACGGAAGCGCAGATATTTCACTATTCACAATTTAAAAAATAAAAAAAAATAAAAAATAAAAATAAAAAAAATCTAATTCATGACAATCAGGGGCACCGATCCCAGGGTGTATAGGGGACAGGTGCCTCGATAAGTAAAACTGAAGGAATTAGTATTCCCCCTCAAAAATCCACGATGGTTTTGATAAAATTAATGAATATTGAAGAGTCTGTAACACTTATCTCGGCTCTTCATCGACAAGGTAACATTTTTGGACTCGGACCATTGATTATATAATACACTTCCACTATTCTCCGGGGGCTAAATAACCTCTTTTTCCAAATTAGTCGCTACTTTTTCTCTCAATTTAACTGTTATAAATTGCCTGAAAATTTTACAGCTCGCGCTTCGCGCTCGCATAATATAAGATAGTGCATACTGCACTTGTATTTGTTCAGCTTTTATGCATATATTAACGTCCCGATGGTACATTTAAAACAACAACTCCCTCCCTTTTACGTGCTCCCATGAAGCTGCAAATATCTTGTTTCATCAGGTCATTATTATTGAAAAAATTTTCAGCTCGCGCTTCGCGCTCGCAAAATATTGCCCTAACTGGAATTCTTCCATATATGTATAGATTTGCGTTTGTTAGCATTACGTCATTATGTTCCGCTTCTAATCACAAGTTAAAGCCATCTAGCCCTCCATCAATTTCGCGTTTTAATAGTCATGTAACGCTACAAATATCATGTTTCAGTACAATATTATTGCGAAAATTTTAATCTCGCGCTTTGCGCTCGCATTACAGCCCTATTATTCAACGATATACTATACTCATATGCATAATAATGTGCATGTGTGTATAGTCTAATATAGACATTACATCATGATGGCCCCCTTTAATAAACCAAATAAAGCTCCTTACTCGTTTCGCGTTCGCATTATTCTACAATATATGTCCCATTTCATGTCACTAATATTGAGAAAATTTTCAGCTCGCGCTTCGCGCTCGCATAATGAATTTGAAATTATGCATTAGTAGTAGATACTCACATGCATGCATGTGTGTATTATCTATAGCCATTGCATCATCACGGTCCCCCTTTAACAAACCAGTTAAAGCCCCTTCCTCGATTCGCGCTCATTGCAAAGTATGCTACACTGCCCCATTTTATGTCACTATATAATGAGAAAATTTTCAGCTCGCGCTTCGCGCTCGCATTATACAATACATTTTTTCATATTTATATGCATGCGTGTATACAAGCATTACCCCACCCCCCAACAATGGACATTGCGATCATATACCATCGTATGAGTCACATTGAGGAAACATATCAATTCTAGTTGTAAACTTAAGGGGAAGAGGGCGCTCTCACTCTACGCAAAGCGAACGCGGCCATAGACATTTTGTATTTTGCAGTTTTTTCACTTTGTTTTCTTGATTATGGCGAGCAACTACCTTTTCAAAGAAATGATCAACTTGAAAAGTACCTAAGAGTTTGAATTTTTCAAAAATAGGAATAACTTATTGCAAAGGGAAAAAAAAAGTCCTGTCACTGTGTCAATTCGAAATTCTAGTCAGATCAAATTCATGTACAATATGGCCAATTTTGCTCTCAAAATAGCTCATACGCTCGCAAGTCATCCTTCCTCGATTACGCATAATATATTACACCTTAATGATCAAGCAGTTTTTAAAAGCTTGCATTCTTCAGCTTTCCAAATTATGGTACATTCATTCCGATTGGTTAAAAAAAAGTCCTGTCACTTTGAACATTATCACAAACGAATCTTTACTGATGGGTCAGTATTTCCGCATATCACATGCATATCGCATTGTTCTTCGCAAGATGTGACAAGATCACTATTTATATCAAAATCGTTAGGAACATCAATCTATGTGAAATAAAGATTCTGATTACAACTTTAGCACAATGGTGTTATAGGCTTGCCAAAATGTCTTTTTCCCCAATCTGGTCTGAAGCATCTACCTACGAAAACTATGATAAAAGTTCAATTATTTATTTCATGGTCCATGACTAATTTGTCGAACAGAGCGACTGACAATACCATTTTACCACAGGGAAGTTTTCTAGGCGAGTTTTTGTACGCTAACTAATAATTGCATGCAGTTCTCAATCGGTCGCTTCCCGCCGTTAGCGCGGGTTTTGTTGACATTAATGTAGAGCCGTATAATTTTCTGCGCCGCTCAGCTGTATTCTCATGAATGTAATGTTGCGTTTCCCTCCTCAAATAATGGACGCGTCTTTATGTTTAAGATTTAATGTCATACGTTAGATTTACATTTCACGTGGAGTAGAATTGATATGAGAGGAAATATCGACGATCATCCCCCCCTCCCCCCCCCCCAATCGCCAAAACAAATCGACACCGTTGCGTCGCATGAAATCGATCGTGAACATGGATTTTAATTCGTTTAATCGTTCAGAGGCTCAGTCACATGTTTTGAAGCCTATGAAGTGACTCGGATTGTTGCTGGGAATTAAATGCCATAATTTGATGTTTTCTCGACCCTGGGCTGATCATGAATCACGACGAGGAGATAAGGCGAAAGGATGACTATGGATCAGACGATAATCCTTCTCCTCATCCTCATCCTCCTCACTACCACCGGTCCCGTCACCATCATCATCATCAACATCATCCCCGTCATCATCATCACGACCATCGTCATCATATTCAACTTCACGGATTAGAGATAAAGCGAGAGGATAACTGGAACAGACGATAATCGTCCCGTGATCGAAAGTCTGTTTCTTGTCCACGAGACCAAATGTACATAAGTATGTTGTTATTGTTCTTAAATCTGCATTCATAATAAACATTAACGCCATAAATATGCTTTAATAATTTCCAGCACAAAATAAAAATTACATTGTTTTACATTGCATAAAAATTATTTTCTTTTATTTTCTTTTTTTTTTTTTGGAGGGAGGATTGATTTTGTTGTTGTTGTTGATGATGTTTTTGTTTATATTGGAAAAGCCCCAAAACCTCTATCAGTCAATCACAAACACTAAAAAAATTAAATCAAGAAAATAAAGGAATAAAAAATCAAGCCTCCACTGTCGGAAACAAAACACAACAGACCCTAAATCCAGTTGCTGAACATGCTTTGATGAGAAACAACCTAGAGGTAGGAGTGGAACAACACAATCAAAAATCTTAATATAATCAAAACGAGACACCTTTGGTCTATATTCAAATGTATATTTTTCTGATGCATGTTTTGATGTCATCAATTAACACCAAAACACAGCTCTGTAGGTCAATTATAATTCATCTTCCGATATGAAAAGCTGCACGACTTAATGAATTGATGAAGAAGATATGAATGAATGACTATTGGAAGAAAGGACTCTAAAATGATGGATATAGGAATGGATAGATGTGGCGGATTCATGCGGGGGCGCATGGGGGTATATGCGCCCCTATAATTTGAAAACCACCTAGCATTGACTCTACATATAAAATCGTAAAAAATTTGGCGGCGCCCCTTTTTTTTAAATCCTGCATGATCCGCCACCGCGAATGGATGGACATGGATGAACGAATGACTGGAAAGGGAAAGGAAGGAACGAATGAATGAATGAAGGATTAGATGAATGAATGAATGAATAAGGATACTGAATGAAATAATTGGTGAAGGGACGGGTGAATGAAAAATGAACGAATTAATGGATGAATGGATGGATGGATGGATGGATGAATGAAATGATGAAGGAACGGATTGATGAATGGGTAGTTGAATGAATGGATGGATGGATGGATGGATGGAATGAAATAAAGACATTATCTAAAGAATTGATCTATAAACATGATAAATGAAATCAAATCAGATTCAATTTGAACAGAAATGTCGGCGGTTACACGAATGGTGAATTATTTAATAAATCCATTCGTAAAGAATTCTGAATGAATTAGAATAATAGAATAACGGATGAATGAATGGATACATAGGGAGTAGAAAAGGCATTAAAAGCTTCGTAATAAAAATAATTAACTGAATTACTAAGCAAATGAACGATTGAACAAAAACAAAAAAAGTAGGATCGGATTATTGTGCCAAGCTATAAAAAAAGTTTTGTGAGGGCGCTCTTTGAAATCACACTCACGGTTCTTTTCGGTCTCGTACTGAGCAATGAAACGCAAATTTTGTGTGAAATTCTTAAGTTTCTTTTGCCAAATGTCATAACTTTTACGAATAGTTTTGTATTTCCCATCGGTGTGAATACAACACGAACGTGAAGAAGAATGCAATGGTAAAAATTTATATAGTTCATATTCTATTTCGCTGAACCGAGCGTCTTTCGCTATTTTTTAATCCAAAGTTGGACAGTTAATTGGAAGTAATATGTGGCAAAACTGACAAAATGAACCCTCTTTTTTTTTTTTTTACATAATTTGAAAGAGTTATGTAGAATGTGATTAGTCAACAAGTTTTATTACCAGAGTAACGCACATAATTATGTGATTTTAATAATTTTGCAAAATTGCGAGGGAAGAACTTAAAAATGCATAGGCGTCTCAAAATTCACACTTTAGATTATAGTATTTACAATTCGGATGGAGACAATTTTTATAAGTACATTTTGAAATTCAAAAGGCATCTCAACAAGAACATCTAAAATGTATATACCGTATATTCCTGCAAATTACCGAATCAACATTGTACATTCACTTTATCGACATGAAAATGCAATATGAAAATAAATCAAACAAAGGGGTTGTGAGCGGATTGGGGTGCTCCTCGAATGTGTTGTTGTTTCATTGTAGCATCTTGTCACCAAGCATGAGTTCCTGGATCCATCGATTATTTAAAAAAAAAAAAAAAAAAAAAAAAAAAAAAAAAAAAAAAAAAAAAAAAAAAATAAATTACCGTGCGTCCCAGAAAATAATATTGTATGCCCAAAGGCCAACTTTGAGTGCTTCATACTAATAATCATACCTTGTATCATTAGTATGACCTTAATTCTTATTCCATGTTAAAGATTAATTCTAATCTTGGGGGAAATTTTTGTCTATCCTACTCAATAATATGACTGAGTTGTATCCTTTTTTTTTGGGTCAAAATTGCCTTGTATCAATTTTGGACCAGGAAATTTCAAACATGATTCATCGTTTGGATAGCGCTGACATATGGCCTCCTCAACATTAATTTTTTTATTCATTTTCTATTTAATTACTGCTATCTTTTTCTTCAGAAGAGCCGTCTCGAGTTATCCATAAGAATCAAACAATTTTTGGACTATTGAATTCCATCAGTCGCTTCTGCCCAACTTCGGTATAACGAGGTAAGCCCAAGTGCTTATTTATATATACATGTATGCCTATATATATTTTTTATAACAATTTTGTTTCTCTCCCTCATAAAACAAGATACAGTCATTTTGCAAATTACATTCATCATATTTCACACAAACTGCAATTTAGACAATAAAGAAGTATATATATATATATATATATATATATATATATATATATATATATATATATATATATATATATATATATATATATATATATATATATATATATATATATATATATATATATATATATATATGTTCTTTTGACATACATCAAGTTGAACTGTATTCGATTGTATAATTCGACATATTTGTTTTATTATGATGTAGTAATCTATTCCTTCGTTCCACTGTTGACTCGAAAAAAATAATTTAACTTTTAACCTTATCTTAATGTGCAAGTAGCATATCTTTTAAAAATTACTTTGTTAAAAATAATGTTTAATTGTAATTATTTCTAAATTTGTATTTAGTAATCCATTACAGAACCGATTGTTAATTTGGTATTACTGAATATGAGTAACTGTTTAACATGATATAAAATCAAGGTTATTATTTCAGAACGTTTTGAACAAACTAATGTTGAGTGTAAATTTTTCTTGGGCGTACTGTAAAATGTCTACTCATGACATCCTTCACATTTTGTTTTGATTTATAATGTTCGTTCAGTAGGTCATCCCATACAGTTTGATAATATTCAAACCACAAACTTGATAGCCCAGACCGCAGTGATGGAGGAACTTCCGCCTTATTCAACCGCGTTATTGAGGGTCAAACAAAGTGTGAAAACCAGTGACTTTTCTCGTCAAAACTTTGTTTGAAATAAATAGCGGGACAAAATGGGCACTGATTTTCATTTTTGTGTGATCGATGAAGTGCAACTCTCAAATCGATTATTTTGTTCTAAATAACAGGGAATGGTCTTGGTTTCATTGGAAGTTGCATGTCTGATATTAAACATAAAAAGCAAGGCTCCTGACACAACAAACAAACAAATACAGAAAAACCATGAGTGATTGGGAAACATCTGAGACTCATAGTCCTTAGGCCTCTGATGATTAAAAACTGAAGAAATAGTAATAGGGCCTAGGTTAAGACTAGAAATGATGGCCTAATAGTAATATTCAATTTAAAACAGACATAAACAATATTTTATGTGTAAAAAGAACCCATCATAATATATAAGATAGTAGACAACGGACCAAATATACTTCGATATATGATTATTATTAATAATTATATAAACCAAGGAGATATTTTGTTCGAGCTCGCAATATTCCCTAATGTATGAGCTAGATTGTCCTCAACTTTCTCACCAGTGCCACGCCCATTTCGGTTTTGTTTTTGTCGAGATATCGATCCTGTGTCAAGGATATCGATAATACACTCGGGTCAAAGAAACAGAAAATGAATCGAATGGACTGCTGGTAAAAATCAGAAATTAAGCGTGATTTGAGGGATTATTGTCTTCGTATATACACTGGTCATCTAATCTATCAGCCATGTGTGGTGGAGGAATACGGTAGCTATTTCATATTCTTTAATTTCACTATTTATTACCGGAATGGTAACGGTTAATGTTCGAGTTGGTCCCACGCATTATTTTCTGTGTTGTTTTATCTCACATTATCAGAGTGCTAACTGTGTTAGATAGATTCCACAACATTCACCCATTGTAACTTGCAACAAACGTCATCACGACATGCCCTGTTGTCTACAGACGAAATCACTTTGCAATTCAGTTAATTTTAAGTGGAATAATTATCACACTTTCATGCACCATATTTTTGTGATCTTGACTTTCAAAATATTTGATGGTTAGTCGGCCAAATAAAGTCGTGCATGAGTGGGTCACGTTTGATTTTAATAAAGGGAGAGTCAGAGTCAGATTCTAACTGAGATTAGGAGAGACTTTGAAGAGTTTGAGAGAAAAAGTTCACATTCACACCCCCCCCCTCCCCCCCATCCCCGAACCAAAAGAAAAATGAAAAACAAAAAAACAATAATGTGGACTGAATAAAATAGGTAAGAGCAGTCTTAGGCCTAGACCAAGGCTGCTCTGTCTTCATCGTAGGGCTTACCCCTCTGATCTGAAGACAGAGAGCTACCATTGCGCGAGCTGTTCAAACTGCAGTGTACACAGCCGAGTGTGTTTTTCGGTGATCATATTTTATTGATATAAGATTTGCTATAACATGAAAGTTATTCCACTTACCGCATCTGGAAGTAGATTTTCTCTACCGAGTGAGTAAAAAAAAACTTTACACCTAGAAAAAATGCCAATAAAAAGAAAACTAATTTATAAACCCTAAGTTATTTTACATATTCTTAAAGAGTAACTCCTCCTGCATCTTCTGGTACTATTTTTGTGTGGTATGTCTTTACACTTGGATGAACACAACGCATTGTTTGCGACCATGCAAATTTTGAATTGTGCCAGGGTGGGGATGAAATTGAAACAACAAAAGCTAACAAAAAAGCAAGTCTATCATGAATAACATAGCATAACTTTTTAACGAAAATGTATTCTGCCTAATAACTTGGCAGGGGTGTTGTTACACATATTGACTACATTTTGTATGAAAATGAGAGAAATCTGTTGAGTCAGGCATGACTGAGCACACGTCAAAGACAAAATAATCTCTTTTCAAAAGTATTAGGAGGCCTTTTTAGGTCTGTCAGTGGCAATTTACTCTTTGATGTGTACTCATTCATGCATTACTTAGCGAGTCGATCTAATTTTCATACAAAATGTAGTCAATATGTGTAACAACACCCCTGCCATGTTATTAAGCGGAATACATTTTCTTTAAAAAGTTATGATATTTTATTCATGATGGAGTTGCTTTTTTGTCAGCTTCTGTTGTTTCAATTTCATCCCCACCCTGGCACAATTCGAAATTTGCATGTTCGCAAACAATGCGTCGTGTTTATCCAAGCTTAAAGACATACCACATAAAAATGGTACCAGAAGATGCGGGAGGAGTTACTCTTTCAGAATATGTAAAATAACTTAGGGTTTATAAATTGGTTTTCTTTTTATTAACATTTTTCTAGGTGTAAATTTTTTTTTTACTCACTCGGTAGATCTGTTTCTTGTCCTTGATGCCCAACTGTTTTGTTCAATTTGGGTTTTGGGGGTTTCTGTAAGTTTTTCCCATTAAATTTGGGAAATTTAACAGAGCATCACGTCACTGCAGTTTGAACAGCTCGCGCAATGGTAGCTCTCTGTCTTCAGAGGGATACGATGAAGACAGAGCAGCCTTGGTCTATCTCAGGCTCAGCCCCTTAAATTGTGGATTTGGACGTTAAATATCTGAAAATCAGCAATGTGACACACCCCCTCCCCCCATGAAATCTTGGATCCGCCACTATTCTGAATCGTGCTGTGATGCATGTTCTTATCATACATACACATATTAATGCACACCGTTACAAGTTGAATCAATGGTTTGTCCCTCATTTTTGTTTGTATTAACCCTAAAATAAAGGGGAGGGGGGCTGATCTGCCCCTGTACATTATGTCCTGTTACGTTCAAGGATTTTATTTTTTGTGCCCCATTTCGACCATCGGGTAAAATGACAATTTTTCCATTGACTGTAGCATCTTGATACAGAAAAGCAATTATTTGTACGATTATGCAAATGTCAATAATTAAAAAAATATCTGAGATCGAGGTACATGTATAAAACTTTGTAGGGTAAAATATTTGTCATTTGTTGTAAGATAACTTCGCTCAGTCGAGGGATTCAAGTAAATAGCAATTTTTAAAACATACTTTATAAATGAAATGTTAAGTGGAGTGTTAATATTAGATCACTTGATGTCATGTTCTCAAAGGGAGGAGCAGAGATTTTGGCAGAAGTATTGGTATGAATTGGTTTTTCATTATTAAAAATTCTTTAACTTCTTGACCTTACAAAGATTACGAAATAACAATTTCCCCTTAATCAGGTGGAAGAACAGCCCAGCCAGACCCCATGAAGCCTACGTTCCTACCAACCTAGAGCACATGGCCAATACCATCACACATGGGGTAAGTCGACTACAGTCAAACCTGTCTCTTAAGGACGTTGCACAGTTATGTTTCTGCGCATCTTGACCGCACATCCTGGGCGCACATTATTACTACGTCACAATGGAAAAATATTCAGCGCTCATGAGCGCCAGATCCAGTGCTCAAAGAGTTAAAAGAAATGAACATTATAAAGATGATATTTATTCCTTCTTTTTGTTCATTATTTACCTACTTGCAAAGATATGTAAAGCATTTATGTTGGTGCGTGTTCGTGTTATTCTAAAGATTGCAGTGGATATGACATGAATTTTGAACGTAACGGAGCATGACTTTGAATCATCCGTAATTTAGATAGAGTTTTCACAATTTTTGTGTTTTTTTGGCGCTTTTCAGTGATTTTCAAGTAGACTCGCCTCTTTTACGACGTCGATATTTTGAAAAAAAGCACATGGACCCCCATTTTTTAATGTTCCTACTCTTTTAGTATACATTCCTCTACAACTTGGCAAATTTTGATGAAATTGACATGGATTTTGAATGTTCGGGAGCATGATTTTTCAGCAAGTGTAAATTAGAGTGGATTTTCAGGCTTTTTGGAGGTTTTTGGCGCATGTTTGGGAATTTCAAGCCAATCTGCAACTATTCGGGCGCAGATAGTTTAAAAACGAGCACATGGATCCCCCATTTTTTTATGTTTGTACCCATTGAGGATGAATTCCTCTACAACTCTGCAAATTTTCATGAAAATGACATTGATTTTGAATGTTTGGGAGTATGATTTTGGATCAAGTGTAATTTAGAGTGGATTTTAAGGCTTTTTGGACGTTTTCGACGCATTTTTGTGACTTTTCAAGCTGATTCTGGAGTATTCGGGTGCCGATAGTTCGAAAACGAGCACATGGACCCCCATTTTTTAAAGTTTCTACATATTTATGATGAAATCCTCTACAACTTTGCAAAATTTGATGAGACTGTCATGGATTTAAAAAAAAGTGCACCTTAAACTATACTTTTTTATTTTCTTGTAGATTCCAAGCCTCTAAGATATGGTTTTTGCCATTTTACGCACCATTTTCGCCACATGAGGGCGCTGCTGGCTCAAAAAATAAGTACAAATGTGCCAGTTTAAACAATGTCCCCATTTTTGGTATAAACTTCGTAACAAATCGGGAAGGTTTGATAAAGTTTGATACGGTTTTGACAAAGTAATGACGATTTTGACTCGTTTGTTGCAATCGTGAGGTCTGACAGAGGCCAATTTCTTAAATTATGCGTACTTTACATGCCATCCAAATATGGCAACTTCAAAGTCCCGTAGAAAAAAATCAAGCACATGAACCTATATTATTTTTTGCATTTTTGGCATACATAGATACCAAAGTAACTCTGTGCAAAATTTGGTGCAAATGACATTTACTTCGTTTCAACTGTGCAACGTCCTTAAAGCCACCTTGGAAAATAGAAAAAGTGACCACTCTAGACTAGTAGCCTTTATAGACAGGTTCTGTGACACTCATTTTTTTGTAATGGGAGGCAATATAGGTGACCATTATAGACAAGTGACCTTTATAACAAAGTGGCCACAGGTACATGTACGACTAGACTTCTACTTCCACTTAATTTATGTGATTTGTCATTAGGTGTACCAACTAACAGTCATAAAAAGGACCTGCAGATTCAATGTTGGTTATGAATGGTTATTATCATGGTGGTCTATATTTTGGGGGAATTTTTCAAGTTTAAAATCAGCACAAAAATTTGTGAAACTACCCACTTGCAAATTTTGATTGATTGAATTGAAAGGTACACAGTCCAAATTTCTGGCCCATTTCACAAATGTTCTTTGACAAGACACTAATCTACACATGCCACACTTAACCCAGGTACCCGTTGAAGTAAATGGGTACCAGTACCAATAACTAAGCCAGGTAATAGTTAACACTAAGAGGCTAGAAACATTGAAAGAATTGAATTTTCTATTGAAAAAAAAAAAAATGTTATTCTATTTCTATTTCTATTCTACAGTCTGTGTCAAAAAAAAATGGTGCAGTAGGAAAAAAATTTATTTACGATCATAAGCACAATCAGGGTGCACAACTCTGTTTTTCAGCATTAAAACTGTTGTAAATTGCTCAAACCTTTACCAATTGCCTTAGAGATGTTTCACTTGTATCACAAATACACCTCATTATTCCATATCCTGATTTTGTAATGTTTACATTTTCTTAATGTCCATTAATTAATGTAATTAACGATAAAACGGCCAATTTTGCGGGTAACCCAAGAAATAACAATGTAAAAATATCACTTGAAATGCGATTTCTGGGTCTTAAATTTGAGACTACCCCCATGTGTTATATATGGTCTGCTTTGTTTTTTCACTGGCATTCCAATGGTACCATTTAAAATAGTCTGCCTCCACAGGAAAAAAGTTATCATGCCTTAGGGAATCTGATGTATGCTGTGTAACCTGGCTCACTCAAGTGACCTTTTGACCTTTCAACTAATGTTGTCATGTCATGCAAGGTCAGACAGATATATTTTTTTGGCCATAAGTAGGGCAAAGTCCACTCTACACAATGGTATCCATTGATCTGGTCGAAAGACAACATTTTTCAAGCTGTGGACTATTTGAATTTCTTAAAAAATTAGTCGCTGAGATTTTGTTGCTTCACTGTGGGGTAAGTTCACAAATAATCAATATAACATATTACATTCCTTTCATTATATTGGGTTGATTTTCTCTTATTACAAAGGCATACTCTATCAAGTATTCTGTGAAAATTTCTAAAATTGAGGGATGGGAAGTATATTTTTTTTATTTTATCCAAATCTTAATAAAAATTAGTCATTGCGTGTCTTACTTGTCCACAATGTAAAGGTCACAGAATCATGATAAGAATGAGTGATGAACAAGTAAGTTTCTTTTTTTTTTTATGGGGGTGTTTTTGTTGTCAGATTTCTGGATTTTTAACTGTTTAATCATGAAATCTGTAATCCTGTACACCTGTCCATACTTAATAATCTTTGATAGCCACTTAATATGTGAAAACCCCCATCATTACACTTGCATTTGGGCAAAACGCAGAAGGTTTCAAAAGAAATATGGAATTTAGAAATAATTTGCAGAGAAATATCATATTTTCAAAAGTACTGGTACAGAATTAATGAAATTTGATATGAAGCATTCAGATATATCTTCAAGTGCTCTCTGAAATTTTGGTGGAATGTACTTCATCCAAAAAAGAAATACTATGACATTGAATAAAAGTAGTTTAATACATATGTAAAAGTAATACATGAAAATTGCCTGTATTTTCTTGTCATTATTGTAAGGACTAGGAGACCAACTTCCTGATAATTCTTTTAAATGATATTGCTATGGCTGAAACATACATGTGACGATGTTTCCTGCAAATCAGATTGTCCAACAGTTATTTTTTTAATACAAAATTTTTTGTTTATATATGCCTTCTATGTTAATATGACACCGGTCGTTAATTGCTAATTAGCATAACTTATTACATATTTTTTCACTGTTTACGTTTGTATTTTGTAGTTCAATTCTATGAACAATATCAATAAACAAAAAAAGCATTTTCAGTCATTTTTTCTAATTTGACCCTGTACAACAGTTGTGCACCCTGATTGTGCATATGATCTTAGGTGTGAAATATTTTCAGATAATGTGTGTATGTAGTACCAAAATAAAAACAAAAGATTTTCCTTGCTGATGCGCTTTGTTCTGTATAATTTGCTTTTGTAAAACAAAAGTTATGCTAAATTTTGTGAGACGAGGAACAATTCGAAATTGAGCACTTCATGGCCATTATGCGAAACCTATACACAGAGGCATGGGACGGCGTGCGAAATATGGATTTTTCTTGATTGTAGAAGACTAGTCATATTTCAAAAATTACAGCACCAAATGTGATGAAAAAAATTGCAGGCGAAAGTCTGATCTCCCTGCTTTATGAAAATACCAAACAATAGCAGGCTGTGATTAAACTTCATACTATAAAAAAATATTTTCCACTTGTACCATTTTATTTGACACAGACTGTATTATTCATTATTAATAGGCATGTAACATAATAACATTGTCATCCTCTCTCTCTCTCTCTCTCTCTCTCTCTCTCTCTCCCTCCTTCTCTCTCTCTCTCTCATACTGTTTGATATGTAGTTGTTCATTATACCATCCCTATATGCCAGCCGAGGTCTGATCCAAGAAGCTACTACCTCATCTCAACAGAAGAGTGCAGGGGTGTTTGGTCTGGCTCTCCTCCTCCTCTTCAGTATCTCCACACTCTTCCATGTCGTCTCCTGGTCTGGTCTAGCAAAGTAAGTAGTCATGGATTTTAGGGGTTGACTCTGAAAAGGTCTGTAGGCCTATTGCTACATCCACCACTTTCTGTTGTATTATACTTCTATTTTGTTCTTGATATATCTTTGCACTCAATTATATCTGGGCCAAACAAATGTACATAATGCGGCAGTCACATGTACACAACGCAAGACCAGTGCATTGAAATTTGTGAAAATTGTCGACAACGCGTACACAGAGAGTAAACATGGACAACACATATTGAAATATGCAACAAATGCACAACGCTGGCTAAGCGCTCTCTGCGAATGAGTTACGCACACCCAGCGCATACTGTACGTTGGCCATGCGTCATACATATGACTATAGATGACATATAGATGACTTTATGATAAAAAAACAACAATGTGAATTTGAAGAAAAAAAAAACACAATTTCCTCAGACTAGTCCTCCTAACTTTTTTTAATCTTATACCTGGTATATTTTTTTTCAATGCAGATTTAAATTTTGTCAATAATTCAATTGAAAGTGAATAAAATTCAAATAAATAATGATTCAATTATTTATGACTATACCGATACTAATGAAACATTCAGCATAGAATTCAGAAATGGGTTTTTGATGCAACCTGTCGGTTTTTGAGGGTCAACCATTTAGATGAGACATTTGTCAAGATATTGTTCACAGAGGTCATATTTAAGGATAATGAAGAACTAGTACATGTAGGTTTGGAATGGAACTGTAGAACTGTTTCATGCGGTAATCTTCATACAATTTTCCAGTCACATTTGGAAAATAAATTTTAGCCTCGTTTTAATAGGAATATTTTCAGGAAATTTTGCTTGTTTGTTTCGCAGGAATATAAGAAAAACAGGCACTCTGGCCAACTATTCGAATATCACCTGACTATTTCTCTTCCTACTCTTTTAATCTTTTTCCTCCACAGAACATTGAGATTTTACCTTCATATCAGCGACAGAGCCATCATATATTTATATATAGCAGCTTCATACACACCATGGTGAGTAAGAATTTTTTAAATGTAAATTTAAATAAATGTCCTGTCAAAGCTTCTGGGTTTTGTGGTAGGGATTTTGAACCATGTACCTTCTGATCTATAGTCCAGTGACTTAATCCCTAAACCACACTACCTCCGCCATCAATAAACCATAATGGATAATTGCCTTAGAAATTCTTTGTGGAGAAAGAACGATGGGTTGTGTATAGACGACATTCTCTGGGTGGGAATATTGTAGGGAATTCAACGATTGCTCCGAGCTTTACTAAATGCAAGATGTACGTACTGAGGGCAAGAATTGCAATATGGTATTATGTTAGGTTTAGGCTTAGGGTAGGTGTGGTCTTTAACCCTATTTAGACTGGCATTGTCAAGAGGAGATTTTGACTGGGGGGGGTCAATTTGACCCCCCCCTGAGATCTCGGCCGCGGATAGTCCGCTCGCGGCGAAATTTTGTGCGAACGTCGCTGCACATGTAAAGGGTGTCGCTGGTATGTTTTTTTTTGAAAAAAAATTTCACGTATTTAATTTATGCTAATTTATGCATACTCATGTATGCAAATTAGATGCTTTTTTATGGAAATCGTTAATATTTCATTAATAAATATAGTTACGAAGCCCAAATTTTTTCTAAAAGTTGCTGAGTAGCAAAGACAACAGTATTGAATAGACAAATTCAGAAATTTCAAATTAATTCTTTTGTATTCTATTGTTTTATGAATTTCTTATGTATTCTATTGTTTTTATTTCTTATGTATTTCTTTGTTTTTGTAATTTTTTATGCTTGAGAAATGTATTTTGATCAATATAAAGACAAATTTAATCAATCAAAAGGCTCAGAAGGCACAATTATCAGTGTTATAAAGAAATTTAGAAAAAAGCAGTATTTTGTACACAAACGCATGCAAAATGACGATTTTCGTTCAATTTAGGCCTGACATGCGATTACGTAATGTTGCGTAACACGACAACGGAGTATCCGATTTTTTTTAACTTGGTGTCAAAATTTGCGAGACACTTGAAAGAAAAAAGTCATAAAGCGCCGGGTTGCGATTCGCAGCGGTTGCGCGGCAGTCGCGGATTTCGTACAGGGGGGGGTCAAATTGACCCCCCCCCAGTCTGAATAGGGTTAAACCAGGGATGAAGATAGCCATTAGATTTAATAATGTTCGGGATGTGCCATGGAGCAAAATTCATGACCCTGAATTGTAATGTGGGCTATTCTACATGTACAAAGTATAATAATATTTACCATAATGTATACATACAGTTTGAGACGGACTGATAAGAGGAAGAGTAGTCATGTAGTCTAAGTACATGACAATATACTGTTTTAACAATAATAAAAAAACACTTCCATTATACATAGTTTTAAATAAAGGTCAAGACTAGTGTGCCAGTGTATGGAGCCTGTTGGCTTTCAGTAGCGGACGCAGCCTGATTTCATACAGTGAACTTATCGGGCCCATGCGTAAACATAATAGAGCTGATTTTGTCCCCAGACAATTGGGCCCGAGATATGTATTCAATTCTATTTTTGTGGATCCGCGCATGGTTTTTATGCAAGACCTTGTCAAACCTGCTTATAGTGGCAAAGGTTGACTATGCTTATACACAGCCTATTTTAGAGAGTTTATCATGGTTAATTTTCATTTTCATTTTCATTTCATTTATTTTCATATTTCTCATTTTACATTTGTTTCACATACAACAACAGCAATGCATTAGATATAATTACAAACAAATGAAAATTATACAGGTAACATAATTATACAATCAGTCAAGTAATTTAATAATAATTCATAGCTTAATTTAAGTCAAAGAAATATGATGGGACCTACATGAAGCAAGCGTGTGAAACTGCGGGCCTCAATGAAAATAAAAGGAAAGAAAAGGGAGAAAAAAAGGGAGAAAAAAAAAAGATTTCACACTTAAAGGGGCCAAAAGGAATAAGAATTATAGACATTATTTATATAAATAAATAAGTATCTTATCTTATCTTATAATCATTATCTTATCCCCTTTTCTTTCTATCTTTCTGTGACATAGGTTGACGCTATGTGATGTTGGTTTCTTTGGCAGTCAACTACGATGGGTCATGTGGTTTTTAGCTTCCCTTGGAATCTTATATTCCTATTGCTTTTATGAAAAGTAAGTATTTATTGAGGGGCAATTGTTTATTTTATTGAGATATTATAATGATGGGTAATAATTATTCACTTGTATTTATTTTGTATTGTTCATTATTGTTCTGTCTGTTTTAATATTTTTACTCTTTGGCATTGTATATTTATACTTTTAAGTTTTAAGAGTAACATGAAATTTAGTTTATGGACATTTGTAAGAATCACCAACTAAATGCCTATGCTGAGGGGCAATACTGTACATTCTATTATATGCCTATAACTCAAATTTATTGTATAAAATGTCTTCATGTATGAATCATATTTGTATAATATAATATTTCTAACACTTCTAACATAAATATGCATTGTTAATGTTTTGTTAGTTTGAGTCACATCTATAGTAGTAGTTCAATTGACCCATATTGATAAAAATATTTGAATAAACCCATGTACCTTTTTAAATCATTGATGTTTGAGTAAGATATGTGTAATGATGTTGTATGATGTTTTTAGATGAAGTACATCATAATCTGGTACAACATGTACATTTACTCTGCGTAGTATAGGAAGTGTCCTTATAGTAATACTTCTTTGTTGTAAACTAATACTAACTCTCTTTTATCTGTAGATACAAAAGACTGGAAACTCTTTTCTATGTTATCCTTGGTACAGTTCCTGCCTTGGTTGTGTTAGAATCAGTGAGTGTTTATTACATTACCACTCTAAATTTAAAGATATTTTTCTAAACTAATATTTCTTTTAAAAATTTCATCACCTGTGTATAAAGGACATTATTTAGTAAAAGGGAAATCAGTTATTTGTGGTAATATTATTTTGTTGATAATAATATTTTTTTATATTCTTTTGATTCAAGTGAAAGTGAAGTTGATCTTTGAAAGCCTAATCACCCATAAGTACTTAAAAGAATATATTTTGCAATGTTATGATCTTGATCATAAAATTGACTAACAAATGTAGTAACCTTTGGAGTTTTTGTGATGATATTGAGTTTCTGTCTCCAACCAAATTAGAATTAAGAATTTCATAATATTTCTCTCTTTTTAATTTTAATATTTGATGATATGATTTTGCAATTTAAATGAAAATAAACTAATTATTTAGTTAATATTGATAAGGACATTACCCACTGTACCAAAAATGTCATTTCTTAATCTAAATGTTTATACATGCAGTAATATGTTGAGTACACCCACAGTTTCTGCAGTACCATGGAATATACAGTTATCCTCAAAATTGTTTATACCTGGTCCCCTGTTGTTTTTTTTTTTTTTTTTTTTTAATTGTGCTTTTAAATAGATGTGTGACGAAACGCATTCAGTTAAAAGCACGACTCAAAAAACTATAAAAAAAAAACAACAGAGGTATGAACAATTTTGAGGACAACTGTATATTTACTTCAATTCAAGAATTAATATAAATATCATTTATCATTGTTATACTGACAGCCCCTCAAGAATGGTCTCTATGAACTGGCATTGGGAGGCGTCATCTACATCTGTGGCGTAGTCTTCTTCAAGAGTGACGGCATCATCCCCTGTGCTCATGCTATCTGGCATCTCTTTGTCGTGATGGGAGCTTACACCCATTTCTGTGCCATCCAGAAGTACCTGATAGGCTGCAGAATACCTGGCATAGATCCGGAGCCAAGCCACCTACCCGACTGCATCACAGAATCATTATGATGTATGGTGTCAGGAGTGGGATATAGCATGTGAATTATATTATCTTTGTTTGTTGAGCATCTCTTTGTAGTGATGGGGGTCTACACTTATCTCTGTGCTATCCAGAAGTACCTGATTGGCTGCAGAGTACCTGGCGTGGATCCAGAGCCGAGCCACTTACCCGACTGCATCACAGAATCATTATGATGTATGGTGTCAGGAGTGGGATACAAAATGTACATGTAGATTATCTTTGTTCATTGAGCATCTCTTTGTTTTTATAAGAGCTTACACTCATTTCTGTGCCATCAAGAAGTACCTGATTGGCCGCAGAATACCCGGGGTGAATCTGGAGCCAAGCCACCTCCCCGATTGCATCACAGAATCATTATGATGTATGGTGTCAGGGGTGGGATATAGAATGTAAATTATAGCTAGTGCAGACCCACAGAAAGCCCACATACTATCTGGCAATTCTAGGGGCTTGCACTTATTTCTGTGACATCCAGAAGTACCTGATTGGCTGCAGAAAACATGGCGTAGATCCGGAGCCGAGCCACCTACCTGACTGCATCACAGAATCATTATGATGTGTGGTGTCAGGAGTGGGATATAGAATGTGTAAATCATCAATGCTGATCATTAATGTAGACCAACTGAAATTGTAGACCCCCTGTGTTGTGGCCACACACATGACTGCATCACATAATCATTAGGATGTACATTTTCAGGATGTCAGGAATGGGTTTGAAATAAATGAAAAGAATCATTTATGTATACAAAATTAGTGCAATGGCTGAATTAAAAAAAAAGTATATCGACATAGCGACCCCCCAGGATTATATAATTTGGTCTTTATTTCGTAGAGTGTGAGGAGTCAATGACTTAGCTAGTGTAGATCCACAGATTTTTGTTACCTTTCTTGTTGGTATTACATGATCATTATCATATAAATTGTTCGGAGAGGGATAGAATGAAATCATGTGTGCTTATAATTAGTGCACCACTGAAATTTGAACCCCTAAAATCTACACCTGTACAGCACATACTAAAATATCCCAAGTGCAGGTCACAGAGGCGAAGGCCGAGTTGAAATAGACCCGCACAAGGAATAAATTAGTCCAGTATGTACGATAGAACCTTCAATATCTATCATATTAAATACACCTCTGATCTAGGGCCTAGCTCTACCCATGCTGCATGAAATGTTTGTCTTTGCCCCATTTCTTGTTTTACTAAAGCTATTATGACATATATTGTTGCTGCATGTACGGTATCAATTGTTATAAGCTTTTCTGCGCGCAATTCATTCTTATTACTAGCGTAATCAGATAAGCAACCCATGGGACAATCACCCCGGCAATGTCCAATATAACGGTGCTCATTGAGATCATGTGATGCGAATCCAACCAATCACTGTGCATATTACACTTCCACCATTTAGTGTTACTGACTATTGTCTTGAAAGGGGGACAAAACACCACAAAATAGTATCAGCTATTTATATTAGTTCTATTATTCCAAGTTTAAACCAATAAAGGCAAAATTATTTTGTGACTATTGGTACTGATAGAATACTGTACTTGTAGAAATACTCACAATACATTAGTTTCTGTGAATTTCTTGTTTACACCGGTAGTCGCGATTCTAAAAACGTGATTATACGGGCATTCTTTCTTGTGCATGCATTGAATGGATTCAATTGCATGCTTCCAACCATGCAGTACGAATTTAAGAACCTGCTCAGCGCAAAAAATTAACTGCGCAAAAATTTATTTATGTTTATGCACATACATGCATATAAAAGTGAACTGAAAATTAGCTTGAAACTTTAATCAGATATGTTTCCCCTTTATGCTTTACCTTGAAAATACTTGTATGTACTTGAAATTTTGATGTATTTTTAATGAGTTATATGCACATATATAATCATCTCATGTATGCTTCCATTGTGTGCTAAATTTTCATGTGTAATACAACATTTACAGAACATGTGTGTCATACCTAAATCTATTTTTATCAAATCGCATTTAATCAATCCTTGTGTGTGTGTTCATGTGCAAATTTGTCGGTAAAATCGTGTGTGCTTTTGATGTGGGTAAACAAAATTTATATTGCACTGCAGTCATGGTATTTACATATGTTGAATGTCTCCCTCTGTGCTGCATTATCAGGAGTTTAGTGACCAGGGCCCATATTCCATAAACTATACTTAAGCAATTTTGCTTAAGTCTAAGTATCTTTTTTTAAGATTTTGTCCAGGAAAAAAATTTCTTAAACACGTAAAGCACTTTGTCTGAGCTCAGAAAGCATTAGGCAAAAGTCTTACTCTTGTTAATATTGTCATTGCCTCAAATGAGCTTGCCATATAATCAAAATCCAAGTTAAGCCACTAGGTAGTAGGCTTAAAGTTAGGATAAAATTTGCTTTTCTAATGTGCATATTATTTTGTAGGCGCAACTCCATTTAAGACATTTTACTTAGCCCAAATCAAGGAATTTATGCTCACCTGTCAAAAATAGGCTAAGAAAAAATACTCTTAATCAAAACAAAAAATTATTAAAGCAAAAAAATCTTAAGTTTCATGCTTAAGTCCAACATTTATGGAATACGGGCCCTGGAGTTGCAGAGACACCAACCTTGAGCACCTCTTGAGAGTGAGATCCCCTAACAAATGGGAGACTCTGGCATAATGTGTGCGTTGAACATATCAACTGCACAAAGCCCAAATTTCCAGTGGCCAGTGTCTGCTTTTAGGGTTATTAGAGCTCTCTTATGCATGAATGTGTTTTTGTTGTTTCTCATTAAAATTTGAGTTTTCAGCAGTACATATCTGTGGATCTCACCCATTACCTCACACTGTACTAGGCACGTTAATTTATTATTTTTGATCAATGTGTTTTTTTAGCCTTTTAGAATCCTGAAAAGGTCTTGTATATTTTGTGAAATATTTTTACATAGAAGCATATGAGCGTTTTAGATTGTATATATTGATAGTGCCGTATGTAAATATTCATAAGAATATCAGGTGTAGAGAAACATAGCTCTTCTTTATGTGTTGCTTTGCTCTCAATTTTTTTAAAAAGATTTATAACATGTTACCATATCTTGCTATCATTGATTAGATTTTAACCACTGTTTTAACATTAATTAATATAAACATTTTATCATGAACTTATAGAAAAATGTTTCCAAAAATATAAGTTTTGTTATTACAACAAAGCATAAATCAATGTAATATAATATTAAAAATAAATGTACACTACATGTTATGTTAATCCACTACCTGTATATCATAATAAGACTACATGTATGTATACTTAAAATGTGCAATTACTACACATGCATGTATATAATTGTGCATGACAATGTTTATATAACATATATAGCTATAAAAGATAATAAACTAATACACACACTAAATTGTAACTTAACCATCTGGTAATCATGTAAGGGAAGAAAATTCATTGAGGAAAAATTATGGAAATGAAAAATAATCAAAGAAAATTTTATTTAAACAGATGAGTCTTCTTAGTAGCTTCAAAGTATCAACAGATGGTGCGTACATGTATCTCATAAAAGGAGAGAGTTTTGGTATATGTATCAAATTTAATATTGAACATGATATTGGCATAGACTCGCAATATCGCATTGTGCAATTCTGTTATCAGGCGATATTGTTATCAGCATATATATAACATGAGTGAAAGGTTTACTCATTGCATTGAAATATGTACTTATATTTTACACAAAGATGATGCAACTGCCCTGAAATAGTTATTCATTTATCCATTCATTCATTTAACCACTTTCATTTTCGTAGAAAATATAATAAAAGTATACACATGCATGCATTTGAAACAAGGAAATGACTTGTATTGAATCATACCATTCGCAATGTATGAGTGTATTTTATTTTAGGATGCATAACAGCAATTTTTAAAAGCGTATGGTGGTTTTGAAAATCAAATTTCCAATTGAATTAGTGTACTTGACAATTAGGATGCATAACAGCAATTTTAAAAGCATATGGTGGTTTTGAAAATTAAAATTCCAATTAAATAATTGTACTTGACATTATGGAGCATACAGGGATAGATAGTAACAAATGCAATATTAAGGAACCAAAAATTGGTTTGAAGTGTTTGGATATTTTAATGTTATTAATGTTTTTATTTCAGATAAAATAATTTGATACAAATGTAAGGCATGTGGTATATTTACTTTGTTTCCTTATTTAAAAATGTGGTGCATGTATATGTATGTATGTATATATATATATATATACAGTCAATTCCTGTTCCAATGAGTTGCTTAGGACCAAGCCAATAACCTTGTTATAATGTAATCACTCTACTAGGCCTAAACACTGATATCCATAGAAACATGTGCAAATGTTTGAAATCGGACAGGGTAACTACCCTGTTGAAAAAATGTTATTGTATCTATGTTCATTATCATTACAGGTATGGACTGTATATTGTTGATATACTTCGGCATAAACTTAAAAGATTAATCAGGGTGCACTTTTCAAAGGTGCTTTGTGTCATAGGATATTGCATTTCATCAATATTCTCTTGATCCTTTTTCCTCAATTTATGGCATATTCATATTGCTTGATTATTTCCTTATTCTTACAACTCTATAATTTGCATTTTACAGTAACATTTTTCTTCGTACCTAGTCCTACAACTCTATATTCAGCAAATTTCAGCAACTTATTTTTTCCTACCTCGTCGGTGATGTGTGTAAATTATTTATGTTCTTTGTTAAATACATCTGAAAAGTGAGAATTTGTTGTGTGTGATGTAGAATTTGAATAAAATTTAGTTGTAAACAGATCTTATTGACTAATTCGGTTTGCAAAGAAGCGTTTTTATAAATGAAATTGCAACACACAAATTTATTTTTATTGTCAAAGGAATTATCTCTCTTGTGAACATTTCAGTATTGAATGTTATATGTAAATGATTCACAAATTGGAATGCCAGCATACATGTACATTTTGATGGTCAAACTTGAATGTGGATAAAAAATCCTTGAAATTCCTTTTGATTACCAAATTATAAATAGATATGATACATCTTTATTGAAACTGTACACCAAGAAATGTATAAACATGTAAATATTTCTGAAACTTCCATCGTTTATACAGATGCTTACATTATTTTTCTCGCTTAAATGATAATTAACAAAATATTAAAATCAGTAGACCTTCAAATGTTGAATACAGACAAATTTCAGTGTAATTGATTGTAAAAATGATGTCTTGCTAGTTGCATGTCTGCATATCTAGTTGAAATATAGTGAAAAGACATGTGACAAATAAATAGATTTTTTATTTAAATAGGTGTAAAGTATTTGTATTACAAGGTAAATTTGTTTTGATTTTGTTTGTTTGTTTGGGGTTTTTTTTTGTGTGCATTATTAAGTGTTGTCTGTCCTAAATCTGTACCCAAATTGGACATTTTGATGATTGTTATGATTATTATTTTATAGGAATTCTCAATTGATATGTTCAGCAATGTGTGTTTGTGAAAACCTTCTTTATTATGTGACTAAAATAAAATTTTATTGTAGAATAACTTACTCTCTAAAGCACCAAGAATATTTTTTGTATTGTCTTTTTTCTTAACTGTAGTTATAGTTATTGATGTAATGCTGTATAAGCCAATTTTTTCATCTATATGATATTTCACGATTTTGGACTAGTTAGGGAAATTCGTGAGTAGTTAATTTTTTGATTTTTTGTGATTTCTTCTCTTGACTATGTGCAGCCTTTGTGGAAATTTTCTCGAAGGTGGACTCCCGAAATTCACAACAACAAAAAATTTACTGTGAAATATATGGGTTAGACATTTTTGTACTTTCTAGTGATGGAGAAAAATGATTATTGAAAATTAATACTCTTAAATAGTTTGTATAGATGTTACCATGAACTATGAGAGTACATGTTTACTAACGAAACCAAATACACATAATTTCTCTAATTGCTATTTTGAAATAAAAAAAAAATGAACAAAAATTATGAGATAATCTCCTGCACACCACCCATCCTAGTGCATATTGATATATACATGTAAATATGATATCCTGAACATTTTTTTTTCAGAGAAATTATATTTCAAAAATAAGTAAACGATGATAAATAAGGACAATTCTAAATTATCGTAATTTTCCGTTGAACCATTTTGTGTGTGTGTGTGTGTGCGTGTGTGTGTGTATATTTTTATGTATAATTTTCTGTTAAACCATTGTGTGCGTAAGTGTGTGTTGTGTGTGTGTGTGTGTGTGTGCGCGCGGTTTGGTGGGGTAGGTGGAGGTAATTTATATTTGCTTATGAAAATCATTAAATTAACAGAATTTCAACATGGAAATTTATTATGTTTTTGGTTATGAATTCAACCACCCCCCCCAAAAAAAAAAAAAAATAATAATAATAATAATAATAATAATGATAATGATAATAATGATTCAAAAAATGAATAATACTTTATATCAAATAAAGTGAATCCTTGTTTGTCAAAAAATGATTGCATCCCAATGACCATATCGAAAGCTCTGTAATTGTTCTTAGTATTCCTGTTCCATTCTTTCGTGTGGTTAATCATAGTGTGAAGAGTTCTTTTTTCTTCAACAGAACTCTTCAGGAATCCGGCAGGAATCAAAACCGAAACAGTCTGTGGTATCTATTGTATTTATTTCTAGTTTGTAAAAGAGATTAGAATAAGCACGAGTGTCATCCATGGCTAATGACTTTTTCAAGTCCCCCATTTTTTACAGCGCTCTCATTCGCCAGAAAAAAGGTGCACTTACAAATATGTACATTATCTTTCAAACGAAAAATCTACATTACATGGTTAAAAATCAGTCTGTACTGAAGTATCGATATAGCTTTTTTTTTGTTTTTGTTTTTTGTTTTTGTATTAAACTTGAAGTTAACATAAACAAAAAGTTATCTCAATGTTGTTTCAACAACCGAACCAATAATATAATCATAACACATATCTATTTGCATGTGTGTCGATAGTGGGGGGGGGGGGTGGTGTGTACAATCATCCCCCCAATATTTTGATATCAAGAAAATGAAAATTATCATATTATGTGCATATAAATCTACCCATTTTAAATTCGTTATCATAATTATAAAACACTTTTATGACATTATTTCATTATTTTGCAGTCTAAAATGCAGATTTATGACATTCAAAAATCCAAAATTTTCTCACTCTACCGTTAATCTTCCACGTGTGTGCCTGATATACTTTAGTAATCATGTAATACACAATGCACCATGTAGATAATAGAAGGGTATATGTTTCACTATTCACAATTGGAAAATACCTATTCAAATCGATGATAATCCGGGGCACCGATCCCAGGCCCAGGGTGCATAGGTGCCTCGATAAGTAAAAATGAGGGCAAAAGTATTCCCCCCAATCAATAATCCACTATCATCAGCAACGATGGTCATGATAAATTGACTAATGACTATAGATCAAATTGAAGAGTCCGTATAACACTCTCGGTTTTCATCGATAATGATAACTTTTGGGGACTCGGACCATTGATTGTATAATCATCACTATAATAATTCTCGGGGGCTAAATGCCCTCTTATCAAGTCAGTCGCTACTTAGCTCTCAAAGGAAACAAATCCGCTAGCACTTCGCGATCGCATGATGCTTCAAATTCCGTTTCATATTACTACTGAAAGTTGCCTGAAAAATTTGTTAATAAAATGTTTAGCCTCGCGCTTCGTGCTCTCATAAGATAGGCTTGTCGAGATTAGATTTCATCTTTTATGCATATATACTACTATAGGTATTACGTCACAATGGTACGTTTGAAACACCAAAAAGGTGTTTCAGGTCACTATTATTGAGAAAATTTTCAGCTCGCGCTTCGCGCTCACACAATAGGACCCTTACTGGAATTCGTCCATATTTATATAGATTTGTGTATGTTGGCATGACGTCATGATGATCCGCTTCTAATGAACGTCTAATAACCAGTTAAAGCCCCCTAGCCCATCACCAATTTGGCGCTTACATAATTAAAAGGCTACAAATACCATGTTTCAGTTCAGTATTATTGAGAAAAATTTAAGCTCGCGCTTCGCGCTCGCACACTAGCCATAGTTATGAATTTGACGCAATTCATATACTCACATACATAATAATATGCATGTATGTATATCTATAGGCATTATAATGGTTCCCTTTAATAAACCAGTTAAAGCCCCTTCCTCGTTTTGCTGCAATAAATGTCCAATTCTAAGTCACCATTATTGATGAAATTTTCAGCTCGCGCTTCGCGCTTGCATAATAGGCCTATATGAATGTGAAAAATATGTACTAATATACTCATATGCATAATTATAATGCATGTGTGTATATCTATAGGCATTACAATCATGATGGTCCCCCTTTGATTAAGCAGTGCAAAGCTCATTCCCCGTTTCGCCCTCGCATTATGCTACAAATGCCCCATTTAATGTCAATATTATTGAAAAATTTCAGCTCGCGCTTCGCGCTCGCATTATATAATACTAACTGCAATTTGTTCAACATGTGTATATACAAGTACAAGCATTACCCCCATTTGATTACCCAACCCCAGCAATCGACACTGCGACGTATTTTGTCACATTGAGGAAAAGAGGAAATGTGAACGATCATCCCCCCCCCCCCAATCGCCAAAACATATCGACACCGTTGTCTATTTGGCGTCACTAAAGAATATCATTTTGGCACATTATCATCGTTTAAAACTTGCCTTTAAACTGAGGCATTGTCTTGGAATTGATATGTTAGTGCATAATTCATGAAAGAACATAAATAATATGTCAAATCGGGTGAGTTCGTTGTGATTCGGAAGTTTCAACGGGTATTATGTTTGATTTCTTCTTCCCATGGTATATATCCATGTTCTTCCTTACAACTTTCACTATCACTCTCTCTCCTTCCTAAATGCCATTCTCTCTCCTTCTCCCTACCTTTTTTTTTTCCTCTCCCCCTTTTTCAATCTCTCTCTCTCTTTCTCACCCCGTCTTATTTGCTAACTGTTGGTATCTTATTTTTTTAAACTTTGCATATCTCTTTTCTCGCCCCGATTTCTCTTACCCCCTCTCTCTATTTCTTATTATATGACCACATTAATGGTTATATTATATGACCACATTATCACATACAATGTATATGTCTGTCTGTCTCTCACATTCGCCCTTTATTTCTCCCTCCCCCTCCCCCTCTCCGTTATTTATTAACTTTGGGTTCTACACTTCATCTACATATATTATGCCTCCCCCCCCTCTCTACTCCCCTCTCTCTTTCTTTCTCTCTCTCTCTCTCTCTCTCTTCTCTCTCTCTCTTTCCCCCTTCTTCCTCCTCTCCTCTCTCTCTCTCTCTCCTTTCCCCCTCTCTCCTCCCCCTCTCACTCTCTCTCCTTTCCCCCTCTCTCCTCCCCCCTCTCTTCTCTCCTTCCCCCTCTCTCTATTCTTCATTTTTGAAATCTCGATTATGCACCCCCTCTCTCTCTCTCTTATCTCCTCTCTCTCCTCTCCCTCTCTCTCTCTCTCTCTCTCTTCCTCTCTCTCCTCCCCACCACTCTCTTTTCTCCTTTCTCCTCCCTCTCTCAATTCGTGGACCCTATCTTGACGTGTGCCTGTTGAAGGCTGATCTCTGGTGGCTAGATTGAGTATCAGTTGTTGCAAAGTGTCATGAGAGTTTCTTATATCTCCTGCAATCTTTCAGCACTTGCGATTCACAATACCTATACTGACATACAGCGAATATCTCTCCAAGTCTATGCACAATGGTAAGTTACTGTAATATTATATTACGCAGATATCTCGATTATTTCATTAATTTTTACCATCTAGATATAGTTTTGATTTATTGCAGCTGTATATATTTTCATGAGTAAGCAGAAATACATATGAAATATATAAGTTATGATAGAATATTGTTATAATTATACTCTATTAATGTTTTCATTATGTCTGTTATATTTTATGGATTTTATATGATATACATTTATGGGATGATTAATAATTAATTGAATTTGATTTAATTGAAAGTAAAGCTCATGTTCTGTCGATCGTATGCGCCCAAATCATAATTTCCCTCTTTTTATCGTTTGGAGTCATGTGGTAACCCCTAATGAGAATTAACATGATTTAGGGATTTCTAACATGATTTATGGATTGGCTCAAACCAGTTAAAACTTTCCATCATCATATGGCAGGTTGGAAAGAACACGTAATATCTGTGCCAAGAATCTTATCCCAACAACTAAATGATAACAGATCTACAAATTATCATGCACATTTATACAGCTATGCTTTTCAGGCTTTAATGCAATAGCATAACGAAGAATGGTGAATTGAAATCAAAGCTATGTATAATTGATGAGAATTACCAAATAATTCAAGAATACATTAATGTCTCGAATATATCTGCGTCAGTTAAAGAAATGGGATTTAAAATAGGTTTGGGAGCAAGCAAATTGTTATGTACTGTCTAATGTCTAATTTATAGCAGCTTATAGTTTTAATTTTTTTTTTTTAATGCTCCAAATTTTATTGTCCGAAACAAAGATGGCCGGATATTTGTTTTGCCCCTTTTCTCGTGGGCCCGGCAGCCGCTGAGCAGAGCCAGAAGGAGGTTGCTCTATCCCCCTCTTGTTGAACGCTAAACAGGGAACCAGCAACTACCATTTTTTAACGTCTTTTGGTAATGACGCGGCCGGGGATCGAACCCACGACCTCCCGATTATGAGGCAGACGTTCTATCTACTGAGCCAACACATCGGTCCTGATGTGTTGGCTCAACACACTCTTATATACATGGTTGAAACAAATTTACCAATATCTTTCAATTATTAGAGGGCTTTTAAAGCCCTGAATCAATGTTTTATGGGAGGGGAAAGCTGGGGTATGCTAAACATATATATTTTTAAAACATTTACACAAGGATTTGCATCCCACTTGTATCTCATGCGTTTAGCACACAGCCCTTGAGTGATACAGGGTTAGAGATAAAAGGGTGTAGTTCCCATCTAACGACGATAATACCTTGACATTTAAGTTAATATCGTGCATGACATTAATGCTGCCTGCGAAAGCATTTGAGAAAAGAGTTAATCCAAGAAAATTAACGCCATAAAAAGTTTATAGGTACCCCACCCCCATTCCAAAAAACAATGCCAATTTCTGTGACTTTTGTTGAGGGACAGCAAGATTATTCACTTTTCCTTTATTTTTAAATAAAGATTATAAATGAGCAACGAAATGAAAGTGATTCACGACGTTCGGCTTCAGATTAATTATCTTTTGCTTCCTCCCGTTTGTCAAATCCCGTGAAAATTATTGCCTCTTCAAGAGGAAGTTTCAAGACGAAGGCTTTCATGTTTTTTTTTTTATTACTCAACTTTTTACCATTATCGCTATTTTACCTTTAACAATATCATTTGGCTCAGAAAGTCTTTTAATTATGATTTGAATTGGCAAACAAGTCTGGAAGTAAATAAATGGTTATTCCAACTTTTTCATATATGTGGTGTTTGTCTATAGAGTAGATAGGCATACAACATTATATCGTGAGGTAGTGGGTTTATATTTCCTTGTGGTTTATATGACTATGCACTAAGGAGCTGTGTTGTTCTTTGCTTTAAATTTATGACTAAACTTAAAGCATGTATTAATCATCGTTTTCAACTTTGAATGACAGGGACGAGCTCTTAAGGAATTGATACTGAGATGTCTCCTGACGGGAATCTATTTTAGAATGAAGTTATCTCAAGTTGATCGCGTGCAGCAGGCTGTCGTGACTTTAAGCGATGTAGAAGATGTGTGAGGGGAGTCACCATGGCTCAGCCTAGGCAATCCCTAGCTATATATCTACCAATGTAAAGCAGTACCATGTCTGAGATATTCAACACTGTTACATCACTGGACGTTACGTCTGAACGTTCTGAGGAGCTGTCCAGTGGGACATGGTGGGACATTATCTTCGTAACCCTCTGGGTTATCATCACGGTAACAGGAATTGTTGTAAACTGTGCCCTCTTCTTGGCTATTGCAGTTTCCAGGAGCCTACAGACCAGGAGCAATATTTATGTGGTGAATGTTCTTGTTGCGGATATCGTGGTGTGCTGCCTGTTGCCTCTTCAGTCAGCAATGCTCCTCCTTGGAAACGACAATGGTCCATTACCAGGATATTTATGTGCAGGAGTTGCGACCTTAGCTACAGTGTGCCTCTGGAGCAGGATGGCCACGTTAGGAATTCTGTCTCATCAGCGATGGAAACAACAAAAGAAGTCAAGATCATTATGGGCAAGCATTCACAAAAGAAAGCGACCATTGATAGTTGTGCCTTTGACATGGGTTTGTCCTTTGGTAATAATTCTTGTTCCAAGCATCGTTACAGAATGCGTCCATGTAGGATACTCGGACGAAACAAATTTGTGTGTTTTTGAAGGTTGCGCTGAAAGTCAACAGATCTTCAGAATCGCAACACCACTCCTTTGGTTACTAGCAGTACTATCTTCTCTCAGGAATTACTATAGAATCCATATCCATGAGAAGAACCGTCGAGAAAAGAAATATGTACCCAGAAAGAAAAGGAGACCTAACCCGCGAAGGGATCCAGAGGCATACATGACTCCGAATTCCCCTTTTGAAGAAGTACAACTAGCTCGTCCAGTTCCCAGCTTCAAGAAGGGAAAAGGCAAAAGACGCCAGCAGCCTGATCAAGAAAAAAGGACATCGACAAAGGTTTCCAAATCACCCAAATTTGTTGATTTTTCACGGTGGAAAGGAAACAAGAACAAGCCGAAGAAAGGGGCAGTACCAGGAAGAGATGCTCCTTTGGCGAATAATCATGAGACTGTGAGGACTATCGACAGAGAACTGACGATGATATTTTCCAGGAGGGAAAATGACTCATTCAGGCCTTCTAATATTCGGAAAATGAGCGTCAATGAAGAGAGGGAAGACAAAAGTGAAATTGATGAAAGAAACGAAAGAAATCAAGAGAGAAACGGCGGGAGAATGAGACTCAAGTTAAATAGCTTTGTTCAGAAGATACCTTGGAAGAAATCAAGCACGGAAACGATGATCAGTGCGATTAGTCACGATGACGTGATTGATATTGATAATGATTACGACGATGATGAGGATGAGGATGATGATGATGTAGTCGATGAAATATTTGTGGATGACGCAGAGAACTCAGCCTCGATGACGATGTATTCATCACCCAACTACAACGTTAACAAAACACGCATGCAGGATAGGAACCCTTCCGTGCCGTCCTTCGAGCTCGAGCCTATAGGGTCTTCCATGGTATCACCCAGACGCACTTCTCGGAAGAAGTCATCACCTTCGGATTACGTACTTTCCGTCTCTCAAGCCCTCTCTTTCCTCACCCTCGTGTATCTAGTACTTATCTTTCCTAAACTCATCTGTTCTCTCCTTCCTTTTTGTCCCCCAATATTCTACAAACTTTCTGAGACGGTTTACTTCTCTTTGAGCGCCATCAACTCTCTTCTGCTTGTGTTCAAACACCAAGACTTTGGCCGGGTCATCACTGGCTTGGTGTACAGGAGATGGAAGGCCATTCCACAACCATCTCCTTGGATTATAAGACTTTGCAGAATAGAAGGGGAAAGCAATGATAGTCCAGATGGTGATTGTGCGCTTTAGTTAATCTTGATAACTACGGACAAGAATTCGAACAGTGTGGACATAATGTTATCATAGGCTACTGTGGACGTATACTGCTCAAACACTATGAACATAATCTTAACGCAATATTAACTGTATGTTAAAGCTATAACGTGTGTGAACAAATTTTGAAAACATTGTGAAAATAGTTTGTAAGTGTATGGACGAGTATATCGCAACACCGCTATTTGACATCGTAGGCACACTTAATGTCACATTGTGTTATATATTTTGTCACACTGTGTAACACAATGCGTCACGTAGTGTGGACACAATCTTATCATTCATAGTGCTATCACATCAGTACGGAAATGCTTCAAAACAGTAAATGTCCACACTCCACACAGTGAGTTACACTTTGTGACTCAGCAAACTAGTATACTGGAGTGATGCGTTACCAAACTATCAAACTACTTTGTGTTGTGCACGTACATTCGATGTCATGTTTATTTATTTATTTATTTATTTATTTATTTATTTATTTATTTGTCTTATTTCAGTAGGGTAGCTCCATCAGGCGATGTTTTGATTTTTAGTGTAAACCGGTACTTCCCATGTGAGGTTTATTTTTAGTAACGATAAATGTCAGGTTTATTTTCAGTAACGACCTAAAAGGGAATGAAGGAAAAAGTCGACAGGAAAGAGAAATATTGGGGGAGCCGTTAAAAAAAAAGTTTAATCAAAGTAGGTTGTAAAAACAGATTCTCGTTTTTCCAATTTATTTCTAAAATTTCTGATGTCTCCTTCTAACCTTTTGGTATAACAAATGCAAGGGAGTAAGATGTACTTTGAAAAATAATGGGGAAATCTGTAATTTGTGTACAAAACAAAAGAGTTGTCTACAAAATCAGCCCTTCTGATATTTTTTGTTCCCAGTTGAAGGGTCCCCATAGAAAGTTCAAAATCTTTTATAACATTCTTATTTATTATAACCGACTTTAAAGATCATTATTTTAAAATTGCTTCTTTAATTTTAATCTTGATTCTTTCGTTGTGTTTCATTTTCTTTAACTCGTAGCTACATAAAACCACGGATCGGAGAAAAAAAGTCAAACTCAGCTCCATGACATAACGAAAGCCAGCTAGTCCCATAAAAACTTTACTTAATGGACAGTTAACTCATTAGCAGAAACATTTGTTTTCAGTAAGTGATAAATTATTTCATCGTGTTCATGGGCACATTGAAAACAAGAACTGTTAGGACACTCTAAACATTTACACGTATTATGAAAGAAAATTAAGATTTTAAGTTTTAAGTTTATCACTAAAATCAGATTTGAATATCTTCACAAAAATTATGTATCATACTTTTGAGCCTTGAGCACTCCACAGAGTGGATTTGGCGCATCATAATTATGTAGGCCCCCTATTATTATCATATATTAATCACAATAACTTTCAATTCTAGACAATTTGTCACTCGCCATGTCTCAACTTCCAAGATTAATTTTGTACTTTACCAGTATTCGATAAATCTATAACGTTTTATTGTGGTATTAATAATGGCGGGATTGTTGCTGTATGTACCTACTTGTGTCCTGAATGCACTACATGTCTTTGATTTGATATATCCAATGTATTTTATGCTATAGTTTCAAGACATTTCAAACTCAAATTTATAACGCTGTTACTATTTGTTTGTTTGTTGATGTAATTTTCACAGTTTCCGAAAATTTATTTGTTACGTTTTTCTTCCATGCTGATACAACATTCTCTCACAACATGTATTTTCTAACTTTTTTTCAGTCCTTTCCTCTAAAGAAGCTGTGTCATTATTAAATATCATTTGACTAATATTAGGTGGAATGTGTAGAGTAAAAGAACAATTTTAAAGAGTTGTCGTTTTAATCAGTATAATAGGCCTATTCTTTCATTAATACAGCACCTTATCTTATGAAAATGACCTATATGAACCAAATAATAATTATTAACATCGTCATTATATTTTATTAATCTTTAAATCATTACTAGTTTTCAACAATTATAAAGAATTAATTTTAGACTACGGAAAGATTATATAATCAATCATATGGGAGAATTTTTTTTTACCTGATGAAGTTAAGACTGTGGGAGGTCTGCAATCTGATTGGTTTAATTGAATAATTAATTAAATTTCATATCAGCAAGGTAGCACCAATCTAAATTTCCGTTCTTACTGGGGGCCCTGAACTTGCACTTATTTTCCCGATACATGAGTTATAAGACAAAGTTACTGTTTTTTTGGTCAAATAAGTATATACGGTATGTAATGATTCAAACAGACATTTATTGTCTCCTCCTTATGATAATCACATAGAACTATACCTTATAGGTGAAAAATGAAAGTGGCTATATAATTTAAAGTAAATATATCATTAGAAGATTCATCCAAAGATATATCTTGTTTTAAAAGATAGTATTAAAAATACAAAGCCTTTTTTTATTAAAAAAAAAAAATATAAACTGCTTACACGATCTTCATTAAAAAAAAAATCAAACAAACAATAATATCCCTAAAAGAATCTTTGTTTTGAGAGATAAATGTTTATTTCTATCGGCTGTATAGAATTTCCCCCAAAATATTGATTGGTAGCCTGAGAATAATCATTATAATTGTGGTACCTTTCATTAATTTGAAGTATTTTGCTATCTGTTGTGGGACAAGTCCTTCAATTCAGTTTATATATTTATTAATACGGTGAGTTCAAAATCATGCTTTCAGCTAGTAATTGGTGTTTTCAGCAAGTCTGTATAAACTTTAACCGACATGACTGACCTACTAATGAGTAATATAGGACAGTTTGAGGTTTTAAAAAAAATCCCGTGAAGAATAACATGTGAAAATTATAAAACTGGCCTGAAACGTAATTGGCGATGTCCCTGATGTAAAAGTCACATGAGAGATCAGTAGAAGTACAGGGAAAGGGACAGTTTGACATATGAGCGGGGGGGGGGGGGGTGGGGTAGGGGAGGGGAGTAGGTGGCAACTTTGTATATTGTTCAATGATATTCATGTATGTAATGTATTTATTGCCCACAAATAGGGTAGAATTCATGTAGAATTGATGAGTATTTCACACGGGGGGGGGGGGGGTGAGAGACACACACTAACTAATATAAAACGAGACAGTGGCGGATCCAGGATTTTGAAATACAAGGGGTGGGGCATCCCGAAAATTTTTAGAATGGGTGGCACCCGAAAACTTCCGATTTTAAATGTACAGGCAATGAATGGTTTTTCAATTATAGATGGGCGGGCGTCTCGCGCGCCCCGCTGGATCCGCACTGAATGATTGAAAATTTCATCTTGAAGGAGTGATATCAGAAAAAAGTGATCCGAGGTTACTCCAAAATTAGTAAATCACATTTTTACTCCAAGTTCATTTGATTTCCACGAAATTCCATCTGTTTGAATTTGTCCATCAGAAAGAATTTTTTTCATTTTTATTATTATTTTATTATTTTTTTTAGAGAGAGAGAACAGTCAAAGTGTGAAAAATCCATTAAAGTATAAAGTTATTAATTTTTAAAGTTTTTTTTTGTGACATCACATGCGAGTGCTCTCGATATTGAATGTTTTGTATAAATTACTTTCTTAAACTTTTAATTTTCAGGATATATGCACTTTTTCTGTGCATATATCAATTCATTATACATGTATTTGTACGTATATTGTTACATAATTTAAGCACGCTTCTATAAACCCTTCTTATAAAAAACATGAAAAGATCGGTTTTTTTCACAAACTAAACTTTTCGTATCCTTTCAACTTTGAAAGTTACGTTAGCTTTATACATTAACTCGTTTTTTTTTTTTTAATACTTATAATCAACGATCACAGTAATTGCCACTCAAACTCGGACCCATTTTGTTATCTTTGTACTTTCTCTTCCTGCTACATTATTTTTCAATTGATAATCCATATTCCTTGATGATTCTTATGTCACCTTGGCCTCACATCTATTTAATCATTGTTTTTGGTTAATCTTTGCAAGGTTGAATGGTGTTAAACTTTTCTGTTTTTAATGAGTAATCTATTACTTTGTTTTCAAGTTAATATGTAATTTATAGTAAACTTTCCTTGAAATATTATTGTATTGAGACTAATAATCATATGATAGGTTTATATCCACTTGGTCTAACAATTGATCCAATTTTTTATTGTCTAATACACATGGTATAAACCCATTTTGTCTAATAGCATTTTGGTCTACTTTCCCCTTATTCTAATACATACTTGGTCTAATTGCCAATTTTTACTTGCCAAATTGTCTCATTTTTTTTTTGTAATTTGCAAATGAAGGAATTGATTAAGTGGTGTTGGACGGAAAGGACATTAAGACGAATGGCAAATGGAGGAGTTGCAATTAGACAAATTGTTTATAGACGAATGGATTAGACCACTGTAGGATGAGACCAGGCGGCATTAGTCAAAGTGGGTTAGACTACATGGCAATTTAAATGTACCATATGATACAAAAGTGTGACATGCCATAACTCAGAATGTCCTTGCTGTTACTTTTTTTTTAAGACAGGTTCCACTTTAAAAAAATTAAAATCAAAATGAAAAAAGACCCACATGAGCAAACTTGTTATTTCAAATATTATATTTGAAATGGCAAGTTTATCATATGGCAATTTACCATATGAAACGAAACAGTGTGACATGCCAATAACGTTGTCAGAATGTCCTTGCTTTTACATTTTTTTTAAAGAAAAGGTTCCACTATAGAAAAAAAAAATCAAAATGAAAAAAGACACACATGAGCACACTTGTCATTTCAAATATTATATGATATATATATTTATTGTATTACATAATCAATTTATTCTTTGATACATGATCTGTTATACAGCAAATTACATTTGATTTGTTTTGTGTGAAGTTTTCAACTCTTTTACTTTCCTTTCTAAAAGACTGTGCTATTTGCATTAGATAGACGTGTAAATCAATCTTTGAATACAGTGTAATCAATAATGCTTTATAAATATTTACAATAAATGTAATAATTACCTGAAAGACTGTACATATTTATTCCTATGACATGCAATTGATGAACAGAATGAAATAAAGATTATTATTACAATATAAATAATGACTCCTCCTGATTCTTATATTGGCTTTGTGTACATACTAGGAGAAAGCACTATAACAGGATCGCAGAATTATGCATGCACTCTTTATTGTCTCAATTTCAAATTTGTTGACAGGAAAGAGGGTCAATGATTTTTTTTTTTTACTCTGAGCAGATATAGTGTTTTCCAAGCCCCTTGTTAATCGTATTTAAAGACCTTGTCAAGATCAAACTTTTAATTGATCAAAGTAAAAAAAAAAAAAATCACTATTCGACTGTTGATTGATTTGATTCAACTCAATGATATTTAGAGCAATGGTTTTTAGACTAAGATTAGAAAATTGAGCATTTAAGTGAAGAATGAAAGCTATTATTAGTGACTTCTTGTAAAGTGAACATTTCCTTACACAGTGAGGTTTCATAACAAATATCTTTAGTTTTTTAAAACATATATTCTAGGTAGGGTTTATTTTACGAGTTTAGTAAGCAATTAGTCATCCAATTACAAGGCTCGGGGCAGTATGACTAATTAGCCTAGTCGGATGATGTGGTGTCTATTGCCCCGTTTCCATCACAAGTTCACGTAATGGACACCACTCTCTTAAACCTGTTGACTACTGTTTCTTAAAGACTTTCTGGGCCTAATTAAAGACTTGATCACATATCACTCGGGTGCCTGTACAGCATGCCAAAAAACAGAAGTTTTGGGCATCTTCGTACAGTGTATACTTTATACAAATATGGGTGAAACAGATATTTTTTTAACACCAATGTACCTATATAATGTGCCGATGTGTTAAGTTAAAGGTTTACTAAATTAGAAAAACAAATTGGGCTTATTCAGTGGATAATTACCTTCTAAAAACGAAAGTGAAATTTGTTTTTCACAAGAAAGTCTCAATTTGACGAAAAATGTGGAAAACTATAGGTTTTGGTAACATTCCTGAAACCCTGTGAGCTGATTGGTTCATTAGCGGAATGACGTATTGAAAGTAAGACCCCAAAAGTAAGACCCAAAAACGGCGACTGGCATAATGCATCTATGTACACAAAACGCAATATTGGACTCCTTTGTGCAAGAGGGAACTAACGAAAATTGACTAATAATGAATGTAGATTTAGTATATGAAAGTCTTAAGAAATATCTGTTACATACTATCAGTGAACAATTTAGCCCCAAAATATTCAAATCTTGCGTAATTTTATCATTCTTCTACCAAACATCCTCGTCTGTCTGTACATGGACTGTGAGTTTATATGTGTGTAGAGTTAGAGGTGATAGGGCAGCTATAGGGCAAATTCATGTCATGTGTGTATTTAGTGTATACATACACAACACGCACTAGCACCATATCTGCCCTATTGGGTCATATTTCTGCATAGTAGTAGCATGCGAATACACATCACACTGCACGGGCCCCATATTACATGTACAGGCTGATCTCGTTGCCTGTATATACTAGTATTGCATAACTGTCCTACTTTCATTCTCTGCCTTCGGTCCCTCCAGTATATCCATGGTTTATCATCAATCAGGCGCGGATCCAGGGGGGGGGCTAAAGGTGCTAGAGCACCCCGTAAGATTGGGAAATCAGCATACCTTTTGTACATAGACCTTTTTAAGGCACCCCCTAAAAATGCTAATAACCTTTTTTTTTTTTTTTTTTTTTTGCTTGTCAGTTGTTCGAGACGGACGCTGACCTGACCTACCCCTATATGTAGTATGTTTGGAATTTTATAACGGCGGACGAGACCGAAAACAATTTTCAACACTACCCCCCCCCCACCCAGCCCTCCCCCCCCCCCTCCCCCCCCCCGCCGTCTGTTAACAGCCTGCGAACGTGACGTGACAAAAATTTTAGCTCCTTTTTTGCACCCGTTAAATCCGTCTCTGGATCCGCGCCTGTCAATTGACTCTATTTAATAAACTGTAAGTAGAAGGATGTTATTGCATGTCAGTGGTCTAACCTACTTAAACATAATTCTCATTTCCTTCATATCGAATTAGGAATTAAATTATTTTAAAGTCAACTTCAGCAAAATCACTGCAAGTACTAGTTTTTGTGGCCCGTAGCCAATCTGCATTTGAGCAATAAGCTGACTTACTTTTCCAAACTCCAAAAGCTTTCAATCTCTTTTGGAAAACGATGCAAGCATAAAAGCTAGGCCCTAGCATCCTCAGTGGTCTTACAACCCTTATATACACAAGAATGAGACATTTATTGATGAAAATGTGTCCAAAAACATCATTCTAGTGACCAATCTAATGTGTGAAAGAACAGTATAGTCGACGTGCAATGGGAGCATGGGGTGTAGCGGCCCCGTCAGCTCGGGCGCTCCCTGCAGCTCTACACGTGCATACACACTGTCTGTGCAGCTGGCTTACTCACAATACGTCACAGTCACGTGACTACGATATCGCTTTGATGAAGCTTTTTAGGGGCGGGGCTTATAGCAGCGGGAATGGGCAATTATGGGCTTTTCAAATGATTATAATGAATTATCAAAAGTGTTTTTAAAAGAATGGATGATAATTTGGGACTTCTGATGACTCTTTCTAACAAAAAATGGACAATTATTTTTCTAATTTAGTAGACCTTTAAACAAGGTTTTGTTAAAAACGAGGTATCTGACTCCGTTCCGAGCACCTTGGTAAAATGGGGATGGACTGTAAATTTACTTAATTGTACCTAATATAAGAATATTATGGATCTTGTCTTTAACTATTAATTGACAGTTCCTATTTTTACATACTACCTACACAGAGAAGGCCTATCCTTGAGAGATACGTGTATGTTATTTATTTCTCATTTCAATTACTTTACTTTGATACAATAATCCAAACCAAGTTCCCTTTTGCTGCTTAAGGCAAGGTCAATGTGTAAATAGCATTAAGCTTCTTAGCAACTAACCTCGACAAGCCCCTTTACAATGACTCAATGGAAAAGAGACCCCTTTTAGAGGTTACTTTGTAAATTGTTGGCTTTTCCTGCTTTTGGTGATAAAAAGGATATCACATCAGATATATATTGAGATATAAACATTGTGTCTGACCTTTAAAAATCATGAGTCAATGCAGAAACATTCAATATTGTTTTGACTGATTTGTAACATATAAATATTTTGTCTGCTAAAGTCTGAATCACTCCAGGGCTTCATGGCTTGTGAAAATTAGCTTTCTTTGTGTGTGAAAATGGGCAAAACAACTCCCTTATATTTGCTGTATGGGCCCCCGCAGTATTATGTGATATTGATATTAAAAAAAACCTGTTTATTAACAAAAGCTTTTGGAAAGGAAAATTTGGTTTGAACAAGAACTAGGAAATTAATTATAGCTTATGCCTTTTCAGTGCTACTAAGGGTGAAGTTTGCTGGTCCTCTTAAAATTTTATACCACTAAAAGAACATAATGAAGCTAGAAGAGTGTTAAGCTTTGTTAAAAGTGGGAAAGTGAGTTTTGCACAACAAGCCCTTCACAAAAAAAAACACAAAAAAAAACCCCATCAATTTTTATAAAGAATTAACATATTAAAATCAATGATATCTATACCATTAGTAAAGAAGAAAGAGTCACAAATTTCCATTTTAAAATGTCAAAACACACCAAAAAAATTAGATTCTTGCTAAAGAATAAAATAAATCAGGTTAAAAGAGAATTAGAGAATATAAAAAAGATACATTTTATACTCTAGTGATTGTCAAAAACCATGCAGTCAAGAAAACATAAAAGATGTAAGTTGGGATATTTGCATGCATATAATTTAATACAGTCTAACAATGATTGTTACAAGTATAACACATGAGTGAACAGGGGGGCATTTCATCAATGGACTTGTCAGACATTTTACCCAACAAATTTGCTCCCAGCCAATCAGATGCAAGCATTTCAGTAGCTTATAACAGTTTGTCAGATAAAACGTCCGACAAGTCCTTTAATGAAACGCCCTCCAGGTTTATGTACATAATATACAAAAAGAAAAGATATACATTGTAAATTTCAATGTAAAAAATACAACATGATAATCATCTACTTCTAAAATAATTTGACTATACATATATTTTCTACATGGCAAGTTAACACACATTCATGAATATCTTTCATGGCATCTTTCTTTACAACAAAAATTACATATGAAATATCAATATTGGCTCATCAAGTCATTTCTACATGAAAACTACATATTACCCAAATCTTATCATACCTATGATGGGCTATGCATTTATAAGATAATATAATCAAATAGAAAACTGTTTAATGGGCTGTCATCGAGGTGGTTATGTAGTCTACATGCAAATAAAAATATTGGAAATACATCAAGTAATAGGCTTCAAGATTCATAAATAAGATGCTTTCTAATATAATAAAGCAATTGCACAAATACAAATAAATATTACAGGTCACAGGCCTGTTTCAAAATATGACTTCAAATATATAATTAATTTTTCTACTGCCATTTTAAATGATGTTTTGTAAAATGTTCCATTTTAAAGCCATAAAAGCATGCATATGCTACATACCAGGGTTCTTCTAGACCATTTGACGTAAAAGGAGAGGGGAGGAGTTGGAACAAAATTTAAAAAGGTATCCTAACATTGTTGTATAGGCAAATACAAGAAAGCATCAAAACATCCCAAGACAAAAAAAAAAATTGTCTCCTTTTGTGATTTCTGTAAATTAGAATTACATTGACCTATTTCTTATATCCCTTTGGGGATTACAATTTTTCTACATGTACTTTAATTTCTGTGTTATACGGTGTACGAATTGGAAAAAAAAAAAAAATTCTTTTTGTTTTACGTTGAACAGCACCTTTAAACCAAACACAACTGCAAGTAACAGCCTGGTGCCTTATAGCCTTCGAAAACAAAAATCAATCATCTTTGAATGGGATATGAAAGTATTTTATGATATATGATTGATGCAATTATATTTTGATACTTTCTATATAAACAGGAAATATATCAAAACTATCATTTCTTTGTGTGCGTCTGATCAGAAATGTTAATATTTATACCGGGGAATCTCACAACCACATGTGTATTTATGATTACTTTTGGTTATTACAATTGTGCCATTGTACTTTTGATATCAACAGGATATGCAAGCTGCATATATCAAAACTATCATGTCTTTTCATTGAGCATATCATTTTTGGGGAAATCACATTGCTACTTTAATTGCAACAATTACAAATTAAATGGGGAATGACACTGATACATGTAAGGGTCTCAACCTATGGAAATGTGTCATTACAGGTAATAAAGAATGTTACATACAAGAAGGCATTAACCCTGGTAAAATTGTAAATTAACAACCCTCTTGCACTGAGAAAAACAATCTTCACTTTTAAATTTTCATCCTCTTTTCGAGAAAATTCCACAACTAGTTACTTCTGAGTAACAAATGGATTGATAGGTAAGGTAAATGTATCACCTCAGATATTTCATGAATCCTGAACACTTTACAGTGTTAAAGTTGAAAAAGAAAACTGTCTCAATCTGCATGAATGGTTTAAAATGTTAATTCATATTCAACTCCTTGCATGTACAATATTTGGATACTCCTTGATTTTGACGAGTTGCCAAACCAGCTGAGGCAGGCATCAAACTCTATCTTGATTCCAAACTAATAGTGAAGGCTGCCCTCTACAACCTTGGTCACCCCATAGTTTCTTTCATCATTATGCAAGTAGCCTTTGAGGGATATCTTCAAGCATTTCTTGTTCCTTCAGTCAATCAGGATCATGAGTCTAGCAGCTGGAAGCGGTGATCTTCATAGCAATGTTGTTATCAGACTTGCCGACCAGGATGCGAAGCTTGTCACCAGCATTCTTGATCAAACTCATGGCACTGTGGATAGAAACAAGAAAATAAAAACATTTAAAACAAATCAAGATGGCAACTAGGCCTATTGTTTATTTGCAAGATTTATTTTGGTTTTAATTTATTAAAATGGCCTTGCCAACATACACAATTTATGATCATATATATTCAAATGTCACAATAGGAAATATGCTTACATGTACATGTACAAGTTTTGTTCATAAATTTATGTGGAACGCTAGTAAATCAATCATTCTTGAAATTTTATTTATACAATTTGCAATACACCATACATAAGCAAAAAGTGTGTTTGACTACTATAAATCCAGAAACATACACGAGAAGTACTTGACCATCAAGTACTTGTACAGTATGTAGCATTGTACTGGTATTTAATACAAAGGTAGATACAAACTTTCATGAATCTTGCCTCCTCTCGAAATTCATCAAAGTTCATATATCATGCATGTAAATATTTCTGGTTTTAAAGTACTGTTTATATTCCCAAGTTCACAATTTTAGTTTGACACCAATGTATTGTCAATTTGAGTTTACATGGAGGATGACTACAGTATACAGACAGCCCATGGAAGTGTTACAGAGACACTTTTCCTGGATAGCGGAAGAGACGGTGACAACACTGTGTCAGCCAGGCTCCAAAGGCATCATATCATCTGCTTGATCAGTAATTAGTACGGACGTGAACCCATGACCTTTTCATGGAGTCATGATATCCACTAGACCATGAATACTGGATATCCCATAGCTGTAAACATTGATATAAATTGGTATATTGTCTGCTGGGAATGTCATAGCCAGAAAGCATAGAGTCACATCCTTCATCAAACACAGAGCTATCGTATGTCTGTGTCTATAAAGCATATTGCATACAAGTATATAATCTAATTGAGAGACACATAATACAGTATCTGACCATGAAGATCAAATACCATAGGCCCGTATACATTGATATAAATTGGTATATTGCCTCCTGAAAATGTAAAAGCCAGAAGGCATCAAGTCATATCCTTTATTGAACACAGAGCTATCGTCCTTCTGTCTCTAAGCATAATGCATACAAGTATATAATCTAATTGAGAGGAACATACTGAAGTTTCTGACTATAAAGATTAAATACCCTATGCCGTAAACAATGATATCAATCAGTATATCGCCTGGTTACAGTGTGACAGCAAGAAGGCATCAAGTTTCATTCTTCATTAAACACTGACCTATCGTCCTTCTGTCTCTCAGCCTATAAGTATAATCATAATCTAATACAGAGGAACAAACTGGGGTGTCTATCTGCTGCTCATGAACCTTAACTTGAAGGCTTAACCAATGAACTCCAGCTGTTGTGGACTTGTCTAGCAGAGGGGCTTTGTGTCGTCAGTCAGAAGAGGACTTATCGTTGATCATGCTGATCATGATCTCTCTAACTGACCACTGTTCTTAGTTATGTATCATCTATTCACTGAATTGCCACTTTGTCTACACCCAACTGGTCTAATGCCTATTCATCTGCAGGCAATTCATCTACTAACCATTTTGTGTAATAAACACTTTGCTCATTTATCATTTCGTCTAATTTTCAGTTTGGCTATACCCTTTCTGTCTAATATCCACCTGGTCTAACATGGCTTAGTCTGTCTAGATGTATTGGTAATGACCCAAATTTTCAATTCATCAAGCTGGTTCCATTGACCACAAGGATTCTGTAACTCCTGCACTGATTAGCTGAGCCCCTACAACCCTTGATACCATTAACCAGACAGATTCTATTGAGCGCTAGGATCTAGCTGAATCCTTGATTCCACTCACCTATCATAGTCTGCGCCAACAAGACTGGTTCCATTGACAGCTAGGATTCTGTCACCGACTCTCAATCTCCTGCACTGATTGGCTGAACCACCGGGTAGTACCTTACAGATGTAGATTCCAGGGGACTTCAAGACCGTGTGCTGCAGAGGAAAAGACAAATAAAATCAGCGAATGGTACTCTTGTCATTACCAAAACAAGAACGCTCTGCTGGTATTAATTTTAATTTATAAATTTGAAGAAAAAGTGAAACTGGCCAGAAATTTTTAATAACATTACTTGTAGGATCTACTTAGAAATATCCCTTAAAAATATGCAATATTATTCCAGTCACTGTACCTGTAATGCCATACTAGAACATCTCTTGTAACGAAAAATAATACAAATATACTGCTTTCCTTTGAAGATTTAAACTACATATAACTTATCCAAACATTTTTTTAACTTTAGAAAAGTAAAACAGGGATAGGAGCTCAAAGTAAATTGCTTAATACAGTTCTAATATCTAAATTTCTTCTGCGTGAGAGTGTTTTCTAATTATTTTTCGAAAAATTTAAAATGTCAGTTGCTTCTTTTTGTTCTTCTTTTTGGGTGACTATAATATTCCTCACTGGTCCAGTTTTGGACCCAAGACTTTATTAGGTGGGGGGCATACCAGCAGGTGTAACATGGTCTGCTCTTCCCCACACTCACACTAAGTTTGTCAATCCTTATTGTATCTCCACTTTTTTACAAGGACCTTACAGCGTTTTGTGCCTGTCTTGGTGGGCAATATAGAACCTGATGTAAGAAATTCCTTGAGGATAAAAGCATTTCATAAAATCCCCTTACCAGTCCATCCACCAAACCAAGGCCTAGGCCAGCTTCTCCCTTCTCCAAATCCACCACAAACACATCATCAATAGAGTCCTTTCGTTCCCTGAACGATGAGGATGAAGATGACCACTCGCTGTGTGGAGATTCATTGGTCCAGCTCTCAGGAGTTGGGAGGCTGCAGGTTGATTCTGACCCTGGACGGTCGTCCTGCCAGAAACTCAGGTCGGTGTTGTCTGTATGGTAGAGAGGAATCAATAAATGATAACACTGTTATTGTGTATGGCTCATCGGTTCTAGGATGACTACCCTGCCAAAAGGCTGTTAAATCTAACACTACACCTAACCCTAACCCTAACCAGTGGGTAATTGTTCCGATACATCATATCCAATATTCAACAAAGTCTCTATATGCTTCAAAAGAACTGTGGATTTCTTCAAATCAGATTTATTAGATTGTATGCTCTCTTCATCAATATGAACTGGGTAGAACAATCAGCTTTACTGGTCTTTGATTTAGCCACATGAAACCCATAACACCAATTAAAAAACTACATTGAAATTACATATACAACTTTACAGAAGAGGATTGTGAAAGTTGTTTTCAGTGTCACAATAAAGTTTTACCTTGACATTCGATTCCTCTGAGAAGCTCCTCTAAGCCCTCTCCATCCAAATCGACATTGTTGTTGCTCATATTGCTACTCAGCGCTTCCGCTTTATCCGCTCCAGCAACCCCTTCCTCCACCTTCTGCTCCTTCCTCTTATCCATCCTTCCCCTGTCTCCATTCTGCAAGGTCCTACCAGCCTCTTTGCCTTCCAACTTCATCACTTCCTCTTTGATCCTATTGGCCTGCCTTCTCTCTTCCTCCCTCCTCCGCCTCTCCTCGGGAGATGAGTCAAATCCTAGAGGTGGGGCTATGACGTTGTTCTTGAGGTCTCCGTTGGTGGTGGGAGTTGTAGGAGAAGGCGTGCGAGGAAGATGGTGGCCGTTCGCTGCTGGTCTCATCTTTGGTTTAGGAGGAGGTGGAGGTGGTGATGAAGGTTTCTTCTGAGTTGGTGACATTGGCGGTGATGATGTTGCTTGTGTTGTCATGGAGATGGATGATGTTGGTAGTCGGAGTGATGGAGGAATGGAGGTGGGTTTGGGCGATACGGGAGGAGGTGATGGTAGAAAGACCTCCCCATCTTCCTCAAGGATGACGTCTTGCGTGATATGAGATATGCCATTCTCTATGTCCATCCGATGAGGCTTGGGCTTCTTGTTCTTCAGTATCGGCTTAACAACATGGTTCACGGGTGAGCTCTTGCTCCCATTCTCATGCTTCCTGTCACTATGCACCACTTTAATACCATGTCCATTCTCCCTGTCTCCATTATACGAAAGTGTTCTCGAACCACCAACATTAGTATCTACCTTACTATTAAGAGTCCTTAAAGATGCATTTGCAGTTGATGGGCAGCTGTAGCTCTTGACCAGAGGACGGTGTGGATTCCTTGGCTTAGGGTCTGGTAGAGCAGAGAGAGACGTCTGCCTGCGGACGTTCCCTCTAGCCCTGATGTTCCTGACATTGTTGTTGACCTCTTTGTTAAGCTCCAGGTCCTGCATGAGTTTCTGGCATCTCTGGTCCATCTTTTCTGCCTCTTTATCGCTTCTTACAGTCACCCTCTTCTCTTCCTCCAAGTTGTCATCCAGAATGGCTCCTGCATCTTTCTCGTTGGGAGGCCAAGAAGAGCAGCGGGATCTGGTCTTGGGTGCGACTGCTTTCTTGCGCTTGTCCCTCGATGGAAGATCTTCTTCAGGACCTGTAGTCTCTTCGATGGATGACTCCTCATCAAAGACAGGCAGGTTGATGTCTCCATGATCTGAGTAGGAATGAAGATTAAAAACCACATGAAGAAAGTGTTTTCAAAACAATTTAAATCCATTTAATTTGGGAAACCTGGGCCCATAACAAAAGCTTTGCAATTGATCTGAATTGATAACAAATCAACTATCTCCTTTCTTTAATGTAAAAAAAAAATTGATCTATCAGTTGCAAGTAAAGTCATGATAAATTGCAATGGTTCTTGTTACTGGGCCCTGGCGGAACCATTATTTGCACTGAATATAAAAAAAAGCAGCCGACCAAGAAAGCTCAAGAATGTTTGAAACAAAATATAAACAAATAAACTTCAAAGGCAAATACTAAAAAGGCACACAATATGGATCAGGAAAAAATAAATGAATTGGACAAATTTTAAAAAAGAAATTTTGACTCAATCTCTATTCAGAATTGTTATATTAATTTGCTCACATATCTGAACGTTACATTTATCTCTTTTAGTGATTTAAAATTGTGAATGATCAATGATTAACCACAAATTCCTATTTGTACCTTCATCTAATGTATGCACCAATCTTTGCCCCAATTATGGTTTGTATGGACCATCAAACATAGTAACAACATTGTTATCAGTCATGGTATTTACCAGTCTTGATTCTGATCTTAGGGAAGTCTTTATGAAGAGCCTGTAGTATGTCTTTGAATCCAGGTAACAGCTCACAGACATCACATCTCAGGTCTAGCTGGAAAGCATCAGTTGGGAGAACCAGTGGAGGATGGTCATCAAAGCTAACAAGAATCTCTTCTGTTAAAGAGAAAGGTAAGTCAATTAATTTTTGTTGTTATTATAATGGATTTGCTAATCATTATGAGGTTTAATTAATAATTGAACGATTCTTTGCACTGTAATGTCTATAGATAAAATGCATATCATAATCACTTTTTCAATTTGAAGGGCTGTGGTTGAGCTAGAGAGGAGTCCCCAAGAATGCCACATAATTTTCCAGAATTCACATTTTTTTTGGTCTTTAGCCAATTATTGCAAACCTATCATACATATCTTTCTTATTAGATGGCATTTAATGCAACTTTTGGTGTCACTGAAAGATATTTTCAGAACAGTGATATTGATAGAGTACCACAAATGACGCAAAAGTTATGTCTCGGAAATCAAACCCAGCATGCATAGATCGCTATCAACGACCACCAAAGGTTCTGTTCAACAAAGAAATTCAGATAACTAACAAGAGACAAAGAAAATGAGTAAGGAAATGTTAGGAGAAATATCGATAAAACCTTTGTGAAGAAAAAGAAAGGCAAAAATACAAGACATAACATCCCCTCTGCAAGGACAGCAGTTGAACTAAGATGTACTTCATACATTTGATACATTGAGAAAAAGAAGGATGGAAAAGCACACAAAAACTAACAGAGAAACTAATTAAAATTTCTTAAATCTTATATAAAACAAAATATAATTGCAAGGTATGACCCCTAACATTTTGTTTTTAATCCTGCAAAGCATACAAGGTGAATATCAAATTAGGCAATATTAATTCTAGGTTCTAGCTATCTACTTTGAATATGACTTGATTCAGCTGATACTCAGCATGTACTTTCCATCAAGCTTGGATTGATCAGTTATGACATGATAGGAAGATGAGATTACAGAGATTAAATTGAATTAAAACAGAGAGGCAACAGAAATACCCTACTTTTTGCAGCTTTATCCATTTGGTCCATGAACAGATGGTCTAATTATCTGATTGTCTAATACCACATCGGCTAAACTCATCTGGTCTACTATCAATTTGGTCTAATTAGTTTTTGGTTTAATAAATTGCTAAAATTGCTAGTCTTGTAGCTTACAGCAGTACAATATTGCAAATCAATAATAGCTAATCAGGATCCTTGTTGCATAGACTTGCAGGAAAGTCTGACTGAAAACTAATCAGAATGGTCGTTTCAAATTTGCAATTGATTGTTACTATTTATGTTGCAGTACACTGAAATGTTTATCATCCAGCAGATAAGTATTAACCTTGCTGGAAAAATAAGAACATTATCTGGTAGGTATATTCATCTGAAGGTTTTCCTTGAGTATTCAACTACAGATCCTCTAGAAATAGAAACTAATATACACAAAATTGTAGAAGAAAAGGAAGTTAGGAAACTTATGAAATGAGAATAAAGGAGTAAGCATTTAAATGTTAAAGAAGAAGTTGCTAGTAATAGTGCAAGCCACTGTGGAAGGAGAACACAAATTGAAAAGAAAACAAAACATGAATCTTTCCCCTGAGATACACTGAAAATATTTCTTTAAGCTTGATCGAAAACATTAGGAAGTCCTATCAGGAAATATCCTTGCATGCATTAAACGAAGAATTTACAAAAATGCTCTATTTTGCCAAACCATTTAGCAAAAATTAGGCAGGATTAAGAGAGAAGGGAGTAGGATCCTGAAACATCCTTCAGTATGATGCACTTTTCCGCAACATGACTTTGTCTTCCCCCTCTGCTCATGGACAACATTCAAGTTTATCAGTCTGGTCATCGCATGCCCACTCAAGGGTCATACAACATAGTCAGCAGATATTGAACTGATAATATATTTAGAAGGAGGAGTTTCAGGAAGACGGAAAGACATGTATAATTTTACTGAGAATTCATTAGCTGGGTAGATTTCCTTGTCATTGTCAAAACCTTCACTGCAAATTGATATGAGAGCTCTTTTCTATTTCACCAAAAGCAAACAGGACACAGTTAGGAACAATTTTATATTTTGTAGGCATCTTAATTTCTTCTCTATTTTTTTCCCAATAATTTGAACTAAGAAGTCTTTTGTCTTCCAAAAATCAGATTATTAACTTTTTTATTATTAACTAATGATGGATGGCATGCAATGTAAAATCTAGGGAGAAGTATTTCAAAACCTATAATTTCAAAATTGTCAATTGTCAGAATTTTTTTAGCAGCATCAAAAGGGTAAGATCCAGATTGAGATTGAAATTTATTCATTTCCAACAGAAAGGTATTTTCATTAAAAAGAAAAACAGGAAGTATTCGAGTTGAAATGTATTCACTGTTATGTATAACTTGTTATCATTTATTATTATATTCCAAATACTTTGGACAAATATTTGAAAATCATTTAAAGAAGAAAAATGTGGTTCTGACTTGAAATGAATTGAACTGGAAATCTTTTAACATGCATAATTAGAAAGAAATTACATAATTCTGTGGAAATCCGAGTTAATCTATGTTGAGCCCTATTTCTAACTTACAAATGACTCTAAAATCATCCCAAATCAAGAATAGTTGCTTAATAAATAAAGTCATCTATCATCATATGCCTTGGCCACCGTAAGTAATAATTGGGTCAATCGCTTCTCGCAAAGACACCATATCCTCTAGAGTCATAATACCAAAATTATCAGGTTAAGATCCAATTATCACTATCATCATCACATTCAGTCATCGCTTGATTTAGTATTATTCAAGGTGGCATCAATAGGTCTAGATAATTAATCAGGAATTAAGGATCTTTCAATGTTGTTTACCCTATTTCATCAAATAGATTATGCACTCCCAGGATTGAATTTCAATGATACTAGGTGGAAGGAAAAAGGAGATTCATAACTCACAAATTCATAAATCAACTCACCTTCAAAAACAAATGACTATCATATTCCGGTGGTTAATATGAAAGGGAATAAGGATTAGATATGATAATGAGGATGGGGGTCATAAATTTGCCAGAACAGGGCAAAAGTTACAACAACTGCAGGGGGGGTTATTAGACAGAGCACCTTCCCCCCCTCTACCATCCTGTCTTGGCCAACTATCTGACCCCTGATGATCGGAGGGGATTAATATGAAAGGGAATAAGGATTAGATAGATAAGAGGGTTGGGGGGCAGAAGTTTGCCAGAACAGGCAATAGTTACAACAACTGAAATTGGTGGAGGGGGGGGGTTTTAGACAGAGCACCTCCCCCCCCCTCTTGCCATCCTGTCTTGGCCAACTATCTGACCCCTGATGATCGGAGGGGATTAAGGCTAGGAAATGTGGGGGTTTCCGACGCACCTGTTTTCAATGCAGCCTCCACTTCCTTGGGAGGGGGGAACCAAGCCCTGGGTCTGGTGGCCTGGGATCCTCCGATGTCATACTCGCTCAACATCTGATGGATCTGGGCTGCGTTCAGCACCGGAAAGTCCCGCCGGATGGAGCTCCACTCCGCCTGCAGGAACGGATGGATGGATGGAAGAGAATGTAGAATATAAAATGCATGGTATTAATGAGTGAATCAGTTTGCATGATGGATGATAATTGATATAAATTATGAGCAAGAGAGTTTAAGAACAAGTTTTTTCTTTACAGATCCCTCCCAAGAAGCGCTCTAATATTCATAAAACATGATCTGTTGTGATCTATATTCAGCCTTGCCCAAGTAAAATAATACCCTCAGTCAAAGATGTTTTCCTCCTCTCTTTATTTCCTATTAAATTCAACCCTTCATAAGTAAATTTAAAGTTAATTCCATTTCTTTAGTCCCAACAGGTTAGACTTACATTGTAGGCAAGGTTGACTAAAAAACATGTTCCTCTTTTTATTCCCTCCCTCTCTTTACATTAAAAAAAGGGTTGCTCCTTTTATTTTCTCCCTCCCAAAGTTAAAACTAAAATGTGTTGCCCTTTTTATTTCCTCCCTCTTTCTCTTTACATTCAAATATATTGTTCTTTTTATTTTCTCCCTCCCTCTCTTTACACAAAATGACATGTTGCTCTCTGCTTCTCTTTCTTCAATCACCATCTCAGTCTATCTTTCTGTTTCCAGTTCAAAACCGAAAGTAGATGTACGTGCGGCAGGCGAACTCTGCGAATCACAATCGATGGGGAACTATATATCCACCTAAGGGAATCTTCAAGCACCTCTCTCAAAGGAGAAATAGAATCAATGCTTCATTATCATCTGTATAATGTTTCTTCTTCTTGTCATAACTTTAATTTTTCTGGCAAGCTGACATCACTAAGTGCAATGTCCTGATATAGCACACTTTAAGCTAAGGTGTTCTGTGATTATTGTACCTGGCATTTGGCAAGCATGATCCAAGAGGTACTGAGGATCAATGTCTGGTATTGGCTTTAAAGGGAGAGCGAACTAAGTAACACTCTCATTGACTGTGTGTTATAAATTGCTAGGCTTAAAGTATACTTTTTGAGATAACTATTATCAAAACAGTGTAAAATTAACCTACAATTTAATTTGTATTGAGACACAAAATGCTTTGAGGGGAAAAGTATAAAGTTTTGTTACTTGCCAACATTATTATCATGGTGTGAATTCATTGAGTAGTGACAAAATGTGTTTTCATTCAAATGGGCCTGACTTATAAGACTACACTATCAGGATGTTGCATTGTGGGTTAGGAATCGGGGCAGAATCGAGCAGTTGGGGTCTTGAGGTAGTGCTATTCAAGGCAGCCAGTTCGTACTGGCTTTAAAAGGAAACAACTTAAGAATGCAAGCCTTATGTTCCAATGTCTAACATATTACACCACTACACATTCCACCTGCAGTAATACTCTGTAAGTGACGATGAGATTAATGTTAAGCAGATTAAGTAAATATTTTGATGGGGACAAAAATGAATTTAAAAGCAACTCTACAATCAAACGCTAGTCCTAATTAAGGGATTTTTAATTGATTGAAAGTCGAGTCTTCCTTTTCTCTAATTCAACGTAAGGAACATTCATCTCCTTTCAACTTTGATGTATGTAAAATTATAACAATATGTATTCATTCCAAAAGGGACTAAATCCACTTTTCATCAAAATGGAGTTATTGATATTAGACCTTTACTTAAGGTAGGTAGCTCTCTGTGAACAAAAGTAGAAGCCTACACCTAAATTTCCAGAGCAATAAAACAAAATGCACCTTATTTAAAGCTGGTGTATAGTGTTGGGAGAAGGAAAAATTTAATTTGGATTCACAGTTAGATAATATGAAAGCCTGAATCCTATAACTGTAACAAAGAAAGTTATGTTACATGGAATCTCGTTTTAATGTCTTTATTTCACGATATTATAGTATAAAAAAGATAAGACGGGGACCCGACTCAGCTTTGTGTGCACAGGCGTTCACATGGAAAACCAACGGGGATTCTCTTGTGTGGGTGATACACACAGATCGCTACGGTCCATTCATGCGGGAAGTTCGGGGGACAGGACAACCCAGCAAAGGTCTCAAAACCGTTACAAATTGTGTTTGGATTCAAACATTTCACTGAAATTCACCGGAAATCGTGAAAGGAATATCACAAAATCTCTCACACATGTCTTTTAGCGCAATGTGAACAACATGAGACTATATTTAATCGGTTTTATGCCGATTTTTTTTTTGTTACCAAAACTATACACCAGGTTTAAACATCATTTTTCCATATACAAGTCGATGTAATTATGCGTCTGTCTAAACTTAATTACCTGAGCAAGCTGGAGTTTGGGTGTGGCCAACAGATCAGTTGCCATGGAAACCTTCTGAAGGAAGCTAGACTGGAGTTTAAGGTCCTTTTCATGGATCCACATCTCCAGTAGGTCTAGGTTCCCTCGGATCTGGGCTCCCTTAGACCACTTGAAGAACTTGCCTCCAACTCCTGCAAGTGAAATGAAAAGAGAAAGGGACTCTGAATGAGAAGAATAGAAAAGCTGAACATAGGGATTAGGTGTTGATCGAGCTGTAATGCTCACCATCAGATCTCGGCAGGTGCCTACAAAGGGTGCGTTCATGGTCAATTTCGAAATTTAAACAAGAACATGATACAACATGACACACAAAACACAAAAATATAGTTAAACAAAGGTTCATAGTCCCAATTCCCAGTCGCAAAATGTCTTTAAGATCTCCATTCTGAGGAAAATTTAAATGCCGGAAAAGGTGCATTCTAAAAGACGATCAGCTTTGATTTTACCACCATCATGACCTTGAGCAAATGCAGTAAGCTGCGCTCAAAGCGGTGAATTAAAACCAAATAAACATATAATCAGCATTAACTTTTCGACCATGAACGGTGCACTGCTGATCGTGATTGTGTTCTGAATTTTGTATTTGCATTTTGTATCATGATCCTGTTTAAATTTTTAATTGGACCATGAATGCACCCTAGGTGACTCCGATTGGACACTGGTTCAAATCTCAGTCAATCTTTCTATTGGTGAGATTAAAGGTCATTCCAAAATGTAATAATGATTGATCCATGTATGCCAAAGGGCAATAAACCAACCAACTTGGACCAGAAATATTGCAAACTGTAAAAATATTAAACCATTAGCGTAACCTCACTCAAATTGTAACCATATTGGGCTCAATATGACTGGACTAAACATGAGTCTATCTCTATTTTTTCACTAAAAAGTGGGTAGTCCTACATGAATCTTTAGATTGAAAGAAGAAAACCAAAAATAAATCAAAAATTGTTGTTTGTAAGACATATTGTGATACATGTTTGGTGGTATATAGACAAAGGCTGATATTCTAATTAGAGCCACAAAGCTGTTCACTTAATGGAGCTTAGTAAGTTATTATAATTCAGCCATGTTTCTTTCCTGGCGACATAGTGACAAGGTATTCAAACAGCCTATGATAAATTCATGGAATCCAGTTTGCTCACATTAGTTGTTGCTATGTCAGACAAGCTTTCAGGTTGTCGAGAACAACCTTACTATAAAAAGTATGCATAAAATTTGAATATGTCAGTAAACTGGTCTATTGTACTTCGCAATGCAGTTACATGTACGTTCTTCCAGCACACCATTCTGGAAACACCTGTACAAGAAACCTAGCAAATATACTCCAAATGAAATGCACATTCTTCAATCTTCAACAACCTATACCACAATATTACACAGCCTGTCCATGGCTAATCAATTGCACCTCGTAAAAGTGCATATCGAAAGCAGGAACAAACAATTGTAAATCCCTGAACAGACTGCATTTCCCCAATCAATGATCATAAAAGTCTGACCTAATAAACAACAACACTCATCAATAGGTCTCCTCTATATCGTTATAACAGTTCAGGTGGCATCAAACTTGTTCATACCATCATACACCTATATTCTTAAAGATGTGGTCTATAATTTGGGGGAATCTAAAATATTTATAAAATTTTGAAATGTTAATTTATTGTGAAATAGAATGAAAGATTACAGATGTATATCAGATATGAAATAATCATAAATGAGTATATTCATAACAATGTGTTAAAAATTCGGAGACTAATATACTTGATATTAACCAGTATCTAATCTTACCAAAATCATAACACAGCTTTAACCAGAAGAAAAAAAAACACCACATACATGTATGTCCAAATTTCTTGAAAGTACCCGGTACATTGTGAAAATTCTTTAGAAAGCTATAGCCCTAAGTTTATATGATGGCTTTTTAACATAGCTCAAGCTTGTGGGTGTCCAAGGGAGAGAGGCGAGGGGTGGGAGGCGGGGGGGGGGGCTTGAAAGGAAACTGATTCATAACAAGGCATCTTAATGTATACTTCTCGAGGTATCTCCCTTTTATCTGTAAAATTGAGTGTCATTTTCAATATTAAAAGTGAAGTTTTGACAAATGAAAGCTTAGAAAACCTTTTTAAAAAATATAGCTTTCAAACTTCCCCTACCCCCTTCCCCTGTCTCGCCTAAAGAATCCTTTGACAATTGAACATTTCTTGTGAAGTATTTGTCGCTTGTCAGAGACAATAACCGAAAGGCAGCAAACACTGCACTCAAGTGTGTAAAAGGAAATCAGGGGAAAGTCCAGGATGATTTTATGGGGAATTACGCTCAGAAGGTTCTTAGAAAAAATGGCACTATCTCCTGAGAAACATATAACAGCATTGAACCATATATCTTCCCATATGCCTAACACCTCCCCCCCCCCCCTCAACACATAATTTATTATCTTGATGTGCAAAATATATTATTTGAGGCCCCTAGGCCTTTTGCAGAAAGATTTATGAGTAATCATTGAGCTCCATATTAGATACATCTGTTTCATTTGTATCTGTATTGAAGCTGCAAGTAAATAGAACTCTAGAAATATGATTGAATTAAGGATTTAAAAAACCTGACATGCTATTAAGAATAAACTCTTTCAATTGTTCACATATTGTTTCTTTCTACAAGTGCCTGAAATTAATTTTGGGGTATAAAGAATAGTACTTTATCTTGTAAGAATTATTTTGAGGTAATGTGAAAGCAACTGTATTATTTTAGCTTGATGTATTTGTAAAAACTAAGTTCTAGTACTTTCTGACAAATTATTTTTTGTGGAGTGATTTGAAATGTTGTTCATACACATTTTATCTCAAAAACACAATAATGAAGTGTAATATAATGTACAGTGCTTAATCTGAAAATGTTGATCACACGTTCTGACACAACTTTCTTCTGTTACAATATTGGGGTCAACATCCATTGCTCTTTTTTATTAAAGGTGGGGTGCTTTTCTAGAAAAGAAGAAATTGATCAAATTTCCTCACACACCTCAGAAATTTGTACCAGACCCTAAGAAGAATAAATAGTTGTTCCATAAAAAAATATTTGCAGTCAGTGAGAAATATAATTGTGACCACCCGAAACAGCAAAATTTCTGTATTCAATTTCCTTCAATTCCATCAACTGCACATATGTTATCAATAAACAATTTTTCCAGGTCACTTAAATTTGTATATAGATCTGAAACAATATTTAGAAATAGACATCCCAAGCTGATATCAAGTAGAACAAATCTGTTTCATATAAGAATAAGTAATTCATCATATGAATATAACTTCCATATCTAAAAGTACAGTTCTTAGCCTTTATATTAACTTATCCATTGTATTCTGCTCAAGTACGATTATATCATTATGACATTTTTATTTTTGTGAATTCATTTGCACATTTTTATCAGTGTAGAGCAAATTTCTGGAAAAAAACCACCTCAATTTCAAGTTCAATTCATGATCAGTTTAGAGCCAGGAAGGGGATTAACATATGACATAACATGAGTTAATGCCCTTATAAACCTCACTGACAATATTTTTTTCTTTAAAGTGAAAGAGTGGAGTATTTCAATATTGAGGCCATGATCTAAATTGATTAAATATACCCATTTTTATTAACTATTTTTTTTTTGCTTGAGATTTTCATTCCTCCTTGGAACTGACAATGACATGCATATATGTTCATTACATCATCTAAAGTGCATTCATTTTGGCTGACAACACCGAGATGCTGAACTCGAGAACTTCTTAATCGCATGCTATCATCATCATCACTTGTGGAAAGCTATGACTGCGTAATGTTCGATAACCTCTTTTCCTTCTGAAAAAATCTAATAATCATGTTTATATTTGATGGGATTCTTTACAAACAAGCATTACTGCAGACTAGCAAGTCATGATGCCTTTGGAAGCACCTTGTACAGTCCTCAAAACATTGAATAAGTTGGTCCAGCACTAGCTCGAGCTAAACAGATAGCGCGCTCTAATGGGTGGATCAGGGGGAAAACCACAAACATAGTTGAAGCACAAAGTTGACTCTCCACCAGCTCAATCTGAAGCTCAAGATTCAGTCTTACAACCTCACCTCGATCTTGCAAAAACAAGCCTGAAATGTGCATGATGGGATCGGCTTAGGTTTGAGGCTAGTGCAGCACCACTCAATTAAAAACAAAACAAAACCGCAAAACAAGTTCCAGTTAGGAACTAAGCTCAAGATTATTTTTCTGATTTACTCTGATCGGGTCAATTCATCGGTTAAAAAATAGCGCACTATTTGTCAGTCTTGGACTGGTGCAGGACTGCCTGTAATGTCGTTTTTGCACATCAACTGACCTACCCTAGACAGGCAATGCTTTTCTCTCACTAATGGAGGAAGAGAATAGTGACACCCTGGGTTTAGGTATTCAACCAATTTCCCACTGCTCTTCCGCTGTCCTTTGGCCAAACTCACTAGGTTGGGTTCTCAGTTGTTCAACAAAAATAAATTTTATGACATCAATTAGGCCTAAACTTTCATTTTAGGAAGTGGAAGCTACATGTACAATTGTCACCTTTTGCAAGGATGTTTTGTATATCTGAGTGAAACTATCATCATATCACAGGTTTTAACGAATTAAACCGTTTTGAGAGTAAAAGATACATATACCAATTCTATTTAATATAAATACCTCATGGTACAAAATGCATAATTTTAGTGAATTCACCCTGTTCTTGACATTAATACTTTTGAGTAATATGAATTTTAGCAAAAGAAGACATTAAGCCTCCTTTGGCATAAAAAATTATATTCATGTAAATAACATGCATCATATATATATTTTTGTGTTTATTCACATGACATTTTTATTCTGATTGATTGAATACTTGAGTATCAGCATCATATACTATTAAAAATTTGTAAGCTTTCGTTTAACGTAAGCATTGTGAATACTTGTACTCGCACCCCTCCCACTTATCTATTAATGCTACATGAAACTACATCCAAAGATCATCACACCCTGTCTAAGACCTGTCAAGCGAGGGGGCATGTCAACATACCAGCCGTCTACCTGTTTAACACCAAGCCAGGTAGAAACCAAGGCCATTCAAGGGAGCTGTAACCATGAATTTCCTCTCAATCGAAGACGCCGTCAAACCTCTCACCTTAGTCGCGACTTTTCAACAGGAAGATGATCTGGATCGGCAGTGTTATGATGGGAATCATGGGATACCACCTTGGGGACTGTCGACACACCTCTAGGGTTTGGGATACCCCTGCTTTTAATTTCCTATCGAGCTGACGACCCGTATTTTGACCTCGAAGCCTCTATACACGGCATGCTTTTAATCAGACTTTCTAAGTGATTTGATATTGTATGGCATTTCAGGGACACAGGTATATCTTGCATTGGGTATGGTGGTATCAGAGATGTCTCTGCGACGGAAAAACATCTCCGATAACTTTTTCCGTCGTGGAGACGTCTCCGCAACAAGTTTCAAAACCGTATCAAAGTAGAACATCTTCTAAGATGCTATCATGACTTACTTAATATCATTTTATGTAACGTAGCCAAAAACTTCCACAAGATTCATGAACTTGTCTTTGGATTTTTTTTTTTTGCATTGTGTTACATTTGTATAGCAGGTAAATGTTTTTTGTCTCGTTATACGGACAAAATATAGCGTAGGTGTTCTAAGGGTTAATAAAGTTTGAAAGCTTGCCTCATCCAATGATAAGTATGAATCAAAATTCATGGCCTCCCTCATGATGACCCTCTCCTTGAAAAATAATATTTCTTGATAAAGATCAGTCTGAAATTTGCTCTGCATTTCCTAAGAAATAAGTTAACCGGTACAACCTTATTTAACAGGTACAAGCTTATTTCTGGTGGAAGAGGGTGTCTAGCCCTAAATATGAAGATAAGATACTCTTCCGATTATCCATTACACCTACATCTATCTGGTTATCAAATAAAATAAAGCAGATAGCTGTCTCGATGTGAATGATTCCTAGACAAGGCATGAAACTGGTGTATAATTACTGAGCAGGTTAGGGATATTGAAACCCCTAACCATAGCAAACTCCATACGAGTCTCTCCATTGATGCAACAATTGTACCTGTCTCCTAAAATAGATTTCATTTATGTCTAAGAGGCCTACATCTGCCATTCTGCATTTTTTGTTTTGATGATTTAATATTTCCTTTTTGCTCTGACCTATTTTGTTGTATTTTTTCAATGATGGATGGACAGATATAGGATTGGAAAAAGGATATGATTTTGACTGAAGTTGTCAACAAATGATAGCCTTCTTCCCCACTCCTTTTTCCTCCTCTCCATTGCATCTCACTTCTGAATCTATAAAATTGATTTCTGATTGATTTAGTTTTATATATCTATGATCTGTACCTCTCCTCTTCTGCCACTATCTAACAGTCTCTCTTAATTATCAAGATTTAAGACATGTACATGCTACGATTTACAAGGAAAACTGATTCTCTGTCCACATTTATGTCCCTTTCTTATTGTCACAGTACCGAATTAAAGAGTAAAATGTCCACTCTCAATGAGTATAATATTCATGAACGTTGTTGTTTCTTGTATTTTTGGAATTTAGTCTGAATTGACTATTTGTGTTGATTTATTTTATGAACTTTTTGAGACATGATATTTATAGAAAATAGCGCCTGGCAGGAACGGATGACGACACTATACAAGATCGAGTATTCATGATCTTCCTTTGCAGAATCTTCCCCTTTTCCGTCCTTCTCACCTCCCTTCATTCTATCTTCCTGATAGCTCAAGATGCATTTCTCAATGACTTGTAACTTCTGTATGTACCTTCTTTCAGTTTAATAAGCTCAGACCAGTTCAAGGCTAGTCCACTAAAAGTGTCTATTTATTTGCCTCTTCTAGAACACCATGGTCCTGTCAGTTTAAATTTCCTTCCACCCAGGGATCTGCTCATCCCCTCCTTGGTGGCTAGGAGGGCAACTTCTGATCACACCTCCCAATGGCTGGATGAAAAGGACATTAGTAGGCGCTGCTGCACTAGCTCGAGCTATTTTAAATAGCGCGCTATTTGTGATCTGATGAACTAGCCCGATCAAAGGTGAGCTGGCTTTGCGGTCAAATAGCTCGCTAATTTGGCTGAAATCCCAGCCCGAGTCATCCTAGGTTTTTTTAAAAAAACTCGAGCTGGTTTGCGGTTTTGGTACGAAATAGCGCGCTATTTTGCGCGGTTCTGCACTAGCTCAAGATAAATACAAAATTGTGCACCTGTATACGCTGGCGGTAGTTACCAGTTGCGCAATACACATCGGGCTTGTTTGTTCAAGGTCAGGTCAGATCGTTAATGCGACACTTTAAAATAGCTTGAGCTAATGCAGGACCGGTTTCTTTTTTTCGAGTTTTTTCCCGATCTACCAATTAGCGCGCTATTTTTTAGCTCGAGCTAGTGCAGCAGCGCCTAGTGAGAGAGCATGATGTCATGACTAGGCTCAAAAGGATGATTTGACTAAATGCTTAAAAAGATACATTAGGTTGGATGTACTATGTATATAAATGTATAGGCTTACAATTATTTGACCGTATCAAGAGAAAATGAACTGTATGTACATTCCTTCATTTACCATATAAAGTCTATACTTCATGTGTTTTGTGCATAAATTTACATAATCAATTCATATCAATTACAGATTATTTATAAAACAGCCCAGTAGCTTTAAATTAAAGATTTTACAGTAAATAATATAATCCTACCTCTATTTTAAAATGTGTACATTAAGCTAATAATTCAGATAGGCTGTTATTCTCACAAACACAATCCCAACCTAAAATCTCTTTTATTTCACTCTATTTCCTACTTTTTTTTAGAAGGGTGAATCCTCGAGCAAGTTTTACACTTTTGCACCTGCAAGCTATCTATATCTACACGCATCAGATTTATTAAATAAAAAGTGATGTGAACAATATTATATCTATGAGCAAAGGAAGGAGAGGAAATTAAAGGATAAAGAAAAAAAAACACAAAAGAAGATAAATATAGGATGAAAATAATTAAATCATCTCCAAAATACAAGAGAATTTAAATCCAAAATAGATGATGGTGAAAGAAAAGGACGAACAGAAAGAAAGGGAAATACTTCTGATGAGAGATCACAGCCGCCAGGGCTAAGAATGTCACGTCTTTCAAGAAAGTACTTTTGAAAGATGAGATTCTCAGCAGCTTCTTCCAGCGTGGCACCGGGGTTCTGTCAGACTGAATTTCCTCCTCAACAGGTTCAATGCAAACACCTCTAGGAGGAAGCCAACGTCATATCACCTATCATTGGAGGGCTGTTTCCACTGTTTCAAATGTTCGCACTCTAGAATGGTCTTCAAACAACTTCTGATGTAAGAAGTAGGTGTTTCATGTGAACACCAATCTTAGGGACAGCTAAGGCAATGTCACAAAATAACGACGAGGGTGTTTCCGATATCCAACACTCTGGATTAAAGATAAATCTATCATTATTTGCCACAAGCTTCAACTTAAGGAGTTTCTTAAAGCACTGTGAATGCTGATAAATTGCAGATTAGGGCTTAGGATATATATAATGTAATCTCCCTTATAAATGAGGAGCTGATTTGAAATTGTCTAAATTAGCAATAATTGTCATATCTTTTAAAAAGTAATTTTTGACAAATCTTGCCTAATTAATTTATTTTTTTCACAATGGCAATTATCATTGGATAATGATAACACACCTACTGGGAGCTGGCCTATATAACTCATCAGCATTAGATCATGTAACAAGGTATCTGTCTGAGGATTGAAAAGAATGCTAACATTATCATTCCCTACATGATATAAGATGCAATGATTGAAAATGGAAGTGCACTTATTAGTTCATTAGGGGACAACACAGATACTGTATTAGCAGTATAAAGCAACATTTGACTAAATTTGCAAAAGGATCATTTCTGTCTGGTAATTATTATTGGATAATGATACACACCTCCTGAGAGCTAGCCTATATAACTCATCAGTATTACATTATGTAACAAGGTATCTGACCGAGGCTCAAAAAAGATTGCTAGCATTATTACTCCCTACGTGATATATGATGGGTGTATTGAAATTGGAAGTGAGGCTGTTCTGGCTATAACAGACAATAAAAAATGATATAAAAGATGGTATTGTTTGGATAGCTAGAAGGTTGTTAAGCTAGAATTTCACAGGACAATCCATCATTGGTTCAACTTTAGTCATCGGTGACGCTGAAATTTATTTCAGAAAAAAAAATAAGAAAGTGATTCAGAAAAAAGCATTTGTTTCCATCGTTGTAATTCTATTATGATGATGATGATGACGACACACTCATCACATTATAGAGTAAACAGGTGGGTTTGAATTAAAGGGGATATAAGGTTCAGACAGTTGATCAAATATTGAACTTTTTAAAAATTTGCAGTAAAGCATCATTTGAAAAGGAAGTATTTAACTCTTTAGCACTCGGGTGTTTTCTGTAATAGAGTACTTACTCATCAGAGATACATGCAACTGCCAAGATGATGTATTTTTAGGAGTGTTGAAAGAAAAAGCTGCAATGATCATATTGACAAATATACAGGGTTTTGAACCTCAAACCTCCTGGACCCATCTTCATAAAACCTTCACGGGTCTAGTTATCACCCAACTGTGTACTGTTCTCTATGTAATTAGTTGATAACTAGCTTTAGTAAGGTTTTATGAATGTGGGCCCTGGTGATTATTAAAGACCAATGCCCTACCACAAACCCATTTCATCCTGTGCATGCTGTGACAGTGAGATGAGCTGGCACAACTAAAGAACAAGGGTTGTAGACAGCAACATAGTGGTTCTTGGACAACTATCCCCCCCACCCTGCCACAAAGCTACGATCTAACCCTTCACCAAACCCTGATTCTGGGGGTAGTTGTCCTGGGGGTCCAGGGAAGGTTGTCCTGGTATGTCATTGATCAGACACACCTGCTAGTGCTGGCATGCTTTGAGAAGAGCTGTCACAACTAAAGAGCAAAGGTGTAGACAGTGCTCGATTAGCAGGATCAGTAAGGTGTTCCACAGTGAAGATCACCTAATCATCAAGACCCAAATGGGTTGTCTTCGTCACTGACCTGCAGCAACTATCTTTGACAAATCATCAGAGTTTTGAGCCCAGTTCTCCTTGTCAATGCTTAAACGCAGACTCATCACACCTCCTCAAAGTTATGTGATCATCAGTAACCTGCAGTTGTTATTATTGACAAAACAAAAGGGTTCTGAACCCAGGTTCTCCTGGTGACTAGACGAATGCTTAACCACAAACCCATTGCACGTGCTTAAACATTGCACAATTTAAAAAGAGCTGTCAAACCCAAATTTCCAGACAGCAAAGGAACAATTAGCAGGATGAGTAAAGTGTACCACAGTGAAGGTCACCAACTCATCAAGAACTAAACAGGTTGTCATCGTCAGTGACCTGCAGCGATTATTTTTGACAAATCATCAGGGTTTGTCATCGTTGATGAAGTGTATAATTTGATTTGAGCCTTCTGAATCGGTCAGTTCACAGGGCTTAGTAAGTCCCTTATAAGGGATTATGCTGCACGGCCCTACAAGGTACTTGTGTAAATCCCCTTTGTGGACTCTTCTGACCATCATTAAAACTGTGCTTGGAATGGTTAGCATCATTTTTGTGTATTATCTATCATAAAACTCATACATACATGTATATAACCGATTAGAGCTTTCAGAAAATGTCCATTAATGAACCATAATAGAAAGTCTACAAAATAAATATGCACATTATCATTAAAAAAAAATCATTATTATGGGTAGATGTGTTGTGGTCTAGTGGAACAATAGCAGGCTCTCAATGACAATGTACACAGTCCAAATCCTGGCTACCAATAGGAAAATTTTGAGCATACTGTACAAGTGCTCTTTGGCAAGACACTAATCTACATACGCCACACTCGACCCAGGTGATGTAGATGGGTACTGGTAGGAAGAAATTCCTTGAATACTGTGTGCGCCTTATCAGAGTAGTCTAGCTTAAGTGCCACAAGCACCAAAAGGAGGACCTGTGACGTGTGGCCACTATTATTATTATGGTTATGATTATAATTATTATAATTATGATTATGATTATGATACAAACAAAAGAAACTGAACTAACCTCTTTCCATGAGCATGTTGAAGAGAGATGCATTGGTGAAGAAGAGTAGGTAGGCGAAGAGTTGAGAGGTGATCTGAGCATGAACTCCGACCTCATGTAAGAGGTCAAAGGTCGATTGAAAGACATAGATGACCTTCTCCATGCCGCTGTTGCTGGGTGAGTTGCGTCCATCGCAGACTTCGTCCAAGAAGGGGTTGGAGTCTAGCACGGCTGGAAGGACAACGTACAGTGTCTACAGCAGAACAAAAAAAAAAAAAAAAGGAAAATGATGTAAATTTTTTTATGTGGACCCTATAGTTACTTGACAATTGCTGAGAAGAATAGTGCTCAGGCTTTCATAAATACATGGGTTAAGCTTCTCCTTGGAAATATTCATGATAATAGTTGGATTTATGAAAACGCTTAGTATCTCAAGATTCGAAGTGTTACTGGCTTTAGCTGAGCTACATCATTTTTAATTACTCAAGAATTCAAGAAACATTCTTTTGCCATTAACCAATTACCTCATCTAGGGCAAGTTTGGCAAATACAGATAAATGTCCTGGTAAAGATATAAAGAAATCAAATTAATTAGGAATTTTCTTTCTTGATAATTTCAGGGAATTCTGCTTTTTTTCCCCTACTATCAAGTGTCTAAAAATTAAAAACACCCAACCTTTACATCAAAATTGAGAAAGCACATTTCTCATGCATGCTTTCAGTACATGCTAATCTAACATCTTAAAGGATATCAACATTAGTTCCTTTAGGTAGCTTAGAGGGAGGGGAGAAACTTCCAACAAAGTTAAATGAAAGGACTCCCCCTGGATAACAGGTTTACATTCTCAGACGATGTAGCAGACATCCCTTATAAAAACTAGAATATCATTATCAACAGGAATTTTTCAAGAAATGGTGTTGCATTGCCTTGTTTTTCCATATGAATTAACACTTTAAAAAAATCACCCTCCCTTTACTTCAACATACAGAATAAAAAATACATTTCTCATGCATGCTTTCATTACTGCCTAATCTAGCATCTTAAAGGATATCAACATTAGTTCCTTTGGGTGGGTTAGGGGGAGGGTCGAAACTTCCCACAAAGTTGAATGAAAGGATTCCCCTTGGATAATAGGTTTACATTCTCAGACTATGTAACAGACATCCCTTATGAAAACTATTATAAGCCCCCTACTCTCCCCCAAATTTCCACCTCTTCCTCTTGGACTTGATTATGTGCTTTCCCTCTGAAGTCTGCCATATTGGAGTCAAATCTTTAGGACTAGTAGGCTATACTTGTACAGTTTAGATGAGATTAAATGTGCAAGTTCTAATGCTATTTTTTTTTTCAAAAGGGGTTCCAGAATTTTTGTGAAGGTTCACTATATACAGGTCATTCAGTTATTTTTTTTTAGTTTGCTGTTTTGGGGGTGAGTGGAGTGAAAGAAAGTGCAAGGTCCCATGTGCTCTAAAGACATGTTATTTTTCAAAACCAGCCTTTTATCTGCCAATTTTATAATTGGGATTTTATAAGAATTTTGCGTTCTCATACAAATAAACATTATTTTTTGGTAAGGCAAATCCAGTGTTCAAACAAAATAGCTCTGGTTGAATTTTATTTGGTTAAATTATAATTTGTCTGGGTAACCTCATGAGTAATTTATCTACCATTCCTTGGGGCCCTACAACAAATCAACAGTCATTCAAGTTTATAAATGGAGTTTTACTTATACAAAATCATCCTAAAGCCTTATGTTTTTTTTAGAAATATCACCAAACAAATATATGATCTTTCTGATGATTCCTTTGAGTTAATTTTCAGTTGCCAAGGCAACAAAATATTGACATCCATCTTATAAAGAAATTGAATAGGAGAGGTCATGTTACATATCAAAAGGAGCATTTGATTATAAATCCTCAATTCCTCATGACTTATATCAAATATCGAGACAATGTACCCTTCAATATTGAAAATTTGATTTCATATTTTGGCAAAGGAGAATCTCCCAGGCCCCACCATGGCCTCATAAATCTGGTAAAAAATCTCAGAAAAACAGGAATGGGTTGTCTGCAAGTTACATGTATGTCTTCATATCATTAAGGAAGGGGTTTTAATGTTTCTAGGTCCAGACTTCTGAAAAATTAACCAAAGATAAATACGATCTTTAAGCCAATAGCTATCTGTTTTTATATCATTCAAGAAGAGGTTTTAATGTTTCTAGGTCCAGACTTCTGAAAAATTAACCAAAGATAAATACGATCCATAACCCAATAGCTTTCTGTTTTTATATCATTCAAGAAGAGGTTTTGATGTTTCTAGGTCCAGACTTCTGAAAAATTAACCAAAGATAAATACGATCTTTAACCCAATAGCTATCTGTTTTTATATCATTCAAGAAGAGGGTTTAATGTTTCTAGGTCCAGACTTCTGAAAAATTAACCAAAGATAAATACGATCTTTAACCCAATAGCTATCTGTTTTTATATCATTCAAGAAGAAGTTTTAATGTTTCTAGGTCCAGACTTCTGAAAAATTAACCAAAGATAAATACGATCTATAACCCAATAGCTATCTGTTTTTATATCATTCAAGAAGAGGTTTTAATGTTTCTAGGTCCAGACTTCTGAAAAATAAACCAAAGATAAATACGATCTTTAACCCAATAGCTATCTGTTTTTATATCATTCAAGAAGAGGTTTTAATGTTTCTAGGACCAGACTTCTGAAAAATTAACCAAAGCTAAACATAATCTTTGAATCACTAGCTAAATTTTAGTTTATTAAATTTTGTATCGAGATGAAGAAGTAGAAAAAGAATGGGGCACTAAATGACAAAGAGGCATGAAAAGGAAAATAGAGAGTTATAAGAAAGAAAGATAAAGGAGCGGAAAAAAAAGGCAAAAAGAGAAGGAAAGATTAATTGAAAAACATTTAAATTCAAAGTTTTATTTATAATAAGAAATCAAAACATATACACGTACAAAGTATAAGTTGAAAGCTGTGGGGTATCTTCCCCGCTCAATGCTTAAAATCTTTCTTTGCCCCTCCCCCATTCCCCCCCCCCATCTCTCTACCCGACCCCTTCTCTCCCTCCATAAATTCTTCTTAACTCCTCTTGATCTTTAGATAAAATGCATTTACAAATCTGCCAAGGAATAAAGTGTGATTTAAAAAATAAAGTAAATCTAAGAAGACTTTTAAGATATTTCCTCCACCTGCATACAAATTCTCAAGCTAGTGAGTGACTTGCAAGTCATCTTAAGGGGAAAAGCTATGAGCATGTAAACATTAATGTAGTTATGACAACTTAGTCTGGATAAAACCACAGCATTAATGCAAAGCCTGGGACATCCATGTCACGTCTAGGAATCACTCATCGCTTGACTCATCAAGTGAAATTATGAATGTATCATATCTTTGGTGGTGTTCTTATTTTTGGTATGGGATATTTGGTATTTATTTCTTGACAGTTAAGACAGACGATTCTATTTTAAGAATCAAATAAATAGATTTGATTAGTTACTTTCCTTACACACAAATAATTATAACGTCTCCTTTCCATGCAATTCAATGTTTATATTTTATTGTGCAAATTGTATCATTATACTGTAAATTTCATGTTGATTATACCATCAATGTAAATATGGAGGGTTTGAGAGAGGAAAATAAAGAATTTAATATTGAAATTGAATTGCTTGTTATTTTTTCTACCCTATAATTGTGTATTTTCTTACGATGCAAATGGTTTTAAATTTAATGGACATAGGCCTACATGAAGCTTTGTAACATAGCTACAAATGTTAACAATTTGCATATTGTAAAAATTAGTTTTTTTCTTTTATTAGGTAAATTCTTACATTTAAAATGTCTTTTTATTACTCCCTCAGCAATTCTTTTTTTTTCTCCATCTTTTACATTAATTTCTTAATGACCATATTGCAACAACGTTGCCAATTTGATGATCCCTACTGCATAGGTGTCGTAATCTAGAGCTGATAAAATCACTGCACTTTCGATAACAATGATATAACAACATTTATTTTGACATCCTACCCTGGGAACATGAATCATATGGGTTCACCAACATGTTCATGCAATGATTCAATTCTTGATAATTGAGATATACATGTATACAGAATGGCATTTTCCCCCAACAGTCTTGTTGCTATGTGAGTATAAACTTTAATTGGAACTACCCATATTACTGCTTTCCCCCATATTTTTTCTCTCTAATTGCAACATTATGATCATGGTAATTTTATCATACATGACCACTAAATGATAACAAATTTACCCACTACTATTTACAACATTCCTATAATAAATATGTTACCAATTAAGTAATATAATAAAAAGGAGTACAATTATAGTCAAATGCATTGGAATTAATGCAAATTGCTATGTCAATATATTCAGAATAATACTTTACAAAAAAATGGTTTCATCATGGTTTAGCTAGGTTACCCCCCCCCCCCTTTAATTGGGAATTTTATCAACTCCTATGTGAATTATGACACAGTGCACATAAAAGCTCCCAAAAGAATACTTTTAAAAGTTTTGATTTGTTGATGCAAGAGACAAATCCCACCTTACGATAATAATTTCTTCAACTTGACAGGAATATTATGTTAGTAGGTGAAGAATCATGGGCTCACATGACTCAGAGAAGGGAATTCACATCTCACATATTTCTCTCTCATGAAATGGAACAGAATGAGAGTAATCTACCCAGGGAGGAATTTATCTACTTGATTGTTATTAAAAACAAATAAATGGTGTCAATGAAGTCATGACATTTATTAGTCATTGACTGCTACCTGTGTCGCATTACATAGCGTTTTCATTCTTGCGCTTAGCTCCTAACACATGCACTCCATGTGTCATGATCTTGCAGACGTCAATGTAAATGACAAAGATACTACTTAAGATTTTTTTCTCTCGAACCGGCAACATGAAATTGTTAAACTACATGTAGGAAAGGTTTTGAAACATCGAAGCAAAACCTACAAATGCTATACGAAATGTCATGAAGTTGATACCAGAGATGTAATGCTTTTAGGTCATGGAAGGTAGTGTCATCACCTCCTTCAGGATATACAAGCCCTTTAGTTCCCCTCCTATATCTCCCTGCCAACCTAACCCCCAACTCACCTCCTCCACTCTTTCATACAACAAAGAATGTTCTTACCTTTACCTCCATGTTCTTACCTTTGTGAGATAGTAGACACATTGCTGGAAGGTATACATCATGACATCCTCCAAAATAGACAAGACCTCTTGTTCTCCCTCCTCCACCTCCCATTCCCCCATCCCTCCTGCATCCCTTCCCCACCTCCAACATCCCTCCTTCCACACCCATCTCCCCCCAGAAGAATGCTCTTACCTTGGTGAGATAGTAGACACATTGCTGGAAGGTATACATCATCACCTCCTCTAGGATAGACAGAACCTCTTGTTCTCCTTCCTCCACTTCCCTTGGAGGCTTGCCCGGCTCCGATGACGACATAGAAGATGATGATGATGTGGAAGGGGTAGAGCTGCTCCCCTCCTTGTGGTGAGACTGGGATGCTAGGTAGTTGTGAAGGTTGTTCTGGTAGAAGTTGAGAAGCTCCAGGGCGTTGGCCATGCAGATGAGCAGGAGACGGAGATCTGGGAGGAGCGTTGCCATGGTAGCACGAACATCCTCAGGCCTGCAGAGACAAGAGAGAATCCATATAGCTTTTAATTCCTTTTTTGGTTGTTTATTCTGCTTGGATTTGCCTGAGAGCCCAACCAGTCAAATACAAACTTTGAAAATTGGAAATTGGAAACAGTGATGTCAACCTCATTAGCAGGTATTCTGATGAAAGGCAGGAGTCATAACTTGTGTGATACTTCAATCCTGAAAGGATCTTCAGGATTCAAGGAGGCAGTATACCCAGATGAAAAGAAGGAGAAGAAATTGTGAATTCTGCTGAGGGAAATAAGGGCAATTAAAACATGTATCTCTTCTGTCTCTTACAGAAAATATGTTTGCTCAAATAATAACAGCCAATAAATTTTGTATTCCCATGGACCTGCTGAATTAGATTATGAATAAGAATTTACATGTGTGTTTCTTCTTCAAAACTAAAAGATTTTCAAGCGATTTGTTTCCTATTTATGTATTATTATGTATTAATAACATTCAAGTAATGTTTCACTTGAATTATGCTAGATCAGCATTCTAGTGTAGACCTACATTATCCTTGCTCAAGGATAAGTCACATTAATCATAAAACAGATCACAATAAATAATCCTTTCCATTTCTAAGGAGGAAATGTGTTACTTTTAACTCATCTTTTCCGCTTTCTTTCCTATCTTTCATTTCCGATGGATCATTGATTTCTTGTAAAACATGGGAGATACACCAAAATAAAGACATCTCTCTGACATTTGATCCAGACAGAAAACATCCTTGGTCATTGAGAGAGAGAGAGGATGCTTTCACATCAGCCTGAGTTTCCTCAATGTCAAGATTCGAGCTCGATCATCCCTTCTTAAGAAAAGGCTTGAGATTTAAGCAATTAATGTAAAGAATTATAAGTTTTAAACCGGCATATCATTTTTATTGTCATTTTTTATGATTGAAAATGAATAAAACCAATCTATATGGAACCCAGTTTCTAACATTTAATTGTGGTCTGATATCATGAATCCAGAGTGCGTCTTAAATCTGTAGAATAGCTATTTGAAGGGAAAAAAATACTACATGTATGTTGACTTGAGATGAAGCCCATTACAACAGCCCACTAATTGCATCTTTATTACAAATAACATCAAGCTAGTTCCGATTGGGCTATTTTGCCAGATTAGAAATGTGAAAACTTGACCTGATGAGGACGGGCTAGATAGGGAGGGATCGAAGTAGGGAGGGATAAGGATTGAGGATGGGTACTTATTATCCCTCTAGGGGGTATTGGCAGTGGTCCCATCTCCCTTACACTGTCTAGCAAGCTGTAACATGGGAACAGTTGAAGAGAACAGGAAATGTTAAATCTCGAGGAAGGATGGGCAGGAATCAATAAATGACGAGATTCATTCCAAAAAGGGCTTAATCCACTTTTGATGAAATATTAAGTTATTGCCATCAGTCCCTTATTCAAGAGTACACTTGTCTTAGACAAGTATTAACTTAATTTTGAGAGCAATCATAAAAAAATGCACAATTTAATTTTAAAATTTCCATTTGACGCAACCAGGGGGGTGTAACACAAAGACTTACGGTTGATTAAAAGATACGATTGATTTTTTCTTGGTATCCTCATCATGGACAGGATGCTCCAAAGTTGATGATCTTAATCCTAACTCTAGCCCTTACCCTACTCTTAATCATATCCAAATCCTAATCCATGACTGTACCTGGTTTTCAAATGAAGTTACCAAGAAAAAATCAATCGTAACTTTTAATCTATCGTAAGTCTTTGTGTTACACCCCACTGTACAGTGCCCTGTAACGCAAAGACTTACGATTGATAAAAAGATACGATTGATTTCTTCTCAGTGGCCTCATTTGAAACGCAGGTACAGTCACTCATGGATTAGGATAAGGATATGATTAAGATTAGGGTTAGGGCTAGGGTTGGGATTAAGATTATCAACTTTGGAGCACCCTGTCCACAATAAGGCTACCAAGAAAAAAAATTGATCGTATCTTTTCATCAATCGTAAGTCTTTGTGTTACAGGGTACAGTGGGGTGTAACACAAAGACTTACGATTGATTAAAAGTTACGATTGATTTTTTCTTGGTAGCCTCATCATGGATAGGATGCTCCAAAGTTGATGTTCTTAATCCTAACCCTAGCCCTAACCCTACTCTTAATCATATCCAAATCCTAATCCATGACTGTACCTGGTTTTAAAATGAGGTTACCAAGAAAAAATCAATCGTAACTTTTAATCAATCGTAAGTCTTTGTGTTACACCCCACTGATCTGGTATAAACCCTTTTTTTGGTCTGAAATTATAAAAGTGGATTTAGCCCCTTTTGGAATGAAACTCTTCAAATATGATATATCATCTATGGGTGCAGAGTTACATCTTTGTCTGGAAAAAAGGTTGATAAAATATCACTTTGGGTAGCGATATCGTCTGAAAATAATGGTAATGTGGATGTGATACTGTGAAGAAATGGGAACAAATCTAATGTCAAACTTATTAGTGAACAGATGGCAGGTTTCTGTTAATAACCTGATATTTTGGAACTGAGCGAGACAGAATTGGGACATCTATAATTATCCACATATGGTCACACAATTCTTTTTTATCCCTCCAATCTTCATATGAGGGTTTAGGAACAAATCAAATTCATATTTCAATATCCTTTTTTTCCCTTTAATTAAAAAGTTTTCTATTTTTTACATTGTCCGTCTGAGTTAATCGGTTTATTTTTCTCTTGTCTGAAGAAATAGAGCGAGGTGTAGATGATGTTTCTTGAAACTCTTTAACAAAATGCTTTTACCATTTTGTACGGGGTCTAGTGACGGACAATAGCTTGGAGGAAGGGAAGTATGGCATTTGGGTTCTGGGAGGGTGATTTGTCGCAAGATTAACTTTACAATCCATGTGGGGCTGGGAGTAGGTCTGAGTGGTAATTTTTTGCTTGAAAAGAGTAAAAGTATATTGCAGTGTGTTTTAAGATTTCATTAATTTATATCAATACTGCATAAAAACAATATATATAAGTGGATGATTAATTTCCCCTGTAAATATACTATTCCTATGGGATATATTTCTGAGAGTTATTTTTTTCATACAATTGCATAATATTCATGACTTATCAATTTAATCAAAATGAAAGTCAATGTTTATTTTCATCAAATGAACTTGAATTTTTACTGAAGGGGAGTAACGCTGAGTAACAGGATGACCCTCAAATTGACACACTTTTCAGAAGACCTTTTCATCATCCATGCCTTCATAATCTTGCTTGCTCATGGTTTTTCGAAATTGACCAACTTTATTCAAGGTAAAATAAAGGAAGAAGCTCTGAAAGACAGTTGGAAGTTAGAAAGAGAGAGAAAAAGCAACGTCACTCATGACAAATATTGAAAACTTGACAATTTGGTGCCCTAAATCTAGTTATTGAATTTTTCAGAGCGAAAAGAAAATCAGATTTCAGTGAATGCCATTGAATTCAGCGTAAATAAATGGTGATAACCATTTTCTTTTTTGCATTTGAAACATGAGTGGACATTTTTTGTAATTTATCATAGTTTTCACCATAGCAGTAGGCCACCTAGAAACTGGTTCCTGATTTATTAGCTTCAATCATTCAGACATTTCATAGGATATGAATTGACAGTTCTGCACATTAAATGATATCAACAAGTCCAGGGCCAAAGATCGGTCATACGAGTCCAGTGGCGGATGTAAGCAGGGGTGTGGGGTGTGGGCCCCCTCCCCCATAATATGAATACCACTCATTGATTGCATGCTTAAAATAAGAAAATTTTGGGCTGCATCCCCCCCCCCATTAAAAAAATCCTGGATCTGCCACTGAAATCTGTCATTCAAGTAAGAACTTTGAACAACCTTTGAATTTTATCAGCTTAAAATTAAGTTTGTAGTGTTAGCCTTGCTTCAAAACAGAATGACTTTGTATATGCATAATTATGAATAAATATAACCACTTACTTTTCTGTCGGGCGATTGGCAAGACTTTTAGTTGTATCCTGTGAACGTTGAAGGAGAAAAAATTTGTTAGGATTAGTGAATTTGAAATATAAATGCATACTACTTTTAAAATACTCTCAAATATAAATAAATGAATATAAGTGTCAAGACCCTAAAATTTAAATGCAGCAAAATATGTAAAAACAAAAAGAGAAAGTTTACAATTACTAGAATTGGCATCAGAGGCCTTAAGCCTCTACTGAGGAATCCACATTCCAGAGTAAACAACAAAAGTAAACTATGCCCTAAAATTACTGAGCTACATTTCTAGAAGTACTCAAATTCAGATAAAGTTTTAATAATACTTATTATTTTATGGCACTTCAAATTATTATTTTTTAAAATAAATATAAATAACTTTCTAAAAACCCTATTTCTGGATGTTAGCCATTTGAAAATATGACTCTGGAACAAAATATGGTATAACAAATTGTATAATTTGCTAGAAGACAGTGGAAGCAGGATAATCTACGTCTTAAAAAATATTTAGAGGCAATAACCTCAGGGTTTAATGCTTAAATAGAGCTTCATCGATAGTAATTGATCAAATTTTTATGAGTTACAAGCCCAAAGATAAAAGGGGGTGCAAAAAACAGGTCAAGAATCGGTGACCCAAATAACTTGTCCATTCGTGAAATGGGATTAAAACAGCTTCAGTCAAGAAAATCAATATCACATTCCACATATCCTGAAAAAGATACTAATGACTGATAACCACTATACATGTACTCAGATTTAACCACTACATTACGAACATTGTATAATAAATACGCAATTACATGTATATAGTTTATATAATTAAAGTATCATGAATGTCAGATTTCAATTACTTTTTATTTAACAAGAACATATCCAAGTCAATATAAATTCAAGGTTTATCGTAAGGGTGAGCTCTTCAAAATATTTTTCTGGAAAACAACTTGCAATCAATATAAGCTGTACAGCCCGACCAAAAGTTGAAAAGGCATTTGCCCCTAAAGGCCTAATAGGAGAACACTATAGCCATATAAACCTTGAATTGTAATTTGTATCAATTAATGCAATTAAACTGCAAGATATAGTTTTTGATCCAGACTTTCAGGTTTGAACAATCATATGCCTCTTAATCCTGTATTGTCATATCAAAGTAACAAATGATTTAAAACTTTTTGAGTTACAATCTGGGGCCGCAGAGCCCTCCTCCTCATCCACTTTCGGCTCAGCCCCTCCGATTTCAAAAATCATTTATTTTAAACTGTGGCTTAAGGCATGCTCCTTTGTAAATTTGAGCCCAAGGGCGGATGTGATCAATGGGACATTCTCACCCTTGGAGGTTCTTGGAAATAAAGCTTCAAATACATGAGCAACATATTGATTGATCTCATTGTTTGCCTTTAAAAAGAGAGCAAAAGCTTTTCACAAAAAATATGTAAGGTGGAATTCTTCGCCTTTCACTGCCCATTTGTTTTTTACCTTTCTGTGATTTCAAAACAAACGACAAAGCTATTTTTTAAGAGTTACGGAATGCAGTCTACAAAGCATGGGTAAAAATTATCAAAGGGAAGCGTAACCACGCATTCCATTGTACATGTTATTTGTGTACATATCATTGATTTTTCTATTTCCTAATTCTTATGCTTCACGTTACTGAGACATATGTTTTTCTTTGTTTAACACTAATAATAAGGTCAAAAAATTAATGATAGTCTTACCCATGCGATGCCTTGGATGAGAGTTGCTGATTTGATGATGAGTGATTTTGCGTTGGTCTGGTGAAAGTGGTAGGCAGAGTATTCCACCATAGAGGCTAGAAGATAGGATATCCCAAGAGGACAGTTGGTGTCGGCCTTCTCCAGATGCTGTCCAATCCATCCCATGATCTGTTCCTCGTCGTGGGGTCGGTACATGACTTTAATCCTCTGCTTGTCATTGGTGTATTCCTTAGCTTTCTGGGCAAGATATTGGTTGGGCGCAACCCAGCGCCTCTGGGTCATGGTGGCAGGAATGCTCCAAGGGAACATGGCTGGGGAGGTGCATGCCGCTGGGTCCTTGTACATGAATGCGTAGTGGTGCCCAAAGCATACAAAGTCTCCTGGGTTGAGAGTGGCACTTCCCGTCACAGGGATGCCATTGATGATGACATGGGCATCGGGAACTGTCTCCAGCCTTACAACAAAGTCACTTTCGTCCGTTGAGTCTTCCTGACCCTCTGGATGTCTTTGTTGACGGAAGACCCAACAGTGCTGTGGCAAGATATCAGGGGCTTCCAGAGAGATGTCCACACCCTCTGCATACAGTTCATCGCTATCGTCATCCTCAGGTTCAATGTTCCTGTTTCCAACAAGCATCACTTCCTTGGTGAGCATGTGCATCAAGAGATCATGGTTGTCATACCCATGAAGAGTCAATAAATAGGGAAGATCTGCAGGCATTCTGATGTTGCAAGCAAGTGGCTCGTCGCTGCTCTCCGTTTCCTCACGTTCCATGCTCAGGTTGGGATCCGGAGAGTGGATAATGCTTGATCGGGGACTGGAATGGGAGGCAAGGTCTCCGTTAAAGAAACCATTCTCCATATCCATACTGTTTTGGCCATTCTCCAATCTGTCTGTACAGTTCTCATGGGAGACTACATGGGCACGGGACATCTGAAGCCTCCTTGCATTCTTGTTGATACCCGATGTGATGCTGTCGATCTCGTCTGGTGGGAGATCCTGGCGCCTTCTGATCTCAAATCGCCTCACAAGACCATCACCAGGCTTCCAGAAGGACTGGAGCATCAGAGGCTTCTCATTGTCAGCAAGTGCTCTTACACATTCTTCTATCCACTTTTCCTGGGAGTCCTCCCCTTCCGTTTTCTTTACTCCATTATGCTTCCGCGTTACAAATTTTCCAATAACATCACAAAGAACGTACTCCCTATGTGCACTTCGGGGTAAAGAGTACCTGGTCAAGATTTCTTTTACTAATTCAACAGCGGAGGATCTTGCAGAGGCAAGAATACTCTTATAGTTTGATCCAGGACAAAGGGAATCTCCAAACACCTTGAGGACTCCAGGAGCTGTCTCTTCCGTTGAGAGTTCTTTACCATTCTGATTCCTACCACTTCCATTTTGCCTTCGTTTCAAGCTCAGGCTCCTTTCCAGCATCAAAGTCAGTGACTTTGGCCTGTGTCTCTTTTTCTGTGTCCTATTAGGTGGCCGTATATTTCTATGCTCGTGTGCAGGACTTGGTACTTTACGCTTGAAGCGGGGAGTCTGCGGTTTCAGTAACAGACCTGTCACACCATTTGAACCAAGTATTGGTCTTTGTCCTTTGGGTTTCCTCTGACCATTTGAAAAGCTGCTGCTGCTGCTGTTACTACTGCTCAGGCTAATAGCATCACTGTTTGAATGAGTATCCTGAGAGCGTGGTGAGTCGAGACCATTTGACAGATGATCATGTGTGGAAGGTAGAGACTGGGAGAAGGGTAGGGTCAGTTCACTGCTGTTTACTCCAAAGAACTTGCTAAGCATTTTGTGCCTAGCTGAGTCTGTAAGCTGGGCCGGAAGGCCCCCGTTTTGATTAGCCATGTCCTGCTCCTGGGCTACTTTAAGCACAAACCGGACTTTGCGTTTGCTCTCTACAGCTATGTCCAATGGACATTCCTCCTCCGACAGAAGAATTTCATCTGGAAAGAACAAGAGGAAAACAAATGATTTAATTATAATCAGGAAATAATATATTGAAAATGTCAAGTAAAATAAAATAAAGAGTTAACTTCACACAGATATCAAGTAACATTGATGAGTAATAAAAATTAAATGAATAATAAAATTGCTAGCCCGCATCAAAAATATATGTGAGATTGGATTACCTATAAAAATCCTATCAATTTTTACTATTTTCATTCCAAATTTTCCAATCTATACTGATATCAATCAAGTTTATCTCCCCACCTCCTTCTTAAAAAATATTTACATCGTCGCTGTTTTTACGGACCGTTAAGTAAAATTTTCGAAATTGAGTTTTTTGGATATTCTGAAAGCCCATATTTAACTCTATCGAATTACCAAATTTCAGTTCGAAATCTGTATTATTTTAGAATAGCAAATTTAAATTTCGTTCAAAACGGCATATCCATTCCAGAGATTTTACGAAGCGTTCTAAACCACTGTTTCTGTAATATAAGATCTCCTGAAGGGCGCGCAACCCGACCTAGATATGCTTGGCCGTTGCACGTATGCATTGAGTGATTTTACAAACCGTCATATCTTGTGGGTTTATGACGCTAAAAAACATGCGCGTGGAACGCATGATTTCACGAAGTGACCTAGACCCCCCGTTTTTCATAAAAACAATCAGTTTCTAAAATACCATCCTCTCTTTTATGCTAAATATTTAAAAATCAAGCTCCAATTTGTGAATAATTGTTTTCATATTGTAAAATTATATAATTGATCCTGTTCGTTGATATAAATAATTGCTGTGGTTTCCTCCAAAGTGCAAAGTAATGAACGTCAAAAAAACATCCAAACTTTGAACGCAATTATCTCAAAAACTGGTTTTCGGGACTTGCCGAGGTCTATGACGGTTCGTAAAATCACTGACGACATGTAGTCTGCATCTCATTCCAGGATAAATTTCAGTCTGTCAGAGTTAAGAAATATATTATAAGAAGCTATTAAGACAATTCAGCAATCAGCATGAACCAGAACGTGATAGCTATCAGCAATATAAATTTCAATCCACATGATATACCAGAAGCGTAAACAATCTGAACCGGGACATGATAGCCATTGTCAATACAAGTCCTCTCCAAATGAACACAAAACAATCAATTAAATGTCCTTCTCTTCTTTTCTAATCACACCTCAATACCTTGACACTCCAACCGGGAAGAACCAAACTACAAGCGGAGTGCAAACATTTGTCGATAATTAGTGAGTGGTCGAGGAGGTCACATGACCACAATAGGAGGTGCTTCACTAGTCCGAGATTGACAACATAGCGTGCTTTTTCTGATCGATGAATTAGCCTGATCAGAGAATATTAGGCTTTTTCTCTCCAATAACATGCTAAATTGGGCAAAATCTAAGCCCAAACCATCTCGGGCTTATTTCCAAACCCGAGCTTGTTTGGTTTTGGCTTGAAATAGTCTGATTAAAAAAATCTGAGCAGTGCTGTAATAGCCTGAAACCTGAGAATGATCTCATCACCCACATATCAGGCATGTTTGTGCTAGCTGACGTAGCATCAGTTTCTAACTTGATGAGTGGGTTCACACAATGGAAGAAGACAGTGAGTAATTAAAAACAAGGGAAGAGCCCTTTTGGGAGAGATGACAGGTGTAAACAGACCAGACCCTTGTCAAGTCAAGAGACGCCCGATAAGATAAGAGCTTCATTTCAAAAGTTTGGAGTTTGACAAGCTGACAATAACCTGCAAGACTTGAGAGCTTTAGAAAAACTTTAGAAGAACTGTGTCACTCTGGTTCATATGGCTCTGCTAGTGATTGAAGAGTTCTAATTTTCTTCTTTTTGTACTGCTTTTGAGAAGTTAATCATCAATTTTAACTGGATCCGGTTTGGTTTGACAACTTGGTTGAACTTTGGACAACACTTTGGAAGCAGTGATTACCAATTTAACAGAAATATTGCTCGGTAAACAAGAGATGATTTGAATGGGTAATAAATAAGCACAATACAAACAGCCTGTCAGTATGAAATCAATAAAACTTTTCTGCTGGTTTGATAATTTGGCACAATATGGATAAAGTGTTTTATAAATACATTTTTATTGGCTCTGAAGTAGACGCAGATCTATCTTTCCAAACAATAAACTTGAAGTTTTAATGTGCACAGTGTGTTTATTTAATAATTAAAATTTTCTGGTCCATGTTCAGATAAAATTACATCATGCAGTGTCTCAATGGAACATTTTCTAGACTAATTGTAGATACAAAATAAAGTGCGGTTTATCCATTACCAGTGTCCCTATCTTTGCCCTTCATACTTATTTCCTAATTTAGATAAGATATTAGCTTATGACAAGAGATGAAACATAATAATGTTGTAATGGAGGTAATTCTGAATATTACTTTTCAGGTTTTTAAATGAGAGCTCTTCTCCCTTTTTTGGAGAATAATTATAGGAGGATGCTTTCATATACATGTAAGTTAATATTTTTGATTCACTAGCCTATATCACTCTTGTCAACACTTTTCATTTCTAGGCCATCAACATAAACAGAATCTTTGGTCCCAAAAGATAATGATTAAACATTATTTATAAACAGTACAGATTTAATAGAGCAATACTATTTTCACGTAAGAGATTATAATTAGATAACATCAACAAAATATTTCAAATATTTTTAGGCCAATTAAAATCAATAAAATATAGATTTTAGTTGTTGTGTTTTAACCTGTTTCAGCAAATTATTAAATTTTTATTTGAAGCAAGATCTTATCAGGTTTCAAGCAAATATATGTGACCTATTATTCAAGGAGTATTGATTTTTTTTTCAACTTAAAAGTTATCTTTTCATTACTTTAACTGCTGCATTATCAATGCATGTTTTGATCTATTCGTACAAACATTTTCTATCCATACAAAAGTTCATGTATTTTTAATTAGTATTTGAAAACATTTTTTTGAATACCCTGGGTACAAAAGTATAACACAATTGATGTCTAGAATTGTTATAATTTAAAGCTGAAGTTATTTTTGCACAACAACCACAGTTCACTTGAAAATGAATATATTTCTTAACCTGTTGGAGACGAGTTCATTTGGCTATAACACAAATTAGCCATAGACCTCAGCCCAAAAATATTTGGGCTCAGTCCTCAATGGGTTAATACACACCAACACTATATGACAAAGTTTTGAATGTGAGATTAAGAATGATGACCTTAAAATGGAAGTAGGAAAGACATCAATCTACAATTGCCTCTCTGAACCCAGGATAAATTATGTAAGGACTTTGTAATATGCTGTGGGCAAGTTGTAATTGGTAACCACTTGTGCATCTTGCATGAGGATTATAAGTGCTTTCTAAAAAGCCAATATCATTAAAAGTAGGCCTGCAGTCATATCTAATCCTGAACCTTAAAAGTATACTCTTGCAATAAGTATGGACACTGTCCTTGAGAGGACTGTACTTTTTATTCACCCAACCTCTTTTGTCATCTATTCAAAATAAGTTAGTATAAATGATGTATTGTGAATCATTAAATAAAACTACATGAACGACTGCCTCACTGTGACGTTAACATATGTCAAGTTTAATTGATTGAAATCTGGAATATAAAGCAAACCTTTGTTGCAAGGAAAGGGCCTTTTATGAATCCATAGAATGGTTGTGTAAGCTTCCTCTAAATTTCAGTTCAATCATATTACCCCCTACAGTGACAATTGTATTTGAATTTGACATGGGTCTCTTACAATTGTATTCATTAGATAAAAAGAGCAAGATTTATTGAGGATATTAAATTGTTCTGTCACTTCCTTTTAAAATTTTCAATACTTGGAAACCGAAACATATATTACAGCCTTAATAAATTGCTAAGGAGTTTTTTATTAATTTCTTGCTTTTTCTGTAGCTTTATGAAAATGAAACAAGTAAAACAAATAAACAGGTATTGTGAATAGTGCAGGTGATTGAAGTAAGAAATGTATAGAAACTGGTGCTGAGAGATGAGTGGCATAGAAGAAAACTGAAGAGATAAAAAAAAGATACTATAGTAAAATAACACAGCATAAGGAGACTATCATAAACCAGAAATTGAAGTTAATTTGCACTAATCCTCCAGGCTTTACTTCAAACACATACATTTTCTGTAATTCTGTACAGGAAAGAAAACATTTCCTTCCATAATAAGGCTATCAAGCAATAGAAAGAAAATTCAGAGAATCGTACTATAACCAGTCTTCTTAATTTTCTCACTCCTTGTCAATGTTTGTTTTGATTGCATTACTGTTTCACTAGGAAATCTGCTTTTACAATAATTACACCAAGTCAAATATCTTTGAGATAAGAAATTAAGAAAAATTGTAGATATCATATTGAAATACACACAGTAGAAAGTGTAGGAAAATAAAAAAAAAAACAATTAAAGAAGTATTTCATTTGAATGACCTATAAATTTCCGTTGTAGATAGAGCTAATTAAATACACAGAACAGAAAATGTTGGAACATTTCACACACAAAAAACAACAAAAAAGTAGGCTTATTACATTTGAATGTGCTTAAATTTCCTTTTACTATAGTGACAGAGGCACATATAAGAAAAGTTTGAAAAATTATAATTAGGCATTTGAATAAGCTGAATGTACTTGTAGTTGTACATTTAAATAAAACAAAAGGGTAACTAATGACAAAACTCATTTGCATCCTTCAAGATTCTACAAACGACCTTGGACTATCAGCCACACCTGTGCATTTCTCAAGACAAGTTTGACCACTTGTTAAAAGCTGTTGAAAAAATAAACAAGTCAAAAATCAATCACCCCCTTCTTCCACCAATGGCATCATCGATAATGATCATAGGGTGATCACAATTAGCAGACAACACGGTAATGGCCATTGACTACGGTGAATTAGTGTAAATATATTAAAATCATAAATGGAGAAAACCTTACCCTTTGTGTTATATCCAAATTAATTAATTAGAAAATAACCAGTGAATTAAAAGATCCAGATAGGTGATACAGTACATCCATGAGGTTGACTCAAAAGCAAGTTGGCATTAAATACAAAAACATCTTCCTTCTGGAATCAAATGCACAAACAAGTGTCTCGAATCAATAGTATGAACCTCTCGTGATTGTCCTCCTCCGTGTATGCCGAAAGAAAACAAGACTGACGAGCCGCCGCGGATTGTGCACTTTTGGTTAGCGGTCATCCTCCAGCGACCGAGACAAGATGCACGATACCAGAATGCACTGGACTAAATAGCGCACCTCGCTTGGCGTAATGCTCAAACAGAATAGGGATGCATGTAAGTAGGGGGGCTAAGCTTACTGCGGAATAATGGGATTAAGAAGAATAGAAGAAGGGGGGTGCAAGAGGGGTACAAAGCAGGGCCTGAAGGAGAGATGGATGGGTGAACAATTGATTGGTACTTGGCGGATTAGGAAGAGTTCCTGACTAAGCTAGGATAGAGGGAATCTGGATATGTGATAATGAGGTAGAGACAGTCTTTTTGTGAGTGGCTTTGTAGCACTTCTCCTGGAAGTTTTTAGTAAGAACTTGCTAAGGTGCTTGGCTAACTGATTAAAAACTACAGTTAGGATTTTGGAGTGTTTGTTCTTGCTCTTAGCCTTGACAGTTAGATTTAAATCTGACCGGTCAAGATATTTTCTCCTGAAATATGCACAAATCAAGCAATGCAGTGTTTCTAATTAAGTCTAAATTTCCAATCTATCATTCTGCATATATTGGTTTTAAAATGAAATGTCCCTTAATGTAGCAGAGATGATGCAAATGGCAGTAAGCTCTTTTGCAGCCAATGAATAAAAACATAAAAATAGCCATCCCCCATTAGTTGAGGGCACAAAATACTAATGATTTTGACTGACACTGAAAATTCTATCATTACCCACTTACATTACTGTGATAGCCCATCCTAAATAACTAAAAAATTGGTTTTGGACAATGGGTAGAAACTAAGAAAGGCTACCTTCTACAGAGACAGGTATCTTTACTGGAAAATTTATATAAATGACAAGAAATTTTACACCTGATCCAAAGAAATAAAGCATTATAACAATAAGAAAAAAATAAAACTTATAAAAGTTTACTCATGATTGCAAAAAAATTTGATAGGAGAGATGGTATAGAAACTATTTGAGTATAACTAATGCACTCTGCATATTTCTGGCAAAGACAGCATTTTGTAACCATACATAGTCTCTCTTTAACTTTTATGTGATATGAATAGACATGTTTTCTCATTACTATGGATATAAATGTCCTGTAAAACCTCCAGAGATTTCAATCATGTTGTACAATTTCCTTTTCTCTGATCAATCTACTGATTAAATCAATTTAGAGTCATGATCACTTTCAGCATTTCAGAAAATACTCTTTCAAAATAGATATTAGCTATGTTCAAACAGGACCATCAGGATTTTAGTCCTCAAGGATTGTATCCCTAAGAATTTAAACCCCGACGGCTTGTTCTCGTGTCGGGGTTCACACAGTGTGCTTATCCTCGACGATAGTTATCCTCGAGGATAAGTGAGAGGCTCGATGACCGGAAGTACAAGTTGTATGTAGCGTGCGCTATTTATTTCCCCATAATGTTGCTTAACTGAACCGGAAGTTTAACCGTTACAAGAGGTCACTCTTATCCTCGTGAACACTTACTCCAAGTTAAAATCATGTCCACACGGTCAAACGCACGATCGGAGACCACCCACCGCTTGGAGTTTCGAGCCTTAACCCTAAGATCTGTCGAGAACATAAACCCCGACTTGTCCTCGAGAACATAAACACCGAGTTCGTTCACACGGGCCTTAACTCCAAGTTATCCTCGAGGAATATGTTCTCATGGATAACTTGGAGTTAACTTGGAGTTAAGGCTCGCCGTGTGAACGATACTATTATTATAGAAATTATACTTAAATATCTGACAGCAAAGTCAAATTGAGACCAAGTTTTCTGCTTGTCAGCTGGCAAGTTCCATGCATAGTAAAGGACATCAAAGGTTTATACAAGTAGCAGACCCTAGTACCAAACAAAAAATTGCATAGGAAGGATTTTGAATAATGGAACAAATTGATATTTGTCCCTGGGTAAAAGTGACAAAAACGAATTTAGTTTTATTGCTCATATTTGGTCATAATTGGACTATGTTCTTCAATATTATGTAAATAATTATAATTTGGAATGTATTTTGGATGAAAGAAAAAGTGTTGTATCAGACCTTGTGAGTCTTGGTCATATACATTTCAAAATACATACAATAAATGACAGTTAATTGTTACCAGGGAAAATGAGAAAACTGACCACTATTAATAGACTTACAGGTCATTCGTCTGATGCATCCATCTCAAAATTACCTATTTTGCAACATGAATCATGAAACTAATAACTTGAGGGATTTAGTTCCAGCCCTTGAAATCAAGCCAAATTAGGGAGGAAATTAACGAGGTTAAAAACATTACCTTAATGGGGTTGATACGTGAACAATGAAGCCTTTAAAGATTTTGCATGACGAAGAAACTTAGTCCTCGAGCATTTGGAGAAGCAATCTGTAGATTAAAATCTAAACTGATTTTCTTTTTTAAAAAAATTTCTAAGTCCTAAGGGAAAATGAAAAACATTAAAAAATATAAAATTCAATTAATTCCGTTTGACATAAGGTCATATTTTACGCAACAGAATGTTAATAAGATAAATTAGGAGGAAAATCCATAATAGAAATCTTAAGAAAAATGAAACAAAGATATAAATTGTAGTTAGCTGGACAAATACAGATTGAGACCAAGATGGAATTAATAAAGATAATGACTTTATAATAAAAAGGGCGAGTTTGGTAATCAGAATTGAGAGAGAAAGGAGTGAAAAAAAAATGAGGGGGGGGGGGGGAGAGAGTGAGAGAGAGAGAGAGGAAGAGAAACATGGTGATGAAAAGAGAAACCAAAAGAAATGAAAGAGTGATAAAGGTAGTGCTTGAAGCTAATACTGACTATAATCACACAATGTGTACAATGAATTTAAATCATCTTCCTTTTCCCGACCTCCTGACATCCTGACGCTGAACCTTAAGATTTGGGTTAGATATGGAAACCCTCTAATTAATAAATGTCAATTTATTTTCGTATTCCATATGAATTTTGTTATGTGTTATGCCATGTATTTCATATTTTTTTAATACTTGTATATTGACGCTGGAATCAATTAAATAAAGTATGAATTAAATTATTCATTTGTATTTTCTTTCAAAAGCAAAGTTTTTCCGTTCAAGCCAAGATGGCCTGCTCTACTAGGGTCAGGTGCGGATCCAGAATTCACAATTTGTGAAGATAAAATGCAGGCCCAAATTCTGGGGACAATAGGGGCTCTATTATGTATTTATTTTTATACTTTTAGCTGTGTGATGTGAGGCTGAATCTACTATTCTCAGTTACTCTCCTTAGCTTGATATATTTTGCAATATTTGTTCCTGCTATATGCTCACAGATGTGTCAAATATAATTTTTAATACATCCGCAGTCCATGTTCAGACAAGGTGTGGCCAACCACTATTGTATTCTCGCCTTTCTAATAGATCCCAACTCCGCCCATTCACGACCATTTTCATGCTTAAACAATATCCTCTCACATGGTTCATGACAATGACCTCATGGAGTCCATCGTCTGCTCAGACACTCCCTCCTGGAATAAAAAAAAACCCACAGCATGACTTACAAGACCTGGAGACAAAATTTGATGTGATAAAGATACGATGAGTCAAAATTAAAGCCAACATAGGGTGTGTTCATGGTTGAAAACGAAATTAAAACAGGGAACATTAATGATACAAAACGCAATTACAAAACACAATCGCAATCAGGGGTGCACAGTTCATGGTCCAAAATTTAACACTGATTAGGCCTATACGTGGATTTTCTTTTAAATTCCCTGCTCTCAGCGCAGCTAACTGCCTTAGCAGTACTCAAGGTCATGATGGTCGCAAACTTGAAGCTGATCATCATTCAAAACCCATTTTTTTTCAGCGTTTAACATTTTCCTCAGAATGGAGATCTAAAAGACGTTTACCTGTATATTTATGACCGGAAACTGGAACTATGAACGCAACCTTTGTTTCACTATTATCTGTGTTTTGTAATTGCGTTTTGTTATCATGATTCATCTTCCTTGTTTAAGTTTCAAAATCGACCATGAATGCACCTTTACACGATCTGGAGACAAAACTTGATGTGATAAAGATACGATGAGTCAACATGGAAACCAACCTGGGCTCATGACACGCAGGAGCATGCTGTGACAATATGCTATTGTCATTTTGCCAGACTTTGCATATCAAAAGATAATTGGTGCGGTCATAACTAGTACAGGCGTTTGAACCACAAGTTGACGCAACTTGGTTTGTTTTTTATTTTTCCCTTGGAAAATGTTTGAATCTTTCCTGCCAACATCGTGCTAGGAGGGAGTCTCCCGATATTTGACTGATATTTTATGCCAAGTCTAATACCGTTGAGAGTGAACGTGCAGGTACAAGACCTGGAAGAGATCAGGAAATATGACACCTTTTGTTGATTCCATAACAATTGCTCCACTTCAAATTTGATACACTAATCCAATGACCAAGTTTAACCCTGGATTTAAAATTATACCCTTCCCTAAACCTAACATAAAACCGTAAATTTTAGACGAAATAAGGTCTAGAGCAATTGTCGCAGTGAGCAAATCTTGTGTCATCCTTTTGTTTCATATAGTGCCTGCTAAGAGCAAGAAAGGATGGTAACAATGTATAAAGTTAAAGGTAAATTGCCACTTGGTCTAAAAAGAATGCCTGTTTGATCTCAGTCCATATGGTCTAACTCCATTTTGTCTACAACCAGTTCGTCTAATTACCTTTTGGTCTAATTATCACGTTGCCTATTAAAAATTTTGTCTAATTCCCACTTGGTCTAATACCCATTACAATAATGAGGAAAGGTACATATCAAAGAATGCAAACTGACAAAAGATTTACAATGGAAAAATTTCTTAGACAAAAAACGGATAAATTTTGAGCTTTTACTTCAAATGTTTCGACAAATGATAACTGATGTAATTTGAGCAAGAAAGGGTATAGCCTACTTTATTCTCAAAACATGAATAAATAGGCTACTCTTGACAAGATAACAGTATATTCTTGAGTGGCAGTCGTAAACAAAAAGATTTAAATTTCAGTTTAATATAAAAGATACTATTAACCGTCTGCTCAGCATTCATACAAACACATTGCACTCAAACACAATGGATAGATGCCCTTGCAGAAATTCACACTCTCGATCAATCGCAATTATTTATTTACTCCCAGAACCTGTAAAGCTTTATTCACAAACCCAAAACACGCATAAACAATCAAGACAATCCCAGTGTCCAGACCAGCACATTTAGCAGGCAGACGCAAACTTCTTTATACTCCCTTTTATCATCTCGGAATCAATACCGGCAGTATCAAAAGATATACAATTAACTCTGCCTTAAAGGACGTATGTGACGCAATGATTTATAAAGCTACTTGAGGTACTCATTGTATATGGTGTCCTTCGGAATGATAAAAGAAAGACTTTAATCCGTTTTAAAGAATTAAAGAATTGAATGAAAGGGATGAAGGATGAGGGTTTCCAAATTATAAACAAACCAAGGTTTCTGAAAAAGCAGCATACAAATTATTATAACGATTCATTCATTTTGAATCATTTTGATCCTAATACACAATCAGAAAGGTCATTGGTGTGTAATTTGCTGATTTTGTCCCTTTATTACCAGCTCAATCATAATTTGTAATAGAGTGTGTTCAATGTCCAGTTTCAAATTTATACGCCAACATGAATCATGATACAAAACGCAAACACAAAACGCTGATATAAAGAAAAACAAAAGGGTGTTCATTGTCCCCCATCGCCGGTCGTAAAAATAAACGTGTTTCAAATCTCAATTAAAATTTAAACGCCGAAAAAGATGCGTTTACAAACGCAATCAGCTTCAATTTTACGACCTTGAGCATCGCGATTGCAACGAAATGCGACATTGAACAGGATTGAGTTTTCAAACGTGTTTAAATGTGCTCTCGCAATGGAAGCTTCCGGTGCAATTGAAAAAAGGAGAAGATATGTGTTTTTTGAGAGTGGGGAATTTAAAGACGATCGATGTATAAACACGTTTAAATTTTGGACACTGAACGGTGCACCGTTGTTCGCGTTTGTGTTTGAGTTTTGTGATTGCGTTTTGTATCATGATTCATGTTGGCGTATAAATTTGAAACTGGACATTGAACACACTCATAGTTGATCACTGGATTGATGCCTGGATGGGAAAGGAAAAAAATAAAACCAAGATCAATTATTTCAATGTTGATTATTCTCATATCAAACTTTGAAATTGTTAGGTTTAATCTTTTACAAACTTTAATTTTCCAAATATGAACATTTCATCCATTTTAATAATGATATGATATTAATAAGGCAAAGGTGACAAAAAGAAGAGTATTTTTCAATTGAGGATTATCAATCTTCAAACACACAAAGGAATGAATTATCAAACCTACAGAGTTAGACGTGAAAGCTTTCAGAGGTACTGCATAAAATCACATTCATAATGTTCACAACTTGTAAATCAAAATATGAAGAATGTATTTCTTTACTTCTTGAGCTTCACTGAGGCTTTAATCATTCAATATCAAAATGAATTTATAAGATCTCTATGTTTTTTTTCAACAAATGCTGAAGCCATTGATGCAGATGTAAGTCTATCCTTGGAGATTTATTCTTTTTCACTTTCACAAAATGATACTGTGAGGATGGATCAACACACCCATTCCTTGTCGTTCAACTTTCCAAATGAAAGGAGTTTGTGTCGCATGACATGAAAAAGCTTTTAGCAGGTGCTACTTGCTTTGTTTGTGTTGATTCTTGCTATTGTATACCAGTACCTCCCCAATCAATATCAATACTCATCAATAAAGATTCAACAGTAGGAAGAAGGGGTAAAGAAAGTATTGGTAGAGGGGTAAAGAGTAACGGTAGAGGAGTGATGAAGGGGTGTACCAGTACCCCCAGCCAATATCAACACTCATCAATAAAGATTCAAGAGTAGGAAGAAGGGGTAAAGAAAGTATTGGTAGAGGGGTAAAAGTATCGGTAGAGGGGTGATGAAGGGGTGTACCAGTACCTCCAGTCAATATCAATACTCATCAATAAAGATTCAATAGTAGGAAGGGGGATAAACAGAGTATTAGTAGAGGGGTAAAGAATATCGGTAGAAGGGTGTTGAAGGGGGTGATCAAGCTACCCCACCTAGTGATGCATAATGAATTAAGCAGAACAATATCAATAGACAGAGAATGAATTTATAATGAAGCATCCTAAACAACCCTCATCGGTCAATGAAAAGACCAGTGAGATAAAAGCTTTTGGTGTTCAATAACCAGAACAATGATTTCATAAAGGTTTTTTTATTAGGTTCAACTTTGCAAAACAGAAGTAAGGGTGCTTTTGGTGTTCCATAACCACAACAAAGAGTTTATTAAAGGTTATTTTGCTTTGTTCAGCTTCGGAAAACAGGACTAAGAGTCTGAATTATTCTCATTTTATTTGTTGGAGTAATGCATGATGAGGTTGGAGCCACTCTACAGTTAATATTAATTCATGTACGTTCCATTTGATGCACCTGTCATAATATCATGACGTATACTCTTTTCTTTCAAGGCTCTGTTTCGATTCCCTTGAATGGCAATACTATAAAGCAAGTGAAGCAAAGGAAATATGACTATATTAAACCACTAAAAAGACGTTCATAATTGTACGTAAATGCTTCTTCTTAATCAATAATAAACTTCATTTCTTTAAAAAAATTGTTTACTTACAATTCTTTTAGTGAAAGCATAAGAAACAAGAGAAACGCATACATGTACAAGCCTGTCATTGAAAGTATGAAATAGAAATAGATACATTTGGGCTGAGCAATCTTTAAAATCCCTTATTTATTTGCCAAATCTGTCCCATAAATTTTGTTTACACTCAGCAAACCTGGTAACTCTTAATTTCAAGATTAGATATATTAATATTTCATACCACATTTCAGTTTTTCTTGCAATTTGTTTTTTGGGCTGTAATTCTTCACGCCCTTTCCAAGATTTAAAGTCAATCACAAAAAACAAAACAAAAAATGTCACAAGAGAGAACTAAGGCTCTACATCAGATATATTATTGCAACTTTTCCACAAACAAAATGAGGAATACACCAGTTGAGGGTCAGATGGACGCCAACACCATATGAAGTGACAAAATTTAACCACCTTCTTGCTCTTAACACACAAAAAGATGTCTAGACAATAGAGGGGGTGCAATGGAAGTGCAATAATTCTGTCCCAGTCGTTACATCAGATCCCCTTATGCAGCAGACTATGAGATGATCAAATTATGCAATATATAAGGGCCAAAAGGGCATTATCCTTACATAAAATATGATCCCAACATCCTTTTTGCTCTCAAATAAACAAAAGGATGTCTAGACAATAGAGAAGCACAATCCTTCCAAACTCTTAGATGTTAGACATTATGTATACACTAATAGAGCATCACAAGATGATCAAAGGATGTGTAATAGCCATAAGGGCATTATCTCAATATAAAAATGATTGAAGGTAACATTTTTTGCTTTTTAACAAACAAAAGAATGTCTAGACAATAGAGGGAAGGGGTGCAATCATTGTTTTCCACCTGATAGAAGAATATCTCTAGATTCACTCCAACAATCGGAGACGTGCACTCGACAGGTGTATCGTCATTGATGACAGTTCTCCACACTTGTCGTTTCAATTATTGAATCCAGCCATGTGAGGTGGGGATCATGCGCACCAAAAAGACTTCAGCTCTTAAGTTGCCATGACAATTTGGGTTGATTTCAACTTTCTAGTGGTCATAAAAACCTTGATTTAAATTATTTAGGATAATGTCATATTACTGTTCAATTTCCTGGGTTGGGTGTTGTCTCTACTTTGCTTTGTTTAATAATCAGGAAACGCAATTTGTAATCTTATTTGACAAATTAGTGTATTATGCAAAGTAGGTAAATCCCATTTTCCCCATACTTTTTATTGGATCAAACTGCTACGCACAGGACAAAAAACTTTTGAATGCTCCAACAGATAAATTTTGCAAGGTGGAATGACATCATCAATTCATCAAGCACTTTTAATTGTTACAGTAAATGGAACTTTAACAATGAGAGTTTAGGGATTTAAAACTTAGTAACTCAAACAGATCAATAAAATACAAAGCAAAGTACAACAGATTGTATTCACTGAACTCTTGCAAATCCAAACAGTCTGAGTCATTTCTTTGAAGACTGTTGGAAGTAACAATTGATTTTCAACTCTTCAATCTTCTCCTTTCATCTTTACTTGACGTCATAAAAAAGTTTCAATCTTAACCCTAAGGATCAGAAAAAGTGCAACTGTATCATTGTATGCGCAAAAATTATGAGGACAATATTCTTTAAAATAAAAGTGAGATGTCTACAAGAAAAAATTTGTATGTCTGTTTGGGGAAATTCCAGGTATCAACAAACAGGAATATAAAAGAAATTGCTTCTTTAATAAATAAACAGGGATATAAAAAGAACATCTGAGTTGATTACAATCATTTGTAAGATGGTAATTATTCTAATTGACCACTAATTAACTAGATAGTAACGCTACCACAAGTATTTTGTTTTCTTCGTTTAAACCCTCAAGTACGTCAAAAGCTTACGTCTTCAGGGAATTTTCATTTGAAGCGAGGTCATGTGATGAAAAAGAGAAGAAAAACAAAGACTCCGAGAGATTTCTATCTTTAGACACACACATTATCTAAATTGTGAGGAGAAAAAGTGAAATTTAAAGGATAATTCAAAATCTTATGAAGTAAATCATACATAGACGAGATAAAGTTATTTACCTCTGTGTTTACAAACTAATTCTTTCTGTTCTGTTAATATGGTAACCTCAGCTTGTTATTATGAACACCAATATTGAAATTTCTCGCTACAAAGACAGGTCAGGCATGTCATGATCTTTTTTAATTACTATGACGTACATGACATTGTATCAAGGCCATCTGTTCACTGTGCACGCTATGACATCTCAAAATTGGCAACAACAACACTAGCAAGATCATCAATGGTCTGATAATCATAATAATCCTAATAACAGCAATGTATACATCGTGCATTTGTAGCTAACCTGTTCACATATGAATTAAAGTTGGAGTTAACATAATTACTCATCTTCTGCTTCTCGAGTCCTTTCTCTCATTGTTCTCTTTGATTTGTAAAGATACCTGTTAACATTCAAATAATTACTCATGATATTCAATTAACATCCTTCTGAATCTCAATAGGAAACAACTGAACATCCAAAATTAAATTCTGTCGAGCATGTTGATATTTCCTCGAGATCATTCTGACCTCTTTCTATTTGTTTTTCTATCGTTTGTAAAAGAAATGAAAAAGGTCTGCCAATTTCTTTGAGGAAACAATTACGCCAAACTTATTTTGAATATTCATCCCTAATTCATCTCCGATACACCTATGTCATCTATTTACCATAACACTCTTGACATGTAACAAGTGACTATAGCTCTTCATCTATCTGATAGGTAAATGTCAAATACCTGCTGGAATTGCACTTCCAAATGCAATATTGATTTGATGCAGGTGAGAAATACTGACTTCTTTACTTTGTCTAGATTCTACTCCTTTTCTTCTGATTTCCCGGGAAAGTTCACAAGCATGAAGCATAAAACCCACAGAGTTGATATAAAGACATGATGAATAAAGTCAGGACTAGAAATCAATGAGGATTTCAATAGGGTTTCCTGTTGTTGGGAGGAGTTATAGTGATGCTAGATGTTTAATACAGAAAGGTCCGTTCACATTGGAATTTTAAACAGAGATGCATGGGAAAGGTTTCAACAATTCAAATTATTGTGAGCTTTTTAATTTCGTGAATTGTGCATGTGAAATTTTGTTTATACTTATATTTCTAATGTTTGGCGTACCGCAAAACTTTTATGCACACTATAAGGAATAATAATATTCACAAAGATGGTTATTTCCCTACCAGTTTAAACACATTCTTTAAATAAAAATAATGTTGTAAGATTTTTAATCTATATCAAAATTCCTTTAGCCAAGGAATTCCTCATAACTGTCTTCAAGATCCATAAGATGGTTTTAAATGGCTTCAATACTGTCTGAGAAACCATCTTTTAATAGAGGATTAAGACCTGTTAAGAAGGGGCTGAACAAGAACAGTAATTCTGATGAAGCCATGCAAATAACAGCACTTTTTGAAGCACACAATGGACATTTTGTGGGATCTTTGTGAGTTTAACCCCCTCTGTACCACTGATCAATGAATACTTGCTACCACTGACATTTCACAAGGTGATTTTTTTTTAATTCTAATTCTTACACAATCTTGCTTCTTATTTGCAAAAATTTGACATAAAAATATCATCAATAGGAATTAAAACCAATTCAGGACAGGAAAAGTATTGCCATTCCTACAACTAGCATTCAAATACTTTGGAAGAATGGGAAAAGTTACTTTGATACTGACAAGAGATGGATCTACATTTGTTATTTTGGGAATGCCATCTGATGTTAACAGATGTTTTAGAATGAAGGAATTGGTTATTTCAAATTTGTGATCAAAGACCATGAAAAGGGCGGAAGTAGTACAAAAACTGGAGATGCAAAAAGTGAAAACCAAATCTTGAGAAATATAAAGAGAGGCTCACCCAAGTGGTTTTTTTTAGACCCAGAAGATAGATATGCAAAAGAAAAAGACAAAAGAAATATAGGACAGGAGTGAAAAAAAAAGAAAAAAAAAAGGGAGGAGCACTGAAATTGATAATATACTGAAAAAAAGAGACTTCATAAGGGGCTTCATAATCCAATTATGAAGCCAATATCTGGTAAGGGCCATTCAAGACTACTGATAAAGGAACAAACCACAGCCCACAAAACCCATGAGTACAAGAGGTAGATTACCCTAATATGTGGATACTCCATAGCAACTTGAGATGATCTAGAGTAGATGATGAGTTCTAGAGAGCATGAGCTAATCCCATTGATGATGGATTTAACCATCTTAAAGTGATCATGCCCTCAGGATACAGATTAGGATTAAGATAATAGGTATCTTAATCCCCTGGTATTTAGAAAACAGTAGTATAAAGTTTCCAAACAGCTCAGCATGCAAAGCTCGCATTCAGTAAAGAAAACTTGGTGCACTCAGCTGCAATGAAATATACAATACTTTGTAGGTGCAGAAATAAATAAAGTGCATGATTTATTTATATTTATCTTATCCAATAAAAAAAAAAAAACCATTGATATTCGGGAACTAAAAAATGTTCTTATCCTCAACTTCGGGTCCAGCTAATTGAGAAATGTGGGCCAAACAACAAATGTTCAAACATGAATTCTTAATCTCTCTCTCTCCCTCCCTTTCCATAAATGAGTAAGTTGTAAGGAAATTTTGGGCCAAGCAACAAATGTTCTCACATTTAAATTACTCACCTACCACACACTCTCGGGATCAGAGGTGTTGATCCAACAAGATTTAAAGGGAAATAAACTCACTCACAGTACATGTTTGTGACATTAAAGTGAACCCAACATCATGAACATTTAGAGACAATTCTGTTCTGAGTACGAAGGGTTTACCAAAGCAAAAATATGTAAGTTGAGAGAAAAACTTGGATTGAGCAACCAGAAACCGTGGGCTGCTTCAGCGACAAATGTTCTCACATTTAGGTTAGTCACCTATGTGACGTACCACAGAATGACAGCTCGGCATTTACGCTAAGCTCTCCGATATCACAAGTGTTAATCCAGCGTGGATTAAAAGGGAAATAACTAACTCAAAGGTACATGATAGTATGGCCTACAACTACAATTGCTCCTTAACAGTTTATATACAGGTCTCTTTAATACCATAAAAATTATCACTAATTTTATTATTTACAATAAAGAATTATATATTTGCCTACTTTGCTATTCGTCCTCGAATCGCAAGCCACCAACCGATACTTAACCCCGAAAACTTTTGCTCTACTGTCTCCTATCTTCCCCTCCCCTGTGAGAAGGGCGCCCCTCATGATGAGGGCACTCAGCAAACATTCCCAACAAACTTCCTCTTGTCTCATACCGCCCTAAAACTTTTAAGTAGTGATGGAACGGGAGGACGGAGGGAGGGATTGTAGGCAAATATATAATTCTTTATTGTAAATAATAAAATTAGTGATAATTTTTTGATTTAACTTCAAAAGAAAGATATATTTGCCTACTTTGCTATAGCGACGAGCACCGATTTGTACTGGGAGGGACAACCAACAGTTTTAGATAATAAGGATGACGCGTAGCCATGATAGGAACAAAGAGAAAAGTTTCCTTCCATCGCAGAAGCGTTCACCCACTATTTGATAAACAACACTTTCCACGGAAATTCCCTTAAAAACATGTCCCGAAAGGCTGGTACCCTCACATCGAGGGTTCCTAGATAAACTAGGTACCTTGGTCCTCGGGTCCGCATTTTTTTTTTTTTTTTTTTTTTTACTACTATCTATCTCGAGATAGTACTCCCGGTACTGGTCCGAAAGATTCCATGGATATAACCAAATTGGACATTTTTCAGGAATCAAAGATGTCTTCAACGGCGCCACATTCTGTCAGTGCGCAACGATGAAAATTTGACTAAGGGACGTAGGAAAATTTTTAACAGACCGAAAATCTGTCTGATTTTCGTTCAAAGTATGTCGAAAGAGAAAAGATGAATATCTCTAAATATCCAACCTAAGTGGCTCGTCGATAGAAGAGGAGCGAGCAATAACTTAGCGTTTTCCCCGACATATACAAATCAGGGAGAATCCTTTGGAAGATCTATCCAGACAGAACCTAGAGACGGTGGTGTGAAGGAGGGTAAGCTAGGACCTGAGGTCCTCGCGACCACTCAAATTAGAGACCCGAGGTCTGAGTAGGGACTCTTAAGAGATAGAAAACTAAGAGAACTGATAACAGAAGAACCGCTGAAATTGACTATCCATCGTAAGAATTTGAAATAGCTGGGATAGCTGAAAAAGCTGGGATAGCTGAATAGCTGATCTAAATCCCTCTGGGGTAAGCAGAGAATTACCCCCGTCGATGAAAGATGATGAAAAAAGGTATGGACGGGAGAAAGGTTTCTCTCGGAACCCACAGAAGAATATCGTTCTGAAGAAGTATTTTACTAGTGGGTACACACCTACTCCCTTAAGGTCGAGAGGAGTACAATCGTCAAATCCTGTAGCTCGAATTGACTTTTTGATAACGGCTGAATAATAAAAAGGAAGATGTTTCAGGGTGTTCGAGAGTTAGCTCTAACCGCTGCTGTTATGCTATAGAACTCACACCACGGCAAGTGTTATGGTTTCTCCTTTAACCAGAGGGAGAAACTATCGTAACTAAGTCCGCGGCTGTGGCAGAGAGGAGTGATGATAATCGTCGACGTCCTGCCCTTCTTAATTCTTCCTAGTGAAACAGGAGAATACTACCCGGAAGAACCAAGGGATTTCCGTCAGTTCCGGAAATTGAAACGACAACCTGGGTAAACCCAAAATCTCTTTATCTAAATCCTAACCTCAGAAAACGGAAGATCCTTACTGACGTGAAGAAGCCAAACTGAGGAGAAAGTCAACTGAGGTCGATCTTGCGACTCAGTCGCCTGAAATTCTATGAAAACAGCGACCACTCTGAAGTGAGTCACTTATGCGTCGTGGTAAAAGGAAAAAGTTTTAAACAAAGAAATTTTTCCCAAAATCGGTATGTGCGAAGCGACTGGACCGATGTTCTCGTTGTTGCATCCGAACAGAGTTGAAAGGCTACTCTGCTCCTAGCGGGGAGAGTAAATCCTCTATGCGAACTAAATAAGACATCATCCCTCCGATGTCTGTTCAAACCTAAACTGTCCGCTATCTGTAAAGGTCCTTGAAGTGAGGAAGAACTTCCTCATCTTCAGGCTTTCCAAACGTTGTTGAGAGACAAAGTCTCGGAGATTCCCATCACCGAAGTCAAGAGGCCTCGATAATGGACTCTCCCTCCTAAATGTGAAGCATATGCGGTCAATATAATTGAAGAATGGAGGCGCTCCCATGTCTTCCTGGGAAGTGAATCCTTAACCGCCAAAAAAGGAATATGAGGTTTAAATTCAGTAGAAAGGAATTCTAGACGGAGGCGGACTGAAATCAAGACTGGAAGATCTCAAGAGCCGAAAAATGAGAAATCACGTTAAAAGTCTGCCAAATTGGGAACTAGGACCAAAAACTTCGATAGTCAACATGACATCCTTAACGTAATAACACTAAAAACCTCCTCGACGCGATCCAAGACTTCTTTAAGTAGATCGGAAGTTCTACTATCTCCAAACTGGGTCTCGTCAGATGATTCGCAGTATCCGGTTGAGTCCCTAAAACGTGGGAATCAACTCCTAACTAATCAAAAAACGATGCAGTTTAAAACTTAAAGTCTGCTGCTGGTCCTCCCAACTGAGACTACGCGTATCGAGTCTCCGCTTTGGGGAAAAGAATGTAGAAATTAGACACAATTTAGGGTAGATTGTGACTTTCTCGATTTCTTCCTTTGAGCTGTGTTCCCGGACAAGGGACACGTCAAGTGGTTTGGGTGGATGGCTCCTGAAGACAACCCCGGACGAGGTTCCTCAAAGTCTAAAATGAGACCGACTCTGATTTTCCGAGACGATAATAATCGTCTGAGATCGAAAAAGAAAGAGTCCTTCCATCGGACCTAAATTTTCCAAGCGTAGGTGGAAGGTCACCTCAGGCGCTTCCCTCCCATACTAAAAGGGATGATAGTTCGAAGCGGATCTGAACTACTCCAGTCCTGACTTCTACCCCATTGACCAGCGTGATCTCCTCGACCCGACTGTTGTGATGAAGAGTGTTATGTCTGACTTCATTGTCAGACGGTTATCCAGTTCGTAGAGATGTTGACGTGAGGATTGTAGTTACAAGCCAAACCGTAATAAAAGACTTGGAGGTTGTTATCAAGCTTCTCTAAACTACCCTGAAATTCCTTGGCCAAATTCTCGGCCTCTGAAAAATTCCGACCCCAACGGGATTTTGGGTCCACCGGAAAGCCAGTCCCGTAAAACTGGGAATAAGACCACCATGACCCCAAGCTGTCTCAGAATCTCTTTCCTGCAGACACTGTCCCTTTGGTGGGATAGAAGGCGGGGCGAAAGACCGACCAGGATGAAGATTTTTCAAGATAAAATTTTTTCCTTGTCGGAACTCGAACTCCAGTTCTGACATAAACCTCCCTTCATTTAACTACGGGAGCGATCAGCCCAGCTACAAAGTGAACCCTCATAATGAAAATCATGCCAAGATTCGATCTAGGCCCAACTCGTAATTCTCCGAACACTGTCACCCTCCCTCCACACCATTATCTGACCCCTACGAATAATGTCCCTGAAGAGAAAGGGTCCTAGATCTCCTGAGTAAAGATAATAGAGATCTTTCAGGCAATAGGACTTTCCTTCATTCTGTCTAGTGAGTGTTTAGGTAGAAAACTTAAGGCTCTGTTCTGCATAAAATCTAATCTGCGGAATTGGCTTGAGATGCCTGAGCATATTGGCGGTTTGAATCCGTGCATACAGATAAACGTCACAACCGAAACCCGACTGATAGGGTTAAAAAGCTCGGATTCTTTCTCGGACAAACTCCATTGAGTCCGAACTGAGTAGTGAACTTCTTCTCCTGAAGAATAGACGGCCTCTATCAGATAGACGGGACCTTAACTACCGATCGCAGTTACGTTAAATCACAACATCATCGAAGCGCTGATCTGATATTCCTCAAGCAAGGTGGAGCGATGATCTGGTATCAAACACCCCCCCCCCCTTTTTCTTTAAGATAGAGAAATCTAAAAAATTTCTCGATGCGGATTCGTAGAGAACCGAACTCAAAGGAGAGAAGAGGTTAACTCTCCATTAACTAGTGCGTAGTCTTCTTAGGTCTCCGACCTGGAAATCCCTACCCGGAACACCGTCCCGGTGGACGAAGTGACGACGACTCCTGAAGGGAAGACTAGACATAAGCCGGACGTCTGACCTCCGAAACTCAATATACGACACCGGTACATACCTTACGACAATGTAGCAGAATTCAACCATTTCACGAGAGACTCCGGTACCAAACCCGACGCTCCCTCCGGTGGCCGGTCTCGAAATACGCTTTTACCGAACTGCGCAAGAGAGCTTCTATCTTCGCCCCTAAATTGCGAAATAGATCTCCTCAGGAAGAACTCGTAAACATCAAAGTACCTACATATAGCGTGCTCATACCGTTATTTTTCAAAAAACGTCAATGAATCCAGAAAATAGCAGAAGATAGATCGAGTAAGGAATCGAATAGCCTTGAAAGAAGAAATAAATTCTTCCTAAACACCAATAAATATCCGGTGATAGGAAGATTTCCGACAACATGGTTAAGAATAGACCCAACCCTCCTGAACTCAATTCACCCACTTCTGCGATCGAAAGCAAGTACAAGTCCAAAGGTGATAGTCCAAACGAAATAGGAAAACACCTCAATCCACAAGCCGTTCATATATCGCAATCCAATTATGGAGCGAGCGCATATAGACATGATAGCTGTAGAATGATCCTTCCATTAAGCGAACACAGTGTATCCGACGGTTCTCGCATATCATTTTCACCGGAGAAGGATGGGACGGTGGACGTCGGACTCGACGAAAAGTCCCCATCTTCATGTATCCTTGTGAGTTGTGTAGTAACTCAGACTTTTGAATCACGAGTCAAATAACTGACGATGGATACTCTGACTTGAATTATTTCCCCCATCGACCAAACCTAAACTGCGATCTCTGTCTAACAATTAACTCTGTGCGGATGATTAACAGGCGGAATACCATGGTCGAGAGACAATAACTGCATCGATTTGACTGAATAATCACACCGAGACGATGTTTGAGAACGAAAACTAAAACTCATGTTGACATTGCGAAGTATCAGAGCTCTCTTCGCACAATGAATACGATATACATAACATGACTACGATTATGCATTGAGTGCCCTCGAACGACCATCATAACCGATATATTATTTTAATCGTAACAAAAAATTGTGTATCATTCAGATTCATCAGAGATCGATATTTTGGGGTCGATCAAATGCCTACGATTTGAGCGTGAGATTCATGTATCGAAGTAATCGATAATAATCGTGCAGCGATTATGGATGATCGATTCAACTGTAAGTCATTGACGATTAACGTGATGATTACTGTTAGTAACGATTCAAACTTGGTAATCGATTATTGTTTGTCGATTAACGCTGCATCGATACTAGTGACTCGTTTGTTGTATCGGATTATGTTTTGATTCGGATTCAAAACTATGTGACGATTAAATGCCCAAGTGATCGATCGATATAATTCATGATCGATTGATGTGATCGATTACCTACCGATATCGATAAGCGATACCAGATTACTGGCTATCGATACTAGACCGATCTCAGGTGGCAAGCCAACCTTCGATCGATCTCGATCATGTTGGAAAGATCTCAACGATCGCGTCCCACAACTTCACTAGATCGATGTCAACACATGATCATAAACGAAGTTGCCTCTCTCGATTCCCTCACAAGATCGATTTGGCGTGCGTCGCTGGAGATAGGCCGACGATAGGCGACTGAACCCGTCCCCAGGAGTTCACTTTGCGTGACTCCCACACGACGACTTTCCGGGGTGCTCGGCAAGGTCACGTAAAAGTTGTGATACTTACACAAGCTGCCACCAGGCCCATACTCGCCCCCGGGCGGGGTGTGTGAATCCGACTTACTTTCGGTGAAAACAGATCTGAACAGCTTTCGTTCCCCGTCTAACTGCTCTCGCGGGCCTCTAATAAAATATGCAGAGAATCCGGACTTCGTGCCTTCCCTGTAGATGAGACTCTCCGATGAGTCCGGCGATGTTGAAGTCTCAGAGATACAAGGAATAGTGATGTTCTTCTTCCTCGGAATAAGAAAACACTCTGCAATATATTAAAAGAAAGACACTTTTACAAGGAAGATTAGACTCTGCCCTGGGACAGGAGAGGTCACAAAGGCCATCTCGCCCACCCAACAAAAAAAGGGCGCTTCACTAAACTGAGTGAAATGAAGCGCGGTACGGGAGAACAAAGGCCCGCACCACAAGGGTGCAATATAAAAACATGCACGTAATGAATGTCAAAAAGCTAGGGAGAAGGTGCCGTAAATCCAAACAGAATTACTCAAAAAACGGCCCTCAAATTACTCCCAATTAATAGGAAACCACGACCTAGACATTAGCTAGGACAACTAAGAGCAAGACCCCACAAATTAGGCATCAAAAAGTTCACTAAAAAGTGAAAAACAAACCCATTTGCGGGAGCAAATTCTCGAGGTTACTCGCTCGGCGGCAGCCGATGAGAAAAGAGGAAGTTTGTTGGGAATGTTTTGGCTGAGTGCCCTCATCATGAGAGGGCGCCCTTCTCACAGGGGAGGGGAAGATAGGAGACAGTAGAGCAAAAGTTTTCGGGGTTAAAGTATCGGTTGGTTGGGCGATTCGAGGACGAATAGCAAAGTAGGCAAATATATCATTCTTTTGAAGTAAATCATGAATGTTCTTTGGAAATGTTGTCTAGTTTTTACTATACTGCAAAAAGCATAAGTAGATAATGATGTGCCGACCATCATACAATCCAGTTTAAGTCCTATGTGTTTACGACTAAATGACATTTGTTACAATTAGTTTAAATGTAGCCACATCCAGAATCATAACATTTAAAACCATAATAGCCAGACATGATCACAGACAATCTATAGATAGAATGAGATAAACATGACCAAAGAATTTATGTCACAGAAACTAAGGTATGACAGGATGAGATAAATCATACAAAGAAAGGGGAATTCAGAATATGCAAGACAGACTGATCCTGATGCATTCATCAAAACATATTAAATTGGATATTTATAGTTTTAACTTTATCTAAAATCATGATTGACAGAGTGACACATTTGGAGGTCTGATTAGTCGTCGTTACATTTAAACTCAACCAATTATCCTAAACCCAGGCATAGCCAGGGTTACAGGTTTTAATTTTCAGTACAATGCAGTATTTGTGTCTTTGACTTAATAGTTGTCTCGATTACCTGTTCCAAACATTAAAAATTTTGCATGAAAATGTACTTACACATATCATTTGTCCAAGAAGCTTCAGAAAATCAAAGAAAACAGAAGGGAAAGAGTATTTCAAATTTTTTCCAGCCACAAATAATGAATATTCACTGCAAGCTACTCCAGGTTAGTGAAAACTTTCTTGATATTAAAATCAATGACTTGGCACAAAGTCAGTCTGCATAGAGGCATGTGCTTTAACCAACCAATCTCCTCCTACACCATGCTATAATTTGATATTCCAATTTTAGAAGCAGGGCACATAGTTATCAAAATTGATTATAATCTCAAATCAAAGTCTTGCTCGGAAATATAAACTATGGTGCATCGTCTTTCAACTCAAAGCAGATTTTCTTCTGAGAAAATTCCTAATTTTCCCAATTGCTAGCTTCTTGATTATTTGGTGAAGCAATATGGCACCAAAAAAAAAATTGTCCAAATCTGATAGATCCTAAATCAAGTTTTTCCTGATAGCATCAACAGTTTGTTTACATGTTAAATATAGAAATAAAATATAGGAATAGAAACAGAATCAACAGTCATCCAGCCCTAGCTGTTGGACATCTAAAATAGTCATCAAGATTATGTTCTTGGTGTTTTCAAAAGGCAAATGTTTCTCAAGAATATAAAGTGATGAATCTTCCAAGCTATTCCTCACAACGTGATTGGATCTATTAAGTTTCAATGTCTTTTGAAATGAAAGAATGACTACGATATCAAATGTCCACAGTAAAGAACGCATGAAAAGGCATGCATAAGATGATACAGGCGGTTTAACCTCAGTATTCATCCTGAAACGTACTAAACCATCTCTACCATTAGAACAACACTACTCTTCTGGCACTTGGTATTAAACATTACAATTCTTTTATACCAGAACAGACAGTTCAACCACTTCTAAATTGTTTTGGAGCCCGGTCTTGGAGTTCCTAAGAATAGCTTTTATTACCTGAGGAAAACAAATAAATGGTTTCCTTAAATGACTTTATGCATGGGCTAACACGGTTTGACATAAGAGAAGTCATGGCTGCCTGTTCATAAACTTGTGAATCATTTGTTTGGTTGAACATCGGTACTTCTGTGTTGCCAGGCAGTGTAGATGAAGAGGAATTTATCTGCTGAAGAGTATTCAAGGTGTAAACTCACATAATCGTGAGTTCCGGTAGTAAAGGATTATAAAGTCTAACAGAATCCAAAAAAATAATCACCTAGTATTAAAATATTTGTAAAGATAAAAGGTATTTGTGCAAATTGCCAACTTGTTGAGTAATTTAGCAGAGTCAACAAGGCAGAACCCCCCCCCCCCAAGAGAAAATATTATGTAGGATGTACCAGGTCCATGGATTTACAATGTGATATTGCTATTCAATAAACAATTATGGGCATCATCCCGACAAGTCTTCCAGGTTATAATTCACTCATTTACTTTTCACCAAACAATGATTATACAGTATATGTTATACCAAAATACATTGTAAATAAAGTTGATGTAACTATCAAAACAATGCAAATAAATTGAATTGAATTATAAACTGAATTTAAGTGTACATTTCACAGAATGTCATACATGTATATCTTATGAATGCCAATTATTTCTAAAAACTTTTATTATTTCTATTTTTCTAGAGAAAATAAAATCAAAAATCAATTTAAATGTCCCGCCAATGCATAACCAATGACTTTAAATCGTACCACACCTACATGTATGTCATATCTTGACGTAGTTTTGCGTATACACCAAACCTGGTTTATTGATATTTCAGTATGTCAAATTCTGCTTGTAGCCAAGTGATTGTATCATTCAAACCAAGTTCCTTCCCTCCCAGTCAGCTCACCTTGAACTGAGCTGCAAATTGTGGCGTTTTTCAAAAGACTTTACAAGGTGGTTCTCCACTAGGTTGAGCTAGAAATATAGCGCACTATTTCTGATAAGATGAATTAGTCGATCAGAAAATACATGCTTTTTCTCTCATACACCTAGTGAATACAGGATTTTTCTCTCAGCACGCCATCTCAGCCCAAGTCATTTTGGACTTATTCCTAAACTAGAGCTAATTTTGTAATTTGCCTAAAAATAGCCCCATCCCAACATGCACACAACATTTAATTCAATAATGTCCTTTATTAAAACAATGCCTTGCAGCCATTGGCTGAAATGGACATGTTTACAATCATTTCAAGTTTATATGTACATTTTTGTACCTACGATGTGGTTAATACACATTTCATTATCAGGATGATGAGGTTGGTAGTAAACGATGCACATGAAAAAACATGATATGGCAGGAGCAGAGGTCTCATTTTGATCCACAATATTTTGATGTCATTTGGTATTTAAACGTCCACTGGTTCACAAATGGTACTTGGCATAAAGGGCCACGCCCCCTCCTCGCCTGTTTTCATTGAAACTTTAGAAGATATGAAATCCTGGTCACCAACCTTATTATGCAAACACCTCATATTCAAAAGAAGAACTTTTGGAAATTTCACTAGGCATGACTTTGAAAATTGTCTTTGATTTCTAACACATATCCTGGGCTTCACAATGACTGGAATTGGGATGACTTTATTTGTTCTTTTTCCATCACGTTTGTGCAAGCTTGAGATCTGGTCATTAAAAAATATCTCAAGATTTATCTTGGGCTGGAGCAGCATCAATTTTCCACTTGACTGATTTGGGTTTTTCTCCCTGATACACTGAAGATAATGAAGCAACACCTAGAGTTGTGATAAGACATTCACATTCAGGGGCAGGTGTTTTTCCTGGAGATAACAAAAAAAGTTGGTCAAGTCGTCGTCGCTTCTTTACGTTGGAAAAATCGAGAGAAAGGTCTGCGGTTCTGCGTGGGTGATAAGTTCTGTGCCAAGAATTGAATTGAGGTGGGGGCTAAAAATATCTGGCTTGCAACCTTGGTAGATTGCTGGGTAATGACTGGGTCATTAAAGTTTGGGGTTGAGTCCAAAGAATTCTGGTTACCTTACCATCAGGTAATGGGAAACTTAAAGCAAGCCTTACAATAAAGGATTAGTGCAATGATTTCTGGTTTCCTCAGTATCTGGTTAGGGAAATCTAAGTCTAACAATTAACCCTTTGGCACCTAAACCGCCCGAGACCGCCGATCAGCTTACTCACTAAACCGCCCCAAACCGCCCGTTTTATGCACGCTATAGTCACGATAATATAAACAGAATATGTGATCAAGTATGGCGATACTTGTTTTGCATTACCCATGATGGGATGTGTACTGTCCGATTCTGCGCAAACAAAAATTGTTTTATGAGTATTTCTCATTGAAACAATCTGATGCAAACGCAGGAAAACCATTACTGTTAGGGAGTAAGCTGACACTTTTCACGCAGTCTCTAGGTGCTAAAGGGTTAACTTCATAGAGTAAGGGTGCAAAGAATTCTGGTTACCTTAGCATAAGTTATTGGTAATCTGTAAGAAAGCCTAAAAATTTACTTGATAAAGCTTAAATCCAAAGAATTTTGGTAACCATAGTGTTAGGTAATGGAAGTTTTAATGCAAGCCTAATAATTTACTTATAAAGAATGAGTCCAAAGATTTCTGTTTATTTTAGCATAAGGTAATAAACCTATTCCTATGTATTTCCCTGGACGCTGGGTATTTATTGGGTGAAACTGAGTAATGGGTGACAAAACTAATTGACAGTTAGCATATTTTATAATACCTCCCTTTTTTCATCCAGTGCAAATGTTTACCACATTTTAATTAATTAATTAATTAATTTATTCATTTTATTGTATGAATATTAATCTTACAAGTATATCACAGAGTAGGTATACAAGTACGATGTATTTGTGCATATGATTAAGGTTGCATTGAATCAAATTTGGAGTATATACACCATAAGTATATATACCATATTGAAAAAGAGGGCTATATTAAAGGGACAATACTTCAATGTCTTTTCAGATAGCACCTTTCTGGAAAATTAATAAGGGAAGTACTAGATATATATCACAACCTATCGATAGGAAAATATTTGCATGTCCTTCGTCAACCAGTTCACGCATCTTTGTGAGAGCATTCTATAAATATTTTAGCCATAATTCACAGCTATTAAGCCGCCTTCCCGAGGGGGTGAAAGCGTCATAATCAATCCTACGAAGACAGGATATGGGCGATTTGTAGGTTGACCAACAGGCAACTGGAACAAAGTGGGCAGCTCACGGGCTGGCGATGATCGCAATCCACAACAAATTATGAGCTATCATCGACCAATTCCACTTTAGGGAAAATAGCAATCACCACACCAATTATTGTCATAAGTTTAATTGATTTGAACTAATTGAAAGAAATTGTGCTGATGCCTCTCTTTAGCTAAATTTCTCTTATTGAGATTGATTTCAATTAGATATGTCATGAAAGTGATATGATTGATGCCCAGCTCAAACACTTAAACCAATTTTGCTTTGATTTCATCAATTGAATTTAGAATTTTTGACATTATTTCTGAGATTGATTTTAAAAATAGATAAAGAATTGAAGAGGGGGTAAAATTTTCTTGTAAAGATAAAAGAGGTATCTGTCATATTTTCAGCAAAAGACAGTATATGTACCAGTAAATAATGTATTCAAGTTTATTGTCTTTATGTTTGTATCTTTGTTAATTAAATTTAATGAAAGGCAGGGTCTAACTCAGGAAAATATAGTATTGTATGCAATATACAACAATGCAATACATGAAAAATGTATCAAGAAAATAATTTGTGTAGGGTAAAAATAACAAAACAACAACTTCTCAAGGTTTTTAGCAATAAACAAAATCTAGAGGTCTTCAATATGTGTAGGCTTTCTGGGTGTACAGATTTGATTAATCCTTTCTTATGCAGCCTAGGAATGATTAAATTTATTTAATTCAGTCAAGGTCTCACTTATAAAACCAATCACGTAAGATATATCTTAGAAGATTAGATGAGAAATGTGTTTTCCTAAAATAATTTTGTGATGCACCTATAAATCATAACAAATATATCTACAGTAATTTATCATACTTACCATTTGTAGCAAATTTTATTTGAGATAAAAGTCTTGTATATTATAGTCCTGTGATTCATTTAAAAATGCCAAAAATATCTACAGTAATTTTTCATTTAAAGACCAAATTTTTGCCGCAAATTTTCTGTGAGATTAATTTTGTTTGAATAAAATTACATCTTAAGATTTCCTCATTTGCCTTTAATGCTTGCTCAATGAAATCATTATATTATATCTAAACTACATTGTAGAAAATATAAGATTAGATTAGACTTTTTATTGGTCCATATTAAAGAAATAAAATATAGAAATTTGGCTTCCACTGGCAGCACATGAACAGAACATAGCACATGATTAATTTGAAATTCAGACAGAGAGGAGAAACTTCTTTTCTTTTGAAAGAAACTATTTTTTGAAAATAGTTCATCATAAGTCATGTTTATAGCATAAATAGCATAAATAGATCACCTAGACATCAAGATAAAAAAAACCCTTATAAGCTTCTCTTTTAATTTGTACCACATTGCTCCTGAAACAACTAAAATACCTAATTATCATGTGTTTCCAAAAATAATCCTTTAATTAACTAGCTTTCAATTGACCTCAGCAGAGAGAGCAATTAACTGTTATATTTTTGTCTAAACCGAAGGGAAAAGACAAAGGAAATTCATTATTCAATTTGATTAGTTGATCATGAGATTGACCAGCATTTCTCTGACCACAAAGTGACCAAGCATATTTAATGACAGGAAGATTCGCCAACAATTGGTCATCTGGAATATATATAGGTTTTTTCCAAATGGAAGGAGAGAAAAAAAAAGAAAATTCAATATCTAAGCCATTTCATTCTTTCTTGTAAACTATGATCACATGAGAGTACGACAACTGGGCATTCTATATGAAAAACAACGTGATCAAGAAGTAACTACAGGATTGAGGAAAATTCACCAACAATTAGTCATCTGGAATGCAGCAATTGAAAGTTCTTTTCAAAAATGAATTTTTAAAAAATCAAAGGAAATTCATTATCTAAGCCATTTCATTGTTTCCTGTGAAAGTGTGATCACATGAGAGTATTGGTTATTTTGTTTGAAACACAACGTGATCAAGAAGTAACGACAGGAAAATTCGGCAACAATTGGTCATCTCGGATGACCGTAGAGCCAGCCGCAAACTCGCAAACCACAGGGGGGCTATGAGCCAGACGATCCCTAACCCAGCCCTAATTCATTCCATCCTTCCCTGTGCAGGCAGGAGCAGCGACTTTCTTGTGAAATTCTAGTAAGATCTGGGCGTCTATCGATTAGGGTAAGTGTAAACATGACTATGGGTTCTCAGGAAGTTTTAACACTCACACCGACGTACATAAGGCAAGGGATTTTAAAAGGAGGATGTATCTTAATCATTACTGAACAATGGAAATTACAATGTAAATTACTAAACTGGAAATGTTCCTCAATGTTAAAGCTCTTAAATAAATTTGCATCAAGTTCATGCAATTCAAAATTTATTTTAATAATCCAGCAACCAGGGCTCAGTTACACAAAGAGTTACTATTATAGTAACTTGTCATCAATGGTAACTACCATGGTAACATTGAGCAACAGCCATACCGTATTTCATGAAAGTTAAATTAAACTGAATTCATGATGTTGCCTTGGAATATACTGTATATGTATCATGACGTTTCAATACTGAGATGCAATAAAAAAAAATGTTCATGTCACAAAACCTAAACCCTGAAAGATCTCGAAGGAATTAGAAATCAGATTTATATTGCTTTTCTCAAAAACATAACAAAAAACAAAAAATAATGAATTAAACAAAAATAACAATACTTAAGATTAAAACTACTTCAACAATACAGAGTAAACCAGTATCTTTTCCAAATACTCACAGAAATGCCTGCAGAATCTCTAAAAGTCTGACAGAGCTGGTCACTGGTTGATAATAATAAAGTTTTCCACAAGTGCTTTCAATTGTTATTCCTTTCAAAATGTACCACGTTAGCTGAACCTGGGAGTGTCCTTTGTAACATACTGATAGACAACCAACAAATGAGATCATTTGCTCCTCTACAAATTGCTGGTTAGAATCCCCTGCACAGCATTCAACAGCAGCTGTGCTTCATTGACTATCAGTACTGACAGGCCGAAGCTGCATCAGAAGAACCGACCAGAGACCCTTCGCTGAAGAATTCGCCAGGAATCGAGGAAATTCGTTCTTAGCGCAATCAATTAAGGAAGGGGGACTTTCAGTAGTTTAACAGGATGAAGATTTGCCCAATCAAAGGCTTAATGACATTACGACCCCCCTGCCTGGTTTATCAACCTTAGTCATCCTCTCAGCATGTGACTGGGCAAAGAGTCACAGTCCAAGAGTCAAGGGTCTATAAAAGAATCCTATAAATTTCTTCTTTCAGGAGACCATTATTTTATTCATTTTCTTAAAAAGAAATCTAACTAAGATGAAAAAATAAATAGCTAAAACATTATTGTGCATACATGTACATGGAGGACCTAGCTTTATATCTTGTTGAGATAGCGAAATAGCATTCTTGGAGTTACTTGCTCATCCGATGTATACATTTTCAAAAGGGTTAGAAAATCATCAATATTAGTTTTAAATGTACAGCTGCATTTAATAATGAGACATAATTCTGAACTGTAAACAAACAAGATATTTTTCCCACCCTAACTTGCTATCTTAGTTAGATTGTAAACTAGATTTCTGGTATAATGTCCAATAAATCAAAATGGGTAAAGTGGAATGTTTTATGTCCAATCACTAATTACTCATTGAATGAATAAGAATGATATATAGCATTTATAAAACGGCGACTATCTAGTTACCTATAACATATGAATTCAAGTTATTCATTGATCTAAAGGTAAATAAATAGGATTATCAATGATATTCATTCTTCAAACACAAAAGTTCATGTTTAATTGGTTAATCCACTTCGTTTCCCAAATAATTAAGTTATGCCAGATGCATTTCTGCAGCGATACGTTAATCCTTTCGATAGACATCCACCTCCCTGTATAATTAGAGCAGCGGAAACACCAACGGCTTAACCTACATTTCCTGAACAAATGGGGTGCAATTAAAAGTGAGACGCCTCAATTAACTAATCACTCCCTCATTGTTTACTTAAAATCAACTTGTTTGATTCTGTGTTATTGAACTGTTAAGTTATTTGTAGCTTAATGCTTTACTAGCAGCATAAAATTACAATCATGTTACCAGTCTAGACCATGTCCATGTTGTTATAAATTTGGTTCAGTTATCAAGACAAGGATAATAAGAAAGTACACCTACAGGAGTGTAACTAAAGGTACACAAATGGGATATCCCTTCCTCTAACTCAAACCAATTAAATGGCATAAACAGGGGGTGTGGATCATACTGCTTAGGGTTTGAATCAATGATCCTTGTCAAAATAAAAATATGAAAAAAAATTGGGGGTCCAAAGTTTGAATCTAAGTACAAAAAGTGCTCAAAAGTACAAAGAACCTGCAAGTGTGGTCTAGCTTTCAAGTAGTCAGGTGCATGTAGGCCTACAATAATTCATTGATCAATCATACCTTTACTTTGCATCAATACAACTAAATCCATTGCATAACTAAACACATTCATTACCTGACTCAAGTTTTGAAGGATTAATGAGGCACCCATGACTTTATCTTATACAATATCTATTTCCTTCATAGTCATAGGAAAACCAAATAACAAGGAATCCAATGTATGAATGTGTAAATGTCAAATAAGTTATGTAAGTCAAGAGTATGGTAAACCTGAGTAACCTTGCAATTATGAAATTGTATGCAATATAATGAAGTAACTCCATAAATAATGCCTATTACGTTTTCAAGGCAACTTCACAAACATGTGGGTTTCAAACATTGAGTGGTGCAACTCATGGTGGTAAAAGTTTTATTTTCTGTCTACCAATCAAGCAAGAACACTTTGTTAGTTGTTTTCTTTAAAAATGTGGGTTTTGAACCTTTAGCGTCACAACTCATGATAAAAGTTTTATTTCCTTTCCACCATAATTTAAAAAGAAAAACTATATTAATGGATTATAAATACAGGAATTGCAATACAATTTCATGTTTACTACACAATAACAAAGCTGTAACAAAACTAAGACAATACTTGTTCTGGTCGAGTCTAAAAGTTCCAGCTTCACCTATGATCAAAAGGAAAGGTCACCTGACTATAGTGAGGGGTTGTCGCATCATAATCCACCTGTGGGCTTGTTGCCGCCCATTAGATATACGTGGACCATGCTTCCTGCAGGATCTAGGTTCAATTCCTGTTTACAAATCACAAAGCACGCCTCATTGTCCGCTCTCCTTGCTCCAGACAGGCAGAAACACACACCTTAGGTGCTGCTTTTTCAGCTCAAAGTTGTGAAATAGCCAGCTTCATAGTGGATCACGGGGGAAAGCCCAAAGTCAGGTGAAGTGCGGATTTCTAGGTTCACCGCTTCAACTTGAAGCTATGGTCATGAATGTTTATACGAATGATGCGTTTGTAAGAATCTCTGGAGTTCTGGAGTTTGTAATATTTGTTCATAGAGCTTTTCATACAACATTCTTAGGATGTTCGCATGATCGTCTTACGAAAGAAAGGTGTTGTATGAAGTTGACACAAATCTTGGACAAGTCTATCAACAAATCATACACATTTAGCCAGTCACTCTAACAATGTTTTTTTGAACTAAAAACAACATCACAATTTGACAAAACATTGGTAAAATTCTAACCAACCAACATTTAAAATCAGGCTTCAACTACAATTTGCAACTTAGGTTGTTTGAAATACAAAAATATGTTGCTGGAATGACTGGCTTGAACACATTTTTAGTTGTTTAAAACTATTTAAAACAATATTTATACAGTGTAGAATAAAAATAGTTAGAAACTTCAATGTGATAAAGAGAGACCCATTGAGTAGAAGGTGCTGATAGCTACAGGTCATCTTTTGTTTCTGACCAGGTCAGCTGGGACTTGGGAAGTGAGGATTTAGGTCATATCTAACCTTCAGCAATGTGCTGATTTTTCGGGGATGTCTACTTTATTGCTTGGCTCATCTCTATTTAAAAAATTCCTTCCTCCAAGATTTCAAATACACCTGAACCCCCTCTACATCCTTTTGTCCTAATTCTGTCTTTTCTTTCATACACTCCATTTAATTAGGACTTTCATCCCTTTGCTCTAGTTTAGCGAATTCCTAAACATTATATATTTTCAATTTTGATAGCTTTTTAAAAAAATTTTGCTCTAATTCAGAATTTTCCTTTAAATCCTCAATCTAATTACTTTCTCAACCATTTACAAAAGCTGTCAAACTTGTTTTTCTTTAAAAAATTGTATTACTAGCAAGTAATTCTAAATTTTTATGTCCAGTAAATAAATTTCATTAGATCGAAAATTCATTTTTAAAAATTAGCTGAACACACCATTGACAGATATGACCCATTTGATCTTCATACTAACATATTTTTTTTATTTTTTTTTTATAAATGGAAAAATACCTCCTGTACAATGAATATGTAGGCCTTTTCACCTTAAATATGACCTTCATAAATAATCAATACTTGTCATCATAGTGACTTAATTTTTTAGGCTTTAGTGAGTTTGAATAGTCTTCTGAATTAATGCAAAAAAAAAATGATGTCATATTCCGAATGTCAAGACCAAACATCAATCAATGAGCAATAAATTTGATTAAACTGTACATTTTCACCACACAATGTTTTCCGAATGGACAAAAAAAAGCACCTGGCTTGTATGTACGTGCAGGTGGTTACTATTAATACAATCCCAACACAAGAAATCCACATAATTTCTAAGACGACAGGGTACATGCTCTGTTGCATCGACAAATCCAACCGCATCCTACGCAACAATTTTTGATAGCAATCTCTTAAGAAATGTCTCTACACACCTACAACCTTCCCCCACTTTACAGGGCAAAAGCAAGCAGAACGTTTCCTCCTCGAAAGTGAGAACTTCTCACAAAGACCTAGCCAATCATATGAATGCTCTTGTACATAGACTACATGTAGTTTATGTCAATGAACCCACAAGCATTTCCAGTCAATTTCCTCCTGGCCCTCCTATATGCACTCTGTCAACATACAAAAAAAAAAATATATGGAATGGCTACTGAAATAATAGCTCTCAAAAGGATTTACATATTAGGTCTGTGGAATATCTGAATGTTACAACAGATATAAAGCTGAACAAAGAGTGAAACTGACTAGAAATATATGATATGAAAAAAATAGCAAAGAAAATGGGATTCCATCAGGATTCGAACTCATGACCTGCCGATTGCTAGACAGGTGCTCTACCGACTGAGCTATGGCAAGCCCTTATGTCCTTAGGTTTACTTTCAAATGGTAAAAAAGTACCTTCATTAGCCACTATGACTGCAATTGTGAAAATTACATTTTGGTGATTTACTTTTTGTGTAAAAGCCCTCTCCAAGTGCTGGAGGGAAACATTAATTACCACCAATTATTCGAAGGATTGTCCCAGCAAACTCCAGGAGCCCACTCAGGATATAGCCAAAGAAGGAAAATTAAGCCTGTATAATCTTGGGCTTGGATCTTGTATTCATCGAAACGTTGTTCATAAAGCCCAGAATACCGGAATGTCACTCGTTAGGTGATAAGCCGAGAGACTGCCTTTCGTAAAGATTAGTTCTAAGGCTACAGAGGGTATGTCTGCCTGGAGCCACAAGGCTGTTAACGTTCATACATTTTATGAACTGTTAAAACCTTTCTGACTCTCGTTCAGATTGTATTAATCCCTTTATCCAAAGATCGGAATATGATATGTATTTGAAGATACAGTCATGTATATATATACCTGCATGTATCAGAGATCCTTCACTTTCGATGAATATTTCTAATAAAGTTGTATTTAATGGAAGTAATAACTTTAGAACAAAATATATCTACATATTATCATACTAAGGCCAAAAAAAAAAATGCAAGGCAAAAGAAAAAGGGAGACCTTTAGAACAATTGAATATGTACATACTAAATATATGATTCAGGTAACATATTTTTATTAGGATATTCTTATTGAAAATTCTAAATCAAAACTTTCCAACTGGGCGAATATATCTAAATTAATCCAAGTAGTATTGCCATTAGGACATATATCTGTAACCACTTGTGATATAAGTCCAGAAGAATATTAAGCTAAATGAAAGTTATATAGGGTTTACACTTGTATATTTTATTCCAGCAAAGATGTCTAAACACAACTGGCAGCGTGAGGGCGTTTGTTTGATTCACAGGCAGGAAATGATTTGAGACAGTATGATTGGTCAAGCTAAAAGTATACCTAGTCTAGTAAACAGACTCTTTTAAAACCTTAGAACAATACAATGTATACAAGAAGAAATTACAAATATAATTTATGATTTTACAAATTTCATGGATTTTAAAAACAAATATATTTCATCCTGTTGTTACAGTATTGAAATTATTTGATTCATCTACATGTCACAATAACAGCTTTGGTGCCTTGAATTTGTGTCACAGAAATTATGCTTACAGTTATCTATTATCATCACCATTATCATCATTATTATCATCATTATTTCTGTTAATTATGGTTCTGTCTATTTAAACATTTTTATAATAATAATAATATTCTGAATTTACATAGCACCTTATAAATAGTTGGTCATTATTATTATCACCATTATAACCATCATATTTCTTGACTGATCTGTCTAGTAAACCATTTTATATAGTCATTATTACCAACATCACCATTATGATCATCATCATTATTTCTTTAATAATGATTCAATTTTGTCTGTCTATTCACCCCTTTTGAAATTTCTATAATCTGTTTCATTTCTTGTTAACCCATAGATGACAGAGATTTCCCAATGGTCAAAATGAATCCCTTCTTGATCCTCAAATCGGCAAATTTTATAAATTTATTTCACTCTTGCAACCTTAAAAAAAGTAAAATTAATAATTAACAACACTTTACTAATGAAAATTACAAAATGCATAACATTTTTTGCCAATTTGCGCTTGAAAATAGCGATTATTCATATTTCTTCGCGTTGCCAATTTAGAGATTTCAATGATTATTTTCATAAAAAGTGTAGCAACATTTTCATCCTGTAATATGAAGTGGGTGTCGTACTGTATCAACAAGCCAACCACAAAGTCTGAGTCTCAAATATTTACTAACCACATGCAATATGAAATTAACCACATCTGAAGAGTGTGAATTGATTCATTTTGACAGATTAATAAGGAAAATTGGCACATACTTAACAAGAGGAAATGCTAAACATGAACCCCGACACACCCCATAATTTTACGGTCTCATGACGGTGTGGTAGGTCTACACGTTCCAATTAACCAGTGGCAGATGTAGTTGGGGGCACAGGGGACATACCCCCCCCCCTTGTAATTTGAAAACTGCTCATTGATGGTACAAGTTTAAAATCAGAAAATTTTGGTGACAACCCCAAATTAGGACTGGAGGCCCCCCCCCCCCCCATTAGCAAAATCCTGGATCTGCCACTGAATTCTCATGTTCCACAATACTCTCACCTGAATCTCAGGGGATAAAAAATTGCACGTAAAAATGTTGAACTCATGTTTAAATTGTCAATGTATAATGTATTCCTTAATTCACCTGTTCAGAAATATAAAAGATTTGCGCATCCAACTCTGAGTAATATTTACATACTGCTCCATTTATAATTGCTCCACAGTAAATTTTTGAAAACACTAATCATAACAGTGACTTCAGCCATGAGCACAATAAGCCATAACCATAACTCTAACCCTACATCTTAGACAAGCAAAATAAAGTCTGAAGCAATTGTTGGCTCATCCCATAACATAAAATCTTAAAGTAAATGTTTCAAGAAATCTAGCGTCATCTTTATACATCCAACCCATTGGAACAAAGATAATAAAGTGATCATTCTGAAAAGGTATACTAATTTTGTCATATCAAGAATTGCAAGATTGCAACCCTCCAATTATTGTTTTCTTCAGGGCTCCGTTTGAAATTTGACCAAATATAGTCACAAAGAAGACAATTAATTACATATTATAAACAAGAAAATAGAGGGGATAATTTCTTTGAGCAGAAGGGTCTGAGACTCGGAACTACATACACACCTGGTTTCGCAACAAACTATTCAACTTTTTGAACATTTCTGCAATATCATAAGCTGCAAAGGTGTGCACTTTCAGCGAAGCGCAGCCCTGATAATTTGCAATGATTTGCTGTTGACATATTTGTTCTATTTCTGAAAGAAAATGTAGCAGGATATTCTCTGGGAAGTAGACCCAAGATAAAAAAGCTAGTTACAAGGCAAACAGAGTATGATTTTAAATATTGTAAAAGTCATTAATGGTCCTGTTTTACCCATTCATAGTTGTCCCATGAAGTTCAATACTAAAACTTTAGCTAATTATACAAACTTGGTTTCTTCCATTTGAGCAACAAACAAGAAAGTTGAAAATGTATTATTTTTTAAAAAGTATACTTGTGAAAAGAAAGAATCTGGCTATCACATAATGATTTTTGTATCAAAGATGATACATAGAATGACATTTTAGCATTCTAATAAGGTAAACTAAAACCTAAACTTCCATCAAATTATGGAAATGTTGTACCTACCCTTCCTTCTCTCCACAGCTCCAGGCATTTTGCTTTAAAATCTTTTCCAACAATTTCCAATAAAGAGGGAAGTTTCCAATATCAAAGAATGTAAGAAATCCAGTTATGATCCAGGAATGAAAACCATGATCAAAGCAGACTCCACTTGTCCGCTGCATCCGCCCTTTCAGTCAAATATTAACGGAATCTTTGTCTGCCAAAAGATTTCCTACCCTGCCAGGAAACCTGTTAAGGTGTAACGGTGCGCCAGGGTTTACTCTCATGCAAGCCAGAAAGTTGACATCAAGGACTTCACGTCCTCTGTGATATATTTAAGAGAGCTCCCTCTACCTCTTACAGCCTCATATTAAGGATACCTTTGAGTTTGTGGTCTACTGTATCATTTTAAAATGCAGAACTGATCCACCAGCACCTGTAGATGAACAGGGTCTATGAAAGGCACCTCAAGTGACAGACCCACTAGGCGGTGCATGCTGCACTAGCTTGAGCTTGAGAAATAGAGTGCTACTTCTGATCCGTTGAATTAGCCTGATCACAGAATATCAGGCTTTTTCTCTCAAATAGAGACTAAATTTGGTGGGTAAAATTCTCAGCCTCAAAATAGCATGCTTTTTGAGCAGTGCCACACTAGCCTTAAACCTAAACCTCATCCCATCAGAGCACATATTGGGCTTGATGGTGCAAGCTCCGAGTTCAGGTCGTAAAATTGAATATTGAGATTCTGCTCGGGCTCATGCAGCACTACCTTTGCGCTTAACTGATTTTGGGTCCTTTTCCCCTGATCCACCTCTCAGCTTGCTATTTAGCTGGTTTGAGCTAGTGCAACACTGACTTGTTGAGATGACGATGTAATCACTCTGGGGTTGAACTTGAATGGGGAGGCGGGGGGGGGGGGGAAGGGGTAGCATGTTAACTCCCATTGCTCCTGATCCCAAGAGGGTTTGGTACTTAGGTAATCTCTCTCCAACGAGGAAACCTCCGTGACTCAACTCGTCAAGTAAGGCAATACCCCCTCAAAGTATCATGTCTTTCAAAACTTATCTCCCACTTATCCCTTTACCTTGTCTTTTTCCGGTTCCTATTAAGGAGATGTTCTTCGAAGAAAAACCATGGAAACTTTCCTAAAAAGATCTGCCCTGTTTATAAATTTATCTCCCCGCTATCCTGTCTTGTGCCCCGTATCCTATCTAAGATCTGTTGCGATAACAGGAGGGGGTAGCACCTCTTTCGATATTCACATCTCTTTGTTACAATTGTAAGCAATTGGACAAGTTAGTTTTTTTTTTTTTTTTTATACTGCGATGATGAAAATAAGTTCCACTTTTCATACATTGTTTTCCAAAGTCTTTTCTGTATGACATTTTTGTAAATTTGTTTTAATTTTCACTCATTTCCATGCAATTATTTCAATTTTTAAATTTTCTTTATGCCATTTGTTTATATTATATGTCATATTGTTCTACATTTTCATATATTGTTATGTATTTATCATACCTGAAAAAAATAGTCAATAGAATAAAGTAAGAGTTTGAGTTCAAGCTATGACTCTCCTAACATTATACGGGCCACTGGGCCATAATATGGTATAATTTTTTTTTTGTCTCTTTTCTTCTTGAAATTCAAACCGGGTCATAAATTGAAAAAAAACCTATATATACTACAAAAAGTAAAAAATTATCTACAGTTTGTGTAATTTAATATCTTACTTAATAAAAAACAGAGATTTATCAATGCTTGGTCATATTTTGATGACAAGTTTTATTATTCTACATATTCAGAAAGAAAAGACCATCTTATTTTCTTTGACACCGTAATTACAAGATGTAATTCATGCATGAAATTTTGATTTTTCTAATCTCTTTAATAAAAATCAATGATGAATAATCATCATAACAATAATAACATTGGCATGGCAAATGGAGATTAAAAACTTGCCTACCTTTCTCCCTGTGTTTCCTCCCTCTTATCCACTTTTTAGTCCAAGAAGATCCCACAAACTTCATCATTTTGTTCTCCTCATTTGACAAACACAATCCAAGAGAATGAAGCAATTGAAATGTTCCTTCAAACTATTAAATTCAAATGTTCCATGAAATAGGCGCAAGACATCTAGAGGATTTGAAAGACTTTCCTGCCCTTGTAACATAAATCTTTTCAGGCTGAGTGAAAAATCATGAAAGTGTTCCATCGAATGTATCCAAGATATTTCAAAGCAAAAGATTATATCAGGACAACTAGAGGATTTACAAAACTTTCCTTGGCGTGTAATATAAATCCTTTGTGGCTGTGCCAGGAAGGATAGCCAAATCTACAGCTCCCATTTCAAAATATCTGCTACTGTACTTGATAAAATAAAGACAACTCTTAAACATCCACTGTCATCAGATAAGCAAACATATCCAAGAAAGAAAAAGCTCTTGAAGTAATCTCATGATGACTCAGTGTTAAAGAAGAGAGTGCCTTTTTGCTGTAGAGACTGGGACTGTATCTTAAAATACCTCAAAGAAACCTTAATAATGCACTTTAGCAGGTCTTTGAGCTGGGAAAGTTTAAAGGATGAAACCCTACCCTCAGGATGGTCCATTTTTGGATGCTCATGACAAAAGCTTGACAAAATAGAGAAAAATCAGAAAACTGCAAAGGGTCGAGCTTTTGGGCCCCAAAATAGCAAGGTTGATTTGATTTGATTTGAGCGAGTTTGGTAACCATTTTACTTAGTCACAACAGTGGAAGGAAACAACTGACAACACATCTAAAGAATCCAATATCCAGATCTAGGGGTGTCTTGACAAGTTGGGGGTGGGGTGATAACCAACAAGGATGTAGATCTGTCTCTGGTAGGGGTGATTGGACCAAAGAGCTTTAGCTCTGGAATCGTACCTACCAGCATGGAGGTACTATTTACCAGGGAGGGGGAGGGTCACAATCTACACCCATGAAAGAAGGTGCAAATGTACTTTCAACAAGGAGAATATCTCATTACTTTCAACACCATACACTGAAAATAAACAACCAGCTTCTGAAATATTGCAAAACCACTTATGTGAAAGAACATCGTAAACTTTTATAGCACCTGACCGAGAAATTAAATAACCAATTTTGCGAAAGAAATCATTAATTTGAGACACTTCACAGAAATTGAAGTACCAGCTATCTGATAGCAAACATATACTTTCAACATTATAACATCATAATATTCATGTGTAAGACTAAGATGTAACATTAAATTATTTTTTTTTAGCAATACCTGCACCTTTTAGAACGATATAAGCAAACCTATTTTAGAATGCTGAAGGACCCTACATGTACATGTATGTCTAATGACATGAAATATGATTTAAAAATATGAATGATATAAATAAAAAATGACCATCCCCTACTTGTTACAGCATGACATGTTACTTTTAAAGAACAAAACTTTCATTCAGAATGATTATTTAATTTCATCATGATTTATAGTAAAATCAGCCAAACACAATTTCAAATCCTGATTTTTTCCACAGATTCCAGGATTCTCTTACCTCCTAAGACCTGTATTCCTTGCACGTTTTTTCCAATTCGCTCCTGAGCTTATATCAGTCTTCAATTCACGTTTTCCGACAAGTGGCTATAGGTCTTTGTTGAATGAGCCAAATCATTTAGAAACCAGACAAATATCCAGTCATCGGCTACAGGTAATCACATAATTGCTCCCCCATGCATCAATTCTTTAGGATTCTCTACAAGTCTGAGTGACAATAACAGGGAACATTTGTACATTCTCTGGCTGGAATAGAAGTTAAATGGTTCGCCTGTCTCTCCATTCAACTGAAACCATTACAGCTTGTCTGATGGTAGCTCGAAGATGCTCTGTGGTTGTGTGGTTGTGACGGCATCTGTCTGTTCATTCTTCCATCACAGGTATATCTGTAAGAGGTTGACAGTGGCTTAAAAAAGGAAGTCAACATAAGATTTTTACAGCTATATCTTATGTTTCTCCTGTCTCTCCATTCAACTAAAACCACAGATTGTCTGCTAGTGGCTCGAAGATGCTCTGTGGTTGTGACAGCACCTGTTATTCGTTCTTCCACCACAGGTATATCGGCAAGAGGTTGACAGTGGCTAAGAAGTCAACATTTTTTTTCACAAGCATCTTTCATGTTTCTCCTGTCCCTCCATTCCACTGAAACCATTACAGCTTGTCTGATGGTAGCTCGAAGATGCTCTGTGGTTGTGACGGCATCTGTCTATTCGTTCTCCCACCAAAGGTATATAGTTGTAAGAGGTTGACAGTGGCTTAAAAATAGGAAGTCAACATTTGATTTTTACAGGTATCTCTTATGTTTCCCTGTGGTCTTGAAAAAGTTTGCACTAGATCTCAATAGGGTGATCAACCTATTGACATAAACCAGTGTCCAGCTTTTACTACCATTATTCTTTCTTAGGGGTGAACAATTACACCCCATCCAAGAGTATCTACCCCCTTAGGGCATGTTTAATTATTAAAGGAGTTAATAGATGGGAGGGGTAATAAATAGTATCATCTACTATGCATCTACATCAAGCTTGATTTCAAATAGGACTGGATACATTTTGTCTTGTATTCATAAAGAGATACCAAATCCTACGGCCATTTCAGAAAAAAGCATTTTTAGATTATGTTTGGCAACCCTCAAAATCATTATCATTTTTCTATAAAGAAAACATTAGGGACAGAGGATAGGATCTGTATTTTGGATGGTCTGGATTGTAGTGCTACTACTGAATAACATTAATGCTTTAAATTCTAATCCTAAAAATGTACCATAAACCAGACACTTTTGATTATTTTTCGTAAATTGTTGAGCAGCGCTAAGAACATGGTTTCAAGACATAGTAGGGTCCATGGTGAAACCTTCCACAGGAAACCAGCATTAAAAAGCATCACAGCAAATTTCATAAATAGAATTGCAAGTAGAGATCATTTTAAAAAGTTAGTATCATATAAATTTGTATGTATTCAATAGTAAAAGTTCAAAGTGGTGGGGGAGGGGGAAGGGAGTCGACCATTGATCAATGATGGACAGATAACGCTTTTAATAGTCAACTTTTAACAAAGGTGAAGGGGGACATCTTTTCTATTTACTGGTATGCGGTCATCAATAAAATCCCTTGTTGGTTTCTTTCACAGTATCAGGGACTATTGTATCCCAAAAGCAATAGTAGTTTGATAAAGGCATTAATTGCATGACTCCTATCCAACTACTTCTTTAGGCTTTTGTTCAGTTTGATGAAAAAAGCTTGGGATATTTGAGAAAGGGATTGTACTTTTGTAACGGTCAACAGTTATTCTTGAACCTCCTTCAGATTAGGTTGATATTGGGAATAAAAATGCAAAGAGGTGTTATAATTTTCTGTACATGAATATTTACTCATCGTCATCAGACATTATTGAAGACATCTGTTGAAAAAAAAAATTCTTCAAAAATACTGTTTTGAACAATAAATACAAATAAAGAGAAAGATAGCATAAATTAACATTCCATCAAAAGTACAAACCTTTAAAAAAACACACACAAATACGCGCTAAAGGTCAATAAAACTAATAATATGCACATTGAGCATTGATCTAAATCATAATACGTCTTTCAATTTAAAAAAAGATTCTTTTTGTTTTACACTGGTAATAACACTGAAGGTAGAGCAACTATTTAAAAAGAAAACAATTTGTAGAAGGTGCAAAGGCGAAACATCAGCCTCAATCAATAGGCTTACAAATTGTGATCGATTGGAAGTTCTGCATGGTTTAACGGATAAGCCCAAGAAAGAAAAACAAGGTGAGTGCGAAACAGGATTACAAGGTAGGATATTTGTGACAAGAAGGGCACTACTAATTGATGAACAGCATGAAGATAATAGGTGGTTTATCATTAGTCTCAAGTTGGGAAAAAACCTGCCTCGAGGTGCATCTGTGGAAAAGCCTGAAATCAGCTGAAGTGTGCATGCTACTTCATCAGCAAGAGCCGAGTCCATTTTTTTAATTAAGAGAAAACAAAATTATATTCTATAATCTTGGCGAATTCTAGGTATGAGAAATAGGGGTTATCTCCCAACTTCTAGCTGATTGAGTAGCACCTAATTACAGCAATCCTTGGCTGGGGGGTAAATTCAACGACAGATGAGTTTGAATATACTCCATAATCAATACAAACCTTGTATTACACTGCGGTTTTCTTCTTAAGAATGTTTTTAATATGCTAAGCAGGACATGTTTGTTTGGGTCAAATTATTAACACAGTTGCTAATTACAGGTAAGGGTTTCAATACCAGTAGGCCTAGCGTAATACATACTGTCAAAATGAGGTAAAGTGCATACATGATGACTAACTTCCTTGAAAGTCATGACTCCTCCATTACAAGTCCCTATAATTATTTTCAAACGTAACAATTTACAAAACTTATGGTGATACCTCAATTGTCATGAGATGGCTTTGAGACTAGTTTGAGAGAAGTTTGAAACTAGTCATGGAGACGTTTCAGAGAAATCACCCGAGTCTCCGCGACATCTCATGAGTCGCATGAAAATCTAACATGTTCATATCCATGAGATTTTTTCTGTCTCGTAGACACTAGTATCCAACTCCCTGAGTCTCAGAGACTTCAACATCTCCAAGATGTGAGATACCACTTTTAAAGGTAAGAGATCAAATGAAGGGGTGTGAGGGAATAGAACCCTAAACCTCCTTCCCCAAAAAAAAAAAAAAAAAAAAAAAATCAATCATATAAATGAAGATTGTCTGAATCTCTGCCCAGCTCTCAAGACATTTTTTTCCAGATTTGCAACTCCCTGTTCAGAAGGAAATGAGTACATATGATATTTTTATAGCGCTCATTAATCCACCAACTGTATAACCCAGGAAAAACATGGAACGAAAATAATATTGATTTTAAAGTTCATAGTTATAATACTGCATTTGATAATAAAATTGTAACTTGTGGTTTCTGTTGTAACTGGCCCTGTAGTAGTCCAAGTCATTCCCCTGAAAATTATTCCGTTCCTGGACCACGCACAGAAAAAGGGGAAAAGCACCTCAAGAAGCTGTGACAACAGTTTGAACAAAAGGGAAAAGATGTTCTCAATTAGGACTAACCCATCTGCAACATACCATCTTGAAAGTTCAGACACCCTCAGGCTTCAATGACTCATGATGAATAGAAAAGTTTGTTAACGTTCCAGCATAAATTAGCGAGTGTATGAATGGTTAGTCTGCCAACAGAGGGCAGCAGAGATGGTACACTGTGTTCTCCTGATTGAGTTGAACAATGAAAAAAGTTGGCTGACAGCCAGCCACAATCCCTTTTCAGTCAAAATATTTCTTTAGCATATATCTAGGGGTGAAAATAAATCCCAACTATGGACCTACCGAACTATAACATGGTTATTGGTCCTAAAATTGATCTTATCCCAGATGGAATTGTTTTTACAATGTAGCTTTTAGTGAATCACCTGAAAAATTATCTCCACAAAATGTTTTGTGCCCCTAGCTCCATTTCCAAGCTGATTTGAGTAGACTAGGCTGAATTGATGATTGAATACCCACATTATTAATAAGAGGTTTTTCAAAAAAACCAATGCAGTATTATTTTTAATATTATACAGAGTTATTTAGGGGGAACTAGCTGTTTGCATTGTATATTACAAGATTTGCTGCTTATACATGTATTTGATATTGTCAATAAATCATATTGGTATATTGGTAACTCATCCTTACAATTTGAAAAATTGAAAAATGATTCTAAATGTTGCAAAAAGGTTGGAAAATAATTAGTAAAATAGACTTTCTTATGTGTGTGTTTCCATGGACTCTACACAATAGGCGCTGCTGCACTAGCTCGAGCTATTTCAAATAGCGCGCTATTTGTGATCTGATGAATTAGCTCGATCAGAGCAGATCCGACTTTGTGGTCAAATAGCGCGCTAATTTGGAGAAAATTCAAACCTGGGTCATCTTAGGTTTTTTTTAAAAAACTCGAGCTGGTTTGCGGTTTTAGCACGAAATAGCGCGCTATTTTGCACGGTGCTGCACTAGCTCGAGCTAATTTTGAAATCGTGCAACTGTGCGTGTAGAAGCCAGCGGTAGTTACCAGTTGCGCAATACTTATCGGGCTTGTTTGTTCAAGGTCAGGTCTGGTCATTAAAACAAAATTTTAAAATAGCTTGAGCTAGTGCAGGATCGGTTCCTGTTTTCAGGCTTTTTTCCCGATCCACCAATTAGCGCGCTATTTTTTAGCTCAAGCTAGTGCAGCAGCGCCTACTGGTATGTCTCTCTCTCTATCTCTTTCTTTCTCTATCTCTTTGCTCTTTCTCCCACTATTTCTCTCTCTTCTCTGTCTCTTTCTATCTCTGTCACTCTTTCTCTGTCTCTCTCCATCTCCTTCTCTCACAATCGTTAAGAAAACTGCAGCATCATACTTCACTGCCTGTAAATATATTCTATCTGATACATTTTCTTAGAGGAGAGAAGGGGATTCCTGTTGACAGGTTTCAATTCCAATATCTTTTTTATATGACCTCGCTGAAAACCCAATTACACTTGGGGTACCACTTTCTTTTCCTGTTTGGAAGAAGATGGGAAGATTCCTTGAAAGTTTCATGTTTCTATCAAATTATCACCTGCTTAATCAGAGTGTGAATTTTAATAGTTGGCCTGGATACACTGTATGTTTTTCAGTGATAACATTTTGAATATCTTCAACATTATTTTAAGTTTCATGTGGAAGGGATTTTAAAGGGGAACAGTTAATACTCAAACAACAACAATATAGTTGATCATAAAACAAACATTCCCTCTGAAATGTATGACATTCAGTTTACATTAATGATTTAAGGACAAGTAATCAAAACATGGTAAAAATTTTAAAAATAAAAATGTATGCTAGAATGGCCTGTATGAACGTCAATCAATAATTAATTCAAAGTCCATTTGAGACCACTATATTGGCGATTCTACCTTAATTTGCTTTATTTAAATTACAACTCTGCCTTACATTTCCCATCTTTAATTCTAACTTTTTCAAGTTTGAATCTTTAACTTTATTTGTGCTTAAATCAGGGACAACAGGTAACAGGTATGGTTATAATGTAGCCCTCACACAAAAGCAACTCTATCATAAAATAGGGCATAATCTAATAAACTGGAGACATGGAAGATTAAATCATACTCATTTTTATATCAAATAACATGTTTGAAAAGGTTAAAAATAGTCATCCCATCAGACAAGTCATATATCATGTAGAGCTCAAGATAAAAGCCAATGTTTGTCTTGAATACAAACTCTAAGCCATGGACAAGACAAAGATTTAGACTACTTCAAGTTGCACTAATTGATATCAATCATGAGCACGGACATAAGTTGGTCATCTTAAGGAAGAGATTAATTATTCCTCTTCGAGAAGGGGAGTGCTCTAGGAGAGGTGGGGTCAATTTGGGGTAAAAATAGGTGCCAATTACACTTAATGACAGGTGCTTGAAGTTTTAATTGTTTATCCATATCCATTTCCTTGGATTTATTGTGAAAAGAGATATATGCTTGTCAGAGTAGCTAATTTATTGTTGTCTTATACAATAGAAACAACTTCAAATACTGTTTCTGTAAGAATATGGTTATGGATCAGATATTAGAATATATATTAATTAGTAATAAAGAATTCAACAGAGAGGGGATAATCAAGTAAAATATCAATAATGATGATGATGATTATGCTGATAAAAATCATAATGATGATGATAATGATGATGATGATGATGGTGATTGTAAGAGTGATGATGATGACGATGATTATAGAGATAACACTGAAGAAGAAGAAGATGATGATGACGATGATGATAATTATGATGATAATTATGATGATGATTATGGTGGGGATGATGACGATGATGATGATAATGATGATGATGATGATGATGATGATGATGATGATGATGATGATGATGATGATGCTGCTGCTGATGATGATGATGACGACACTGATGATGGTGATAATGATGATAGAGAAGATAAAGCATCTTTACCTTTGCCTTGCACTTGGTACAGATGGCCCACGGTGAGGTTGAACTGCGGCATCTGTAGCTTTTCTTGAAGAAGGGGTAGGAGCATGGATACTGTCATTTCATTGGTCACTCTCAGGGCCTTTGTAATCCTGTGATTGGGTGACATCTCAATGTAGAAACGAAGCACTCCCTCGTAGACAAGTCCCTATATAGAAATACAAATAGAAATTATATCAAATATCAACTCTGAACCTAGTGTCAATGATACAAATACCTACAAAACTGCTGATCAGGAAACCAATTTCAACTTTTGATAACCAATTACAGAAAACAAACATTAAGTAGAGAGTTTTTGCTGGCACCTAGGCAACTGATGATTTCAAGCAAAAGAATCATGTTTTATTGGATTCAAATGAAGTTAAAATATTGATTGGTCAAAGCACGGCTGCCTGGCAGACTTTAACCAATCAGAGACTGGATAAAGAATTGTGGATTTAGTGCCTTTTGGTTGAAATCTGAAATGGATTTAGCGCCTTTTGGTTGAAAGCTGAAAATTCACATGGATTTTTTCACATTTCCTAATATGATTTTAAGCTAAAAATAAGTGGTTTACATAGGCATACTAGAAGTCTTTAGAAATCATGAAAAACATGCAACTTGGTAAACAAAAACAAAAAAATTGGATAAAGCGCATTTTGGTTGCAAGCTCTTCATATACAGATTGCCATTGATACAAAACACACTCTGGCAATATAGATTTACTCATGTGATTCCAAACCCCCCTCTAGGGATCTCATCCTCAATGGTTCATTGATTTTTTGTAATTTCACGCCTTTCAAGACCATGGCATCAATAGACATTGGTACCACCACCTTATATTATACATTTCTCTTATCCATTACTCCCATTCACCTTTAGAAATAATTCTAAGTTAACTACTAAGAGAATACATTTTAAGAAAAATGTAACTCAAAGTATTGAATTGTTTTGAAATGTTTATGTTTCAGATCACATTAGGCCTATACAGGGCTCCAAAATAACTTGTTTTAATATAATTATATTGAGGTAGTCTGGATCAGATGTGCATGTGTTAATACATAGATGTAGGGAGGAACCCCTGTTTACTTTTTTTAGCAAAGTTTGGAGTCTTAATATTCAGGGGGTAAGCTATTTTTACCAAAATTGAACATAATTTTAAGACAAGCTGCCTCAAGGTAATTCTGAGGTGTTTGTTCAGTGTTCCACATACACTTTTTTTTTTTTAAACAGGTGTTTAGATTTGAAATTTGTATGATATATGGTACTGATTTACAGTGCCTCCACACTCATTTCATTGATGCTCTCTATCAATAATTATGATAAGTATTCATATGTTTGAATACTCCAGCGACCGGCTGGAATGCTCCCCAGGGAGTGGAGATTGTGCACTGTAAAGTGCGGGATCGAAAAATGAGTCCAATGACCGGGGTAATAATATACTGTAAACGCTTTGGTCTTAACAGGTAAAGCACTTTATCAAAAACCGCTATTATTATTATTATCATTACTATTTTTAAAGTTTAGGGTCCATGGTAAAATTTGGGGCAAGAAACCAGGCACCTGCTTGTGTAAAGCCCAGCAGTATGGGTGGGTCATTGATTCCTGAACCTCCATTCCAGATCAATGGACATCAATACCGCGTCAGAGATACCTCTATTATTATCGTCACCTTCTTCATTACCTTCTATACAAAGGAGTTACTCCTTGCCAATTCAACTAATTCTTCAATTGATGCAAGCCTCTACCAATTGATATGCTATGCCTATTCGGTCGCAGTTTCACAGAATACACAAAGCAAACTTGTTATGGAATTACCAGGATAAGATTCATGCCAAGGATCTATACCAGCATAGACTCACCAAAATCAGTTTGTTTTTTGCATGATACAATAATGCTTACATCAGATAAAACTTGCTATTTCCGATATTGTAGGATTAAGCAATTTAACTTACTTTGGCTACATCAGATGGACACAAGAGGACATACATTAATTTTTATTTTATTCCTTCATCTTCTCCCCACACTCACTTAGCTCAATCCTGCTTACGTCTGGGAGAATAACAACATTACTTTTTATTCCAGCTCTAGAAATTTGACTCTACTACCTATCCTTCATTAAGAACATAATTGAGAACATCATCAAATTTTATTTCTTAACCTTCCATTCATACTCACTGCATTCTTTCAACTCAATATTGCTAATAGTAACTTTTTCATTTAACTATCTATCCAAAGTCATTTTCTTTTTTAGATCGATACTGCTCAAATACATGTAGAATAGCATTGCTTTCTAGTCAGTTCACCTTCTGTCTAAACTTATTTTGTTTTAAAATTCAAGATCATCTCAAACTTTTTTTTATTCACCTCCTTTCATTAAAGGCATCCTACACTAGACATTATTTTGATAAAAAAAAAAAAATATCATACATTTAAAGCTGATGTGGGAAAGACAAGATGAGCCAAATAAGAATGTGAGAAAGAGAGAAAGAGCGAGAGAGAGAGAGAGAGAGAGAGAGAGAGAGAGAGAGAGATATTGTAAAATAAAAAGAAAACTTAGAGAAAGAGAAAATCAGATAAATGGCAATTTACAAAAAAAAAAAAAATGCACAACTACAACTGAAACCAAATGCAAAAGAACGACATTCAAATCACTGAGGCAGAAAAATCTAATGTGTTTTAAATTCTAATGACATGAAATTAAAGTCCTAGACCGGACCGACAAATGAAATAGCCAAAAACGAAAGCTAATATGCTATATAATACAACAATTCCAAATTAAGCGCGTTTTATTGTCCATCTAGAAAGTATTTAATTAAAAAGATGACCGAACCTCAAACAGGCACCCCCCGAATACTTGTAAAATTACCCCTAATTTAAAAGTGCGGAGTGAACGTCAAAAAATGTAATGGAATGCTACAGCAGTCCTGCGGCCAGGCATGATTGCGTTTCGCCTTTAGAAAACACGTTTGTATTGCTGTGTCAGGACAATAGACGCCCTGTGAGCTAGAATTCTATAGTTATGAAATGAAAGGGCAAAGTCAATCATGCCTGGCCACAGGACTGCTGTAGCATTCCATTAACATTTTTTGACGTCATCACTCGCACTTTTAAATTAGGGGTAATTTTACAAGTATTCGGAGGGGTGGCCTGGTTGAGGTTCGGTCATCTTAATCAAATACTTTCTAGATGGACAATAAACGCCTTAATTTGGAATTGTTGTATTATATAGCATATTAGCTTTCGTTTTTGGCTATTTCATTTGTCGGTCCGGTCTGGGACTTTAAGGGAAAGAAAGCATTTAATGAGAACAGCTCTAACAATTTTACAGATGACTGCCAATTGGTAGTTATTTGAAATAGCCAGTGAACAACTCCAGGTATGCATCGCAAAAGTAAATGCACACCCAGTCAAACAAACTCCACAGGTACTAATAATCACCACAGAGTACCAGTAATACAGTGATTCTGTAATTTGTTGTTTGGTCCTGAAATTCTCAATTTCATTGGTCTGGCTGGGGCAATACAAGGGTTTGTTATGACCTCATCAGTACCCATTCAATAATTGTTGAAATTTGAAGTGGCTTTATGGTTGACTGAAGAGCCTGTTACCCAGTGATTATACCTAGAGCTAACGATGGAATGTTGGTTCCTTGACAGTTTATCAACAAGTTATTTGATCCAATATGAATAGAGAAATTTTTAAAAAGTTTTTGATATTTGCAAAATTTTTGTATCATGAATTTCATTTGATAAGTTTGATCAGTACACTCTTAATGTAAAAGAGTGAAAAATCGCTCAAAATTTCGAGCTAGATTGATTTAACTCTAATCGAGTGTAGTTTAGCTCTTTAAGAGTGAAAATATGTTTCCACAACCCACTCCGGTAGCAGAGGGACGCCCGCTCTCCAAGGAGTGAGTCGAAAACGCCGCTCTTTCAAAGAGCTAAATTTTGACCAATCAGGAACGGCTATTTTCGCGCTGTGCGCTTGCGCAATGCATGCTGAAAATTTTTGCCGTCACAACCATATTTCAACATGGCCGGTGGACAACCACAGCTGCAGAAGCGGATTTTTTCGGAGGAAATTATCAGCATTTTAAAAGGTGAGGAAATGCTAGATGCCAAGTAAACTCCTGCGACGTGAAAGATGCTTAAATTTGACCTCGTGAGGTGTGTTTAGCTGTCAATTTTACGGTATACGGTACCGGTGAAGGCAAGCCCGCTGGTAGCCCAGGGCGCTCTTCGCTTGTACTTGTAGAGGCCAGCCGCGCTCGACCGGCGCGGCTGGCCTCTAGCTGCCAGTGAAGAGTCCCATGCCTGGGCTAGGCCGCTGGAGATGTAACAGTTAGAGTGATAGACTATATTAGAGTCTAGACATGCACGAGTAATCAAATTTAAGCATATTTCACGTCGCAGGAGTTGACTTGGCATCTAGCATTTCCTCACCTGTAAAAATGTTGATTATTTCCTCCGAAAAATTCCGCTCCTCCAGCCACTCCTATATGAGTAAAAGAGCTAAAGCTCAATCTTTCAAAGAGCCGTATGAGTGACAAATCTTTTAGAGTGAATCTCAATCTTTCAACGAGTGAATTATGTCACTCTTTCTTAAGAGTGAGATTCACTCTAAAAGATTGGTCATTTATACGGCTCTTTGAAAGAGTGAGCTTTAGCTCTTTTAGAGTGTTTTTTTCACTCTTCCACATTTAGAGTGTAATCAAGAGTTATAATAATTGTGACCCTTTTCCTTTCATTGTTGTTTCATCATAACAGCAACATTTACAGGAACTTTTCAAGCAAGAAGTGCATGTATAAATTGTGTGAAAACGCAATAATTGGTTTAAACTTAGAATTCCAAATACTATACTGTTTATAATTACTGTATACATGATCATATAGCTATTCACATCAAATAAAAACTTGTCTCTCCCTTGATCCAGTTTATTGAATTAGGACATACCAAACATTTAAAAGCATCTGAGCATTTCATTGTGAGCAGAAAAGATTATTGATTGTTGCTGCCTGTTCTTACTAAATCAGTATCAAAAAGATTAATCAATTGGGCTAAGATCAACTGCTTCAAGCCCAATCAATTTTTCATATTTATAGATCTTTTCATGACAGTTTGGATTTAGAAAATCTTACTATGATCATATTATCAAATGCTTGAGAATATATCATTTCAACATTTATGACAATTACAGTCACAGGCATAGATATAATTTGTAACATTGTGAATCATATCATAACATCCATCATTTAATAGGACGACCCTTTGGAGGCTGACAACTATCGGCCATAATCAGATTTTAATCAGATTTATCATTTGCTGTTGCCCAGATAGCTTAATCTTGAATCAAATGCATTTCAATTAACTATGTGTGATTAAGTTTTGCCTCGATACAGCATCCATGCTCATTACTATTATATTTTTTCTTAATTCGAAAAGAATTCACAATTAATGTACAAGTCGGGTTTACTTTGTCTTTGTCATTTATTAACAATGGTATGAATTTTTTCCAAACACCTTTAGATTGTATAAAACTGGCAATGAATGAAAACTGTATATATGCAGGCCTGTATAAATCTCGAGGGGAAATATGTTTATTTCTGGGATATTTTTTTGAAGGTTAACTATTTTGTGTCATATGCAGTGGTCATATGATAACATTTATCTCTTTAAGTTGACAATGATACTATAGATCAAATTATTCTACCAATTTTTTTACATAGCTTTACAAATATATTGATGAATCTCAGAAATTTAAACATTTGTTAATCCAAAGGATGAGATTTTCAAGGTTATTTGTCATCGAAACAGTACTGAAGGATAATTCAATAGATCTACATTCATTTGCTGCTATTTCACAGACAGCTCTAAGCCTCCTGATATTAATCAAGCTAAACTGAAGGTTAGAATTCTTATCAAATCAATATACTAGCAACGCTGCATGTGGAATTAGGAGTTTACATAATATGCGACATACAATATACATGTTGGTAGGTTTACTACTGAACTTTGTTTCAAAAGCCGATTTAAAAGAAGATACTATTTTGTGTCATAACACATCAAATGAGAATGTCTTGATCAGGGCAAATACTGAAAGGAAACTCCTTGCAACAATTAGAACCCATCAGCTTAAGTTTCTTGGTCACTGTCTCCGCAAAGCGGGAATTGAAAGATTGACCTTGACGGGAAAGATAGAAGGAAAGAGAGCAAGAGGAAGTCAGAGAATGACATATCTTAGAAGAATAGCCGAATGGAGTGGAAAGTCAACTCTAGAACTCATAAAATACTCCCAAAACAGAGAGGATTGGCATAGAATGGTCGCCTATGTCATATCTAGATAATGGCACCAGAAGAAGAAGACTATACCCAGATACACTGATGGAAAATCATATGACATAACTCTGAAGTTGTATTTACCTTTTTACTTTATTTGATAAGGATTGTAGGAATATTTGGACAAGTAATGCAATATGAAAGGAACTGATAGTACATGTATTTTGGGGCAAATCAGCTAGCATCACCCATTTAAAATACTTATCAGTACAAGAATTTCCCAGGATAATTGAATTGAACTTCAATAATTTCTAATTAAAATGATAATGATTCTTTGATATAATTCCATACAGATCTAAAAAATAATAAGAATAATAAAGCTCTTTTCCTGACTATGTAAAACTTTTAGGTAGACCTTTAGGCCTACAAAATAATTGACAAAAAAAAAGTGGAGGGACAGGGGTTATAAAAAAAAAAAAAGCAAAACAGATCCCCCTCTATCTAACTAGGTCCTCAACTAAATCTTTGTTTAACAAATTCAGAACATCTACACCGTCTTGCCTAATCAAGCAGATATCCCCTTTATTTTCATTTCTAGACAGTTACAGTAGAATATTGATTTGCAACAATTAATCCAACACACCCCATACTAAGAAGCAGATTTATTTTCCAAACATTCACTCATCCGGTTCAGAAACTTATTGACTTCTTTCTTTGGACAACTCAGTTTTCAATTAAAACAAAATCTTTGGGGAACAAATATTTCCTGCCAATTTTATGAGAACTTTGCACTGAACATACATATCAACATATATACCATGGCTGCCCCCCTCCCCTCCCCCATTTTTAAAAATTTGCTGGCTGAGTCCCCTTTTCCCGTTTGCAAGTCCTGGATCTGTGGCTGTTGGTAGTTCTTTGTAATGCATAATTTTATAATTCCACTCTATTCTTCCTTTATTTACGTTGCATTTGGCTTCATCCTTACATCAAATCCTTGAGGAAAAATCTGCCACTTGCTTATGGTGGATTCTTTTTTTTTTATCTTTAATCTTCGGGCCACATTTCTGGCTTCTTATTACTCACTGGAGCTTAGGATTAATGTGAACCCATATTACTGACACATTGTAAAATAAAGTGTAGAGTATACATTTGATGCTTTGCTGATAATTGAAATTCTTTGTGATATTGTAAAGTCTCCAGTTTGTCTCTGGTTGATAACATTATACAGGATTTTCACAAGAATAATAACTCATATATCCTACTTCTCTTTCTTAAACTTTATTTCATAATTCAATCCATTCTCCTTTCTCTTCTTTTCTCCTCTCTATATTTCAAATTTCAACCACAATGCTTTCTCCTCACATAATCATCTTTTTTCTTCAAGTTATCCTTTTCATCCCCTCCCGGCTTTCCTCTTTCTTCCCCTTCACTTTACCTTTCCTTCTGTGATCACTCCTTGATCATACTTCATAGACACGTTTTCCTAGTACTCTTAGTCTTAGATCATGACTATTTTCCCTAGCTATTCTCATCTTATTCCTTCTCCTTCTTCGTTTTGTTTTAGGTCATATGATATAAAATATCAATTAAATTTTTGGGAAGAATGGGGATCCATCACATCATAATAACCATCATCAGACAAAGATTTGGTGGATGCATTTGTCCCCCCCCCCTTCATGTCTGTCTGTCTTCAACTGTGGCTTGTTTTTTTGTTTGTTTTTTGTTTTTAATCTGATATCTGTTCTATCCTCTTCTCACATAAAATGATACACTTGTGAGCTTTTAAGATATCAATATTTCCAGGTCACAAAACGTCTAACCTCGGTCAATCGCTTAAGGATTGTAAAGAAAATAACGAAATTAAATCTCAATTTATCTCACCTCTTTCAGTGCAACCGTGAAAGAATCATACTGGCTCATCCGGTTGTAAACCGAGATCTTCCTCGCGAGTAATTCCCGCTGAAAATCCATGTCATAAACCACCGAATTCCGGCTAGAAACGATACTTCTCGTCCTCGTCGATCCATTCCTTCGTACAGAAGTACCTGGTGAACCCGGATTGTGCCTGCGATGCAGAGCGAGAAGATGCGCCAGAACTTTTGGCTCGGTGAGCACCCCGATGCTGGACCGCTGACGAGTGATCATGTCAAGTGTTTGTTCGGCTGCTTGTTCAGCAGCCGTTTTGATGTATTTTTCGATGACATCGGTGCTAACGGACATCTTGACCTTGTTTCAGTGGGCAAGAGAGAGTAAATATGGATTGTGTCAACAGAATTCCAAATTCATGGCCACTTGTTATTCCCCTTTTCGAAATTTTCGATGATGACAACTTTTGCTCTTCGCTTCCACTACCAACAAAAACAAGCGTTTACGCACATGCGATTATTGTGTTCGACTTTCGACACAGAGTCGTCGTCTGCTCCGATCCGTCGCTTTCGCGATTCTCCGCAGTTTATCCGCAGTGGATGATCCGAGCAGGATGGATAAATCTCCTTGATCCGACTGCCCCATTGATCTGCTGATAGGAAATACAGATATTATACGAAGGGCCGGGGTCGAAAGAGGGTAATACGAGATTAGGAATTGATAAAGATATATTTTGGTTGGATATTTTCACAGACAGCAATGGCTCATTACCCCTTTTAATTATCCTCCAATAGGGGGAGGGGACGCCTGCATAGGAACGTCGCCGGGGGTGTGGTTGGTGCTAACGCACCCCCTTTCAAGCCTCTGAAAAAAAAAGGGGAAAATTCTTGATGGTAATTGCTGACCAGCTTGACAGTACAAAATAATGTCCGCCAATCCCAGATGAGATGGGGGCCGGGAAAAGCTCACGGGACGCATATATAGACAATATGTCTATATAAAAAGTAGACAACAGCCACACAAACACCACAGACAATAAATGAACCTGTCCCCTCATTTGTTTTTATTATTTTTTTTTGGGGGGAATCATTTACTTTCGCAATTTTAATGCTTAACATTTTTGGGGAGGTATTTATCTATATATTAATAAGCATCTTGATAGATTTTTTATTTGCCCACCTGTCCAAAAGATAAATAATTCTAATGGGAATTATCTATTAAAGTTCTTTAATCTGGGGGGGGGGGGCGAAAAGAACAGGTCATCAAATGCACCCTTCTGGCTTTATTTAACATATAGACGTTATTTTATGTCTTATAGGCCCATACCCGTCATTCACTGACCTGAAATAAAAAAAGAAGAGAAGTTATGACAAATATTAGACAATGATTAAACAAAATACTTGTTATCAGATCCCTATGAAGACAATTTTCAGCTTGTGCTTCGCCCTCGTAGGCTATGTTTATAAGACAGTATTATCACATTCAGAAAGGGATTACAAACTTTATGGGATTTTCACTCGCGCTTCCATTTACATTTTGGGTAGTAATTATCAGCTAGTGAAGGAATTAAACAACAGGAGAGGCAGAATATACAGTCAATATTATTTTCGGCTCGCGCTTCGCGCTCGTAAACAAAAAAAAACAAGACACCGATAAAACGAAATACTCTTTCTTCGGGTCGGTATGTTGAAATGTTATGGTATAGTTGGTACTCAAAATGACGACACTAAATCCATGATTTAGTAGAACTCAATATGCACGTTAATCCATGCTTTTAATTAGCAACTAGGAACTCTGGACAAAGCACACCATAGCAACAAGAGGTATCATACAGATATGAAATATAGTTCTTAATTAGCATATTAATGTGACATCACATTACAACCCCTTTCTTCTAATAAATCAAACAAACGGTTTGTTTTAAAAATCTATACGACCATCTGACTGAATGTCAACATCCTATAACAGTATTTTTGATTATCTTTTGAATTGTGTGTTTGTTTTGTTTTCTATCATGCAATATTTTCTTGGCATGTTTATACATAATTATGTAAACAACTTCAGTTCAAATTAATCCAAAGATTTAAACTCATCAATTAATATTTGCAACATTTGATAATTCTGAACTAAATATTTGGCGAACTCAAACTTCCAGTCCCTTACAAATTTAATACATTCATATAGACAATGGCTGTACTTATATAATGTCATTTGTTCTTGAAGAGCGAATTGCTTTCAACTTAACTTCACAAATAATTTTGTTGATAATTTGTTCCCTTTCAATTTTACAAGTTTGGTAAAACACAATATCTCATCGCATTAATTGACATTATTATAATAATAATGTGGTCACCTTTAAAGATCTAACGATCTGGTTTGCGACATGGCGTCCATATCGTGTAGGTATTGACTGTGGGTGTTTGTGTCAACCTGGTTGTCTTTATTGTCTTGACTGTTTGGTGCCATTATGCTTGGGTGTGAAGTTGCGGTCATCTGTGTGTGGGCTGTACATGAGGTAGCCTGTATGCTTCACCAGTGTGTCGAATATGTCTCGGTTTTCTGCGAAGCATCGTGGCCACTATGGGTATCTACTTCATAAGACCTGGGTTGCGACAGCTGCGGACACCCGTCCTTCGTCCATCTCTTAGTTTCTGGGTCCGCCACAACTTTTGACCTTGATGAAGTGGTGGTGGTTTGTGCGTTTTGTCAAGAGTCCATCTTCTGTCTCTCTTGTCTCTCTAGCAAACGTTGCTTGACTTTCATCTCTTTAGGGTCTTGGTTCGATGTGGGCTGGTAGGTATTGTCTTGATTTCCTTCCCAACAATAGCTCAGTGGTGATGGTAGATGGGCATCAATAGGATTGCCCTGAGGCATTGGAGCCTGTTTGGGGTCCATGAGCATCTTTGCCTTTCTCATTGGCAGCTTTCACAGTTTGCACCTGTCGCTCTATGTACCCATTTGATTGTGGATACCTTGGGCTTGAAGTAACATGAAGAGTTCCATTCTTCTTTGAATGTGTGAAACTGACACTGTTGAATTGAGGGCCATTGTCGCTCATAGCTCTTGGGGTCCCTGTTCTGCGCGAATAGTTCCTCAAGCGTTGATGACAGCTGTGCTAGTGGATGATTTGGCATCTCCGTACTATTGGGTATTTAGAGTACACTCTGCCTATCAGGAGGTATTCTGTTCTTCCAGCATAAAGATATTCAGCTGCTACGACTTGCCATGGTCTTGTTGTATCTCATGGGGTTCTGAGGGTTCGGCAGGTAGTGTGTTGCTGTATTTCTGACAGATTGAGCATTTGACTGACCAGTACTTCAATATCCTTTTGATTCCATGCCAAAAGATGCATGTCTTTGCCCTAGTTGACACTTGACAATGCCTTGATGGCGTTCATGTATTCTGGTCAGGTAATTCAGCTCTCAACTTCTCTGGGATGATTAGTCTAGGTCCTTGAGTAGTATGCATCCTCAACGAGAGCTCATCTCGATTATTGGCCAGTATTGCGAAGTGCCAGACTTACATCGCCGTCTCTCATCAGGCCATCCTTGGATGATTGTATCACGAAGAGCACATAGTTCTTGGTCCTGTTGCTGTGGCTTGACGAATCTCTGTCAGCTTTGTGTCTAGAACATCACAAAGTTGATCTGAAATCGCTGCTTCTGCTTCTTGTTAGGTAGTGGATGTGAGTCTTGACATGAATAGAAGGAGCATGTCCTTGCCTGGCTTGTACTTATGGTCAGGTCATTCATGAATTTTAGCATTCCCTCAGCCTGGTGGTGCAGCTCCGAGATTCTTCAGGTGTATATTCTAGGGTTTGTGGTCAGATCTCACTGTAAGTGTCGTCCATACACATAGTTGTGAAATTTCCAGCGCATGCGTATATACTGCAGCATCTCACCGCTTCTATATTGGCGTAACGCGTTCAGCATCGTGAGTGACTTAGAGGCGAAAGGCTATCGTGACCTTCCTGTGTCATGCTGCCCCAAACTTGCGCTGATTGCGTCTACCTCAGCGTACTTCTTTTCTGGGGTCGAAGTACGCCAACGTTACGTCACTTGAAATGGTGTCTTTAGTCTTTTGAAATGCTGTCTGATGCGGAGGTGACCATTGAACTCCCTATCTTTCTTCAGCACTGCCGAAGGGGCTCTGTCAGGGCAGACAGGTTCGGAATGAAGGTGACATGTATGTTGCTATTCCTAAGAATTTGCAACTGTCTCTTGCAGTTGGTGCTTCTATGCTTCGATTGCAGCAATTCTCTCACTGTCTGGATGTTGTCCCGTTCTTGTCGAAGTTGAGACCAAAGAATCTGATACGGTCACGCTTGATACGACATTATCCCAGTGAAGATCAGTCCATTCTTGTTGCTACTTGCATTAGGTGATTGGAGATGGCGTCATGTTTCCTCTACTGTTTTGCCGATCACTGCGATGTCATCCGCCATCCCTACACTCCTGGACTCTTCAGTATATGCGACTATCTTATTGTCTGAACACATCTTGTGAGTACACAACCCAAACGGTAGGCGTTTGAACTGGTAACGCCAAATGGACTATTGAAGGTTGTCAGACTTCTCGACTCTTTGTCTAGTTTCACCGACCAATATCATGTTTCGCATCCAAGGTCGAGAACACTGTGGCACCCTGGAACTTGTGTCTGACCTATCTAGGGTTTGCGTTGTGTATGAGGGCGTCTTAATGGCTTATCAGGTCCTCTCGGATCTAAGCATATCCGCACATTTCACTCGCTTCTGGATATACACGAGACTGACCCCAGTCTGTTGGTTCTTCATATGAAACTGTGAACATCAAAAGGACAGTGGTTATTTATTAGTACAAACACGCACAGTTCCACTACAGTGCCCTAACGACCAGAAAGACATTTAGCGGAAATGGTTGTGTATGGTATCAGACTCTCTCTTAGTCTGACCGTCGAATCGGCGATAACATGCCTGAATAAGACCTGTAAAGGAGAGTGAGCTGTGCAGTCAGATCGAAGTATTATTATCATGATATTTTTTTTTGTATCAAAAACGCGGGAAATATTACAATTCAAGAAGGTTAAAATCATTGTGAAACGAGATTAATAATTGTACTCATCCTCAGCGTAATAGGAACGTGCCTGCTGATTTTTACCAGAAGCTTTTAGACTGCTGTTTGACCAAAAACTATCATTTCACAAAACAAGAAAATCGACCCAAAATGATAAAATTGGAGATTTAAAGCTCAAAAAAGCGAGGTTAGGTAAAAATATTTCTCAAGGTGTTTATCTTGTTTACTAACATAACCTCCAATTAAACCTGTAACTAAGTAAATGATCCTTCTCGAATTTTTTTTATTATAGATATTCACAAAACTCCGTTTTTCGGCTCCTTCCATGACCATATCGTGCGTGAAATGTTTTCCTAGCAAGAACGCCACACGTTTCAATTGACAGGCTCAATGACATTCAAGAGCACATCTTGTCTATTCTCTCGAATGTCACTCGTTGATGCTCCATGGACATGCTGCGAGTGGGTGGACACAGTGGGACATCATCTGTCTACTTACTTATGTGTATTCACTCCAAAGCTCCCATTCCTTCAAATCGATTGGGTAAGCTCTCAGGTCTCTCATCCTTGTGAGCATGGCTTGTCTTGTCTTCATTGACAGTTCAAGAGTGATCAGTCAAGGGTGAGGCTACTGGGTATACCCTAGATGCAGAACCAGGTCTGTCTACGACTAGTAGAACTCTGCAATACTTCTTGCTTCACGTAGGACAGGGTATATCCAAGCTCCAGGTTTGGACAACTGTCTCACCATATCAGACGACTTATGTTATTTTCTTCAAAGTCCCTGGTCTTTGGTGTCCTGTGTATCACTTGTCGGTACATCGCTGAAGATTTAAGAGGTAACAGCATTTCCTTCAGCTCCGGATCTATTTTGCTTTAGAGCTGGCTTCTCGGAGTCCAGCATTAATGTCAAGCTTGGCAAAGGCTTCAGTCTTGAGTAATCACGTCAATGGAACATAACTCTCAATCTTCCAAGGTTCCAGTCTCCTGAGATCATCATATTTCATTCATGAGTTGTCATTTTCATCTCATGCAGTCTGCATCTATCTGAGGTTTTGGCGCCTTGTCCTTGATCTTGACGCCGTCCTCGTGCCCACACTGCTAGGCTTTTTCTGGCCTTGTTAGGTTTCCTCTCTGGATTGGACTCTGCGGCTCTGCGACAATCGACTGCCAGTGATTGAGTCCATTGCTGCTCATCTTGTGCATAGGCTGGGCACTTTCTGGGAGATGGTCCGGCGCACTATGACACGGTTATGTGTCTTGCCTGAATTGACTGTCTTTAAATGGCATCTCGTTTACTGCAGGATGATCGCACATGATGGAGTGACTTCATGTAGCTTCGTTGCTTCGTGAGTGTCGAATGACGTTCCAACGCCTCCATCATGGTCAACTTCTCATCTTCCTAGTAGAATTTTCCTGGGGCCTCTTGTTTCGTGTGCAATGATGATTAATCTCGATCAAGCGTTCATTAGTTCTCATCTTCTTTGACTTGCACTTCTTGGCCGGATCCTACAGCGGCAATGAAATTATCAATGGTTTCCTGCTGTCTTGCCTGAATGTCTGGAGCTGAAACGACTCAGCTGAAGTTTGTCTTAGCTCAACACGTGTTAGTAAATGCATCAATAGTCCTTGGTGAGTTCTCTGCTTGCCAGACTGGTAATGCAATATCCTTCTTGACTAGCCAGAGTAAATGTTGTCACCTTTTTTTATCAGTTTCTCTTGTTTAAAATGGACCTGCCAAAATTAAGCTCACGAATAATGCTTTAAAGTTGCCAAAAGTGTTGGAAAGATCCTTTGAAGACATCCATACATGGGGGGTTGTTCCGCTTCATATCTCCATCCTTGACAATCTAGCTAGTGTGAGTGCTAAACATCAATGTGTAAATATCAGTTAGGCTTATAGAAGATGAACTATGGTCAGAGTTGTTCACATGTTAGTCAACAGAAAGGAGTAAGTGGCCTTTTGGGTCTTATCCACTTATTCATGGAAATTAGTTCATGCAACATATTCTTGCATTTTTTTCAAGCCTTTATTTCTAAATTGTTGCATTAGTTTTCGCATAATGCTTGAAGTAGGTCATCTCTTTTCGAATTTGTATATAATATGTATACTTAGGGGAGTGGCATTATTCACGGCCTCGAGTGTACAATTCACCACTTCCCGAATTACCTTGTGCTACGGCCGGGCCCCCCCCCCCGCAGTCTCCACATGAAATCTTGCCCTGGTCTAAACGCGTACCCGTATAGGCCGAAAATAAAACTTTCTTGATTTCGAAGGCCGAAAAATTAAATCGCTACCTTCCCCCCCCCCCCCCCGCGTTCGCTTGTCCAGCGTGACGTTAAAAATTTATGCACTTTTGCTCGTCCGTGTGACTGGGAACAAAATTGGGTGACAAAATCTTGAAATTCCAATTTACACCCCCCCTTGAAAAAAGTTTGGTGTGACCTATGTAAAGAAATAAAATATACGTTTGCACTAATTTTTGAAAAAAAATCTAAATAATATTATAAATTACTTCATAAGGCATGTCCTTGCTCTTTATTATTCATAAATTCATCTCAGTCAGTACTGATTCCTTCATTGAAAAGTAATATAACGCAATCAATATTGGACCTTCAATATAGAAGAGTTTCGTTCCACGAGGGACTAAATCCACTTTGATGAAAATTGAGTTATTTATTCAGATTGATATACAGCCACTAACTGCCCTTGAACAAAAGTTTTAGCTTCAATTTCGAAAGCAACCTTTCGAAAATGCACTTCGTATCATTACTTTCCCAAATAGACGCTTGTTTTTTCTGAAATTACATAAGTGGATTTGGTTCCTTTTGGAATGAAACTCTTCAGGCGCGGATCCAGGGGGGGGGCGACGGACCCATGCCCCCCCCCCCCAAAAAAAAAGGAGGAAAAAAAAAGAGGAAAAGGGGGAAAAATTAACCTACGGTTTACATGTGATGACTTACTTGATCTGCCGAAGGTCGATAATTTTTAACACTTATCCCCCCCCCCCCCTTATCGCTCGACTAGATGTACCTTTTTGCTCGCCCGGTGTAACATGAAAACAAATTTGGTGTACCAAAATCTAAAATTCTAATTTTGCCCCCCCCCCTGTCAGCAAATCCTGGATCCGCCATTGCTCTTCAATTGTTGTTTGAATGCATAAACAGTGAGATAATGTGTAGCTCAAGAATATGGTAATTTATCTACCCTTCAGTAAAGTAAATCGTAATCAAAATTTGATAACATTATTTTCCCTTAGCAACGGTTTTCAATCAAATCTCGCGCTAAATGGTATGTAATTAGTGCTTGATTAGAATATATTATATGGAGCGTCATGACTGACTTTTCCGCCTATTTATATTTGATTATTTTCTGATAACATTGTCAATCTATCTGACGTTTTAGAGAGGTACGATAGAAAAATGTATTTTTCACTGCCGCCAAAGAAAGTATAATTAGAATCAGTCACGATGACAAATCCTTACAAAGTAGGCCCGGTCTCAGAATTTAGGGCTTTATTGTTTTTAAAGCACCATTAAGGACCGTGGCTCCTAACAACACAACGGTAGAAATAAATAAACAAATAAATAAAATGAATAAAACGAGAAGAAAAGAAATTTGATCAACCTATCGAAATTCCCAGGTTCCAGCGAAAATGGGTGCCAGTTTGTACAAGTAGGTCGTATTGCATTATTTTTTGCGGCACATGGGGCTTCAAAAAAAAAATGGTGGTCTACAATTACCCTAACCCCTAAATCTTTCCATAGGTTCAACAGGCACCAAGCCCCAATCTGTGCCACAGGAGGAGGGGAGAGGGGGGTACCCAGGCATTCGAAAGGTTTGTCAAAAAAACAAAATATGCAAAGGGAATGGGATAAGAAAGAATCGGGAAAGAAGTAAGTAGAAGATAGCAGATCAAGGAAATGGTAAAGATTTATTTTATTTATTATTTTTTTTATAAAATTTAGAGATAAATATATAAATGAAGAATGGAGGAAGAAAAAGAAAGTATAACGAAGAGTAAGGAAGGGTGGTTAAAAAAATAAAAAAAAAAAAAAAAAAAAAAAGAACCAATTAACACGTTCCTGAAGTTAATTTAATGTGAAGCCTATGACAAAAAAACCCCAAACAAACAAACACCGAACAAAAAAAAAAAACAAGTAACAAGAAGAAGAAAAAGAAGAAGAAGAAGAAGAAGAAGAAGAAGGAAGTGATGATGATGATTAATAATGATGAAGCATATTAATCTACTCCACGTGAAATGTAAACCTAACGTATGACATTAAATCTTAACATACAGACGCGTCCATTATTTTGAGGAGGGGAAACGCAACATTACGATTCATTGAGTTAGTGGAAATACAACGAGCGGCGCAGAAAATTATACGGTTCTACATTAATGTCAACAAAACCCGCGCTATAACGGCGGGAAGCGACCGATTGACAACTGCAATGCAATTATTACTTAGCGTACAAAAACTCGCCTTACGAAAACTTCCCTTGGAGGTAAAATGGTCTGGTCAGTCGCATCCGTTCGAGCTAATTTCCATGCGACATGAAATAAAATAATTGAACTTTTATCATGTTTCCGTAAGGTAGACTGTCAGACCAGATGGGGAAAAACATTTGGCAAGCCTATAACCACCATTGTGCTAAAGTTGTAATCAGAATCTTATTTCACATAGATTGATGTTCTAACGATTATTGATATAAATAGTGATCTTGTCACCTCTTGCGAAGACGCCGTCCACATGCGATATGCATGTTGATATGCGGAAATAATTGACCATCGAGTAAAGATTCGTTTGTGATAATGTTTCAAAGGACAGGATTTTTTTAACCAATCGAAATGAATTTACCATCTCTGGAAAGGTGGAGAATTCAAGCTTTAAAAACGGCTTGATCATTAAGCTGTTATATTAATTATGCGTTATCCAGAAGATAATTATGTGGCGTATGAGCTATTTGAGAGCAAAATTGGCCATATGTACAGAATTTGATCTGATTAGGATTCGAATTGACACAAGTGACAGACTTTTTCCCCTTGCAGTAAGTTATTCCTATTGAAAAAAAAAAGACCTCTTAGCGTAATTATTCAAGTGATCATTTCTTTTTGAAAAGGTAGTTGCTCGCCATAATCAAGAAAACAAAGTGAAAAAAAAACTTGTGCCAAAATTACAAAAATGTCTATGGCAGCGTTTGATTTGCGTAGAGTGATAGCGCCCTCTTCCTCTTAAGTTTACAACTAGAATTGATATGATGGTGATGGTGGTAGGCCTAATGATGCTGATGTCATGATGATGATGATGATGGTGATGATGATGATGATGATGATGATGATATTGATGATGATGATTTTTTAGTTTATTTCTTGTTAGGACCCCATTGGAAATAAGCCTTTTCGGCTTTCATGGGCTATCCTGTCAGCATGTCTTTTACTCTTTCATATTATTTATACTGTTTGCACGTGACAAATAAAATCAATCAATCAATGATATTGTTAATATTGTTAGGTCCAAAGTTGACTTACAACACAAAATTGTTTTTGTTCGCTTATAAAATTATACAAGAAATACAACAAAATAACATTTAAAAACCAAATACGAAAGTTCAACACTGATGATGGTGACGACGATGATGATAGTCCAAATGACGACGACAATGATGATGATAATGATAATAATGATGATGATAGATGATTGTAAGATGATGATGATTATTGTTATTATTATGGTGATGATGATGATGATGATAATGATGGTGAGGTTTAGAATGGTGATGATGATATAATAGGCCTAATGGTGACGTGGTGATGATAATGATAGGCTAAACTTAGGGTGATGATGATGATGATGATGATGATTATGATGATGATGATGATGATGATGATGATAATTTCTTTTATTAGGTCTAAAATCGACAAATCATAATGAATAATTATTTCATTTGGCATGTGCAAGAAGTACATCAAACTAACACTGTGAATAAAAACAAAGGCGAAAGTCCAACACCAATGATGATGAAGAAGATGAAGAAGATAATAATGATGGTAATACAATGGTGATGATGATGAAGATGACGGCAGTGGTGATCACGGGTGTAAACACGCATTAATTTCTATTGTTACTGGGGGATCATCTATTCATCATCCCCCTATAGTAAAGAAAGTGCGTCCAGTTCTACGCCAGTGAAGATGATGCGATAGTGGTGGTGGTGGTGGTGGTGATGATGATGATGATGATAATAATTAATGATGATGATGGTGAGTTTCTGATGGTGAGGATTAGAATTATGATGATAATGATGATGCAATGATTTTGATGATTAATGAAAACAGATTAAATGGTTGCCCCCCAAAAAAGGAGGGTTAGAAGTGAAAGCTAATAAAAAATTATGATGGATAATACAAACGACTTTGAACGAGATATCCATGCACACAGATGACAAGTCCTCCTTCGTTAAATTCGCAATCGCGGATCGCGAAGATTACGCCATCTTACGTCAGCCGAAGGGATAACACGTGAAAACACGATGGCTGAAGCCGATTCAGATCCCGTTGTGGAGGAGGTGAGTTTTTGAGTGAAAACTGGATGGATTATCTTGTTCAATGTCCGAAAACATTTTAAATAATTAACCTATTAATTTCCAGGGAAGAGGAAGTGCTTGAAATAACTGGAATATGTTTATTTTCAATGTTTGTTGGCTCATGTTTAAAGCTCATGAAAAAGTTACACAAACTGAAGTGCGTGGGACTGTAATAACTTACTGAAGAGAGTGAAGAAGTTGAGTAAAGTGATTTTGAATGAATAAACGTTTTCATGTATGTTGACGACCAGATTTGTCTCGGAATAATAATCTTAAAAGAAATAACAATGAAATGAACTGCATTGACTGACTCATAATCCGTTATGACTGATCAAATTAGACTCTTAAGTCACACGGAGAAATGTTACTCCATAATTTAGTAATTTATGCATGACGCTCGAATGATCACGAATTAGCATATGAAATACACTACCATTGTGCCTTCCAATGAACAATAGTCACGATAAAATTTAGATTCGTCATTTACTTTTTTGGTAAGTCCTCATTTCTTTATGGCCATGCGTTTTAAGTTGGGCCCATGTTGTGTGACACACTCAAAATTTGTACTAATCGTGCACATTTCCATGAAAGTGGCTGTAACTTTTTAAAAATTTGTATTAACCCCACAAAAGTATACATTTTCTGGAACCTGAATGTCTGAGGAGTTCAGAAATGTGCTTAAAATTAGCATAGGTGGCGCTCTTGAAAGGTTATGAATCTTAAATTCTGAAAAATTCATGAAAAAAGATGGCTTTGGAAAAAAATTGCAAAAAAAATACTGCTTACCCTACAACATTATTTACTGCAGATTTGAACTCGTCACGTTTAAAGCTTTCCAAACATGTATAGCTTTCTATACCCTGGGAGGGTTTACGGCATTTTGCTCCAGGCTGGAAAGATGACTTCGAAAATTTCAATTTTTTAAAGAAAATGTACCTTGTTGCCGTGTTCTAAGTATCGTAACTCACTAGACATGTAATGAAGGATCCTATATAAGTTGGTAAGGCAGATGGAAGTAGCAAAGTAGTACAGACATGTGGAAGTCCCTTTATATTGGGAAACATTATTAACCATAATGTCCTATACATGTATAAGAGCCCTTAAGCTGTAAAGAAATTGTCATTCATATAGTACAGTCACAATGTACTACAGTGTACAACACTAAACTGTTTATAACTACTTTTATGGATCATAAACAAGCTATATTACATGTTGTAAGTGTTTCAGAAGGGTGAATGCATTTCAATTTAAAAAAAAAATCCATCTCTGAACATGATTTAACTCTGTTTTACCATGTTTACAGCACATGTACCATATTTGCTGCGCGGCTCCTCCTGCGCGGCTCCTCCTCCACCCCTGACTCTCGTTGATTAACAGTTGGGTCATTCCATGCCAATTCACCCAATGGGTTACACCCTACCGTCTCAGAATTTGCTCAAATTTGGTACACATAAAGTTTAACATTACCTTCCCATGAAACAAAAAAAATTAGCGTAAACGGTCCGTCGGTTTCCGAGCTATGGCCTGCCCTTTTTTATTCGTTTTGGCAAAAATGGGTGTGACCTTCCATTTCAACGGCACAATGCGCCTGAACTGGTTGACCAATTTTTGTGAAACTGGTACCATTCAAAAGGAAATTCAAAGAGGAATTCAAAAATGGTATCAAAAATATTATTGGAGCAATTTAAAGTGCTATGACCTTTGACCTTTCCTTTAACCTTGATTTTGACCCCCAGACGAATAATATTTTTACTTTATTTTTATATATGTTAATTGTCAGTATAATATTAACATAACATGTAAATATCTAGGATGATATTTTATTTCTTCACCTTTAAAAACTCTTTTTAATGTAATTTACAAAGTTACTGTTACCCCCACATACTGATATTTGTGTTGGTAATGTGTGTACAAGTCTCCATTATAGGCTTACTTGAATACATCCAAACTGAAGTTAAATTACATTCAATTAAAACAGGAAACTAAACATTTCAGGTAATAAAGGAAACATTAAACACAATGATAATGTATACATGTACGTAGACTCCATTTGCTTATGAATAGAGACATTTGTTTAGCCCTTTTGATTGGGGTGCAATAGGTATACATACAAATCATCAGAAATCTTCGGTTTTGACAAAAACAAAATGCTTCCTACATGTAGTCAGCTCTACTGTCCCAAACTGGATACATCCTTGAGATCTTTGAAGCATCAGCAACAGATATGGAATACATTATGGCATTTGATTGTAATGTTACTTCAGTTTGAAAGTATTCATGTATAATGGAGTCTTGTACACACATTACCAACACAAATATCAGTATGTGGGGGTAACAGTAACTTTGTAAATTACATTAAAAAGAGTTTTTAAAGGTGAAGAAATAAAATATCATCCTAGATATTTACATGTTATGTTAATATTATACTGACAATTAACATACATAAAAATAAAGTAAAAATATTATTCGTCTGGGGGTCAAAATCAAGGTTAAAGGAAAGGTCAAAGGTCATAGCACTTTAAATTGCTCCAATAATATTTTTGATACCATTTTTGAATTCCTCTTTGAATTTCCTTTTGAATGGTACCAGTTTAAAAAAAAATTAGTCAAACAGTTCAGGCGCATTGTGCCGCTGAAATGGAAGGTCACACCCATTTTTGCCAAAACGAATCAAAAAGGGCGGGCCATAGCTCGGAAACCGACGGACCGTTTACGCTAATTTTTTTTGTTTCATGGGAAGGTAATGTTAAACTTTATGTGTACCAAATTTGAGCAAATTCTGAGACGGAAGGGTGCAAAATTGCACTTTCATTGGGTGAATTGGCATGGAATGACCCAGTTAATTAACAGACAATTATGAAATTTCAACATTTTTTAAAACATGTACTTTGTTGCCCTACATGTGAGCTTTAATTTAAGACCAAATTCAGATATACAGCTTGTATACTTTTTAAGTAAATCAATAAACAAAATCATATTTGAGGAGCAGATGTCACAACTCCACCTTTTTAAGGGCCCAACTCAAAACGCATGGCCTTATACGTTTTGAAATGTTGGGCGTAGTCCGACAGTGGATTCGTTGAAGTTCCTTTTTATATTTCTCTTTTTTATTGTAAAAAATATTGAAAGAGTGGGTCTACGCTTAACCGTTTTTGAAGTCGAGTCTTGCAGTTTTTCTTGGGAAATGGGTCCAATTTGGTTATAATTGACACTAAATGACAGCGCGCACGACAAAGCGGTCTTTATCGGGAACAGCTGAATAGCGTTGTTCAGTTACGGATAACGCACTTCAGTCATCGCAACCGGGAGGCGGAGCTCCTCGCGATAGCTACCGGTAGCTAATCAGAGCGCCCAACAATCAAAATGCATTGTTCTCTATTTCTGTAAAAGCGGAATGGTAGACTTTTTTCCGTGAGTCAGTGTCAACTTCAGTCATTCATATTACTTCTTCTTCTTCTTCTTCTGTAATCTTCAATGGGCTCTGCAGCCTATCTCAAAGATGAAAAAATTACTTGCATGCACGTTATGAGGAGGAGTTGAAATCTGGTCAAAGGCCGGCCCGAACAATTTTTTGACAACCAAATACGTTTTATTATAAAAAAGAAAAAAGAGAAAGGGAACTAATCAACAAAAATGTTTGCTATTTTGTGTACGATTTTATAACGGGTTGCAGGTATTCTGTATTCAAATATTCAAATTGTAGTCTAAACTGAATTGCAAAGAAAAAGAAAAAAAAATTCAATATTTTTTATAAATTTCTGTTACTCTCCTAATTTTGAAGTACAAAAAATCTTGCCCCCTCTTAAAGAAAAAAAAACAACAAAAACAACCCAGCAATAAATCAGTTTCTTTGTTAACCGATTGAGGACAAAGCCCAAATATATTCCAGCTGTAGTCAATTGTAAATATGTTATAGCCAAATCAGCTCATCTCCAACAGATGAAAATTGAGAATTTAGCTAATTACAATAAACAACCATATTCATAAAGCTAGTTGTCAACTAATTTCATAGGGAACAGTACACAGTTAGGTGATAACCAGGCTTATGAAGGTTTTATGAATGTGGGCCCTGGTGCATATCATAGTTGGATTTGCATCGTCGCACATCCATGACATCATTTTCATTGTGCCTAAATTATAAGATGGCAAAAATTTGAGCTTAATTCATACAATCTCTTTTCAGCATTTGTCTAAAATGAAGCGACAATAATTTTCCTATAATAATTTTATCAAGTAAATTCTTTCAATTTTCACATTTGTTCCTTTCTTTTATTGTAGGTTGATGTCTACCTATCAAAGGAATTAGCAGATAACCTGTACTGTTTTCAGGTAACAAATTAGGAGTAGCAAAACATTTTCATTTGATACTGTAGCCACGATTTAATTTGAACACAACACCAAAGACCTTTTTTGGCTCAAAGCTATAATGTAATTTGTATCAGACTATTTCCTGTGTATGTTTTACATTATTTTTTATAATATCCATATCCCATCCTAGTTTGTGCCATGTACTTATATTATGTTTGTGTTTAAGTTGTTAAATATTTACTCTGATAAAAATATTGTACAATTCAGCCTTGTGGCTTTGATGCATGTTTCTTAAAAAAAAAAAAACTCACTGTTATTATTATGATGTTTGCTTGCTTTGGCAGTATCCAGTCCGTCCTAGTCACATGACCTATGATGACTTTGAGTACACGTCAGCTCGGATCAAACCAAAACAGAAAAAGGTAAATTCAAGGCCATCTTTGAGATGGCACCTGTTGAATGTATGGACGGCCAAAAAGGCCAAATGTAATAACGTTAAAAATGAACAGATAGTGATAGAAATAAGGTTAACTACACAATTTAAGGGTGACACGACATTCGTTCCTGCGACAACTTCTCCAGGCGTTATTTCATCAAAGATGTAGGTTAGGTTGTAATAAGGCTTTATGTTAGGTTTAGAGTTAGGTTTTGGGTAGGGTAAGTCAGGGTTGAAGTTAGTCATTTGATTAGTGTATGGAATTTCCAGCAGAGGGATTGTCGCCGGAGCAAATGTGATGGAATCCAATTTCAGATAACTACGGTAATGAAGCAACTTTAGCCAATAACGATAATGTAGGAAAAAAAGACAACTAGAGAGTATAAAAGTGCAGAATTATACAACCATAAAGATAAAGATAACGACTGAAATCGAGTGAACCATTAATTTTTTTTTCTTGTTTGCTTTTGTTTTACAGTAATCTCTGTAATTTCTATATGCTTCATAAGTAATTTTGCTATTGTGGATCAATGTTGCTTCAATTATCTGATCCTAAAAATAACTTAAATCATAAAACAACAAAATATTTGTTATTCCCAAACAGTTGGAGCTAGAGTTGTCTCTTGACACACAGACTGATCACTATGCCAGAGGGAAAGGGGAGCAGATCGCCCTCAATGTTGACGGAATGAACAGTACAGAGAACAGGTCTTTTATGAGGTAATGATCCTGGTAAATCTTCATTTGGTAGTATCATTGGCCGGTATTCTCGAAGCGTGACTAACTTAGTACCCCTACTAAGTTAGTAGGGGTACTAACTAATCAGGCTACTAACTTAGTAGGCCTACTAAGTTAGTGAGCTATTCACGAAACCCCTACTAGTTAGTAGGCCTACTAAAGTTAGTAGCCCTACTAACTTAATCCCCTCCTTACTACGCATGCGCAGTTCATATCTACCGCAGATCTAGGGCATTGTGACATCACTGTGCATAATTAACATAAATTACGCGCTTTAGCTGTGCGCTCTCTACGTTTGTTGGTATAATTTATGTTGAATGCTTGCGATCGGCTTTGCATGGGCGTTGTTTTGGGGAATTAATTCTTTTAGCAAATGTTTGGCAACTTAAAACCTACCTGGCCTTGTTCTCGAGATTGGGAGAATTGATGAGACTAACATCTTGGATGTTATCACAGTAAAATAAATCATAACTATTAATAACTTTAATCATTTAACAGTTTCATATCAAACTTTGGAAAAACATCTTCTTCCCTGCTCGATATTAGAGTTGGAAAGGTTGACTGACCCGTAAATTCTGTCTTTGGAAATTAACTGATTTATCCATCAAATTTAACAGTGAACTAAAACAAATGGTTATCTTGTAGAATATTTTTAAACACAGATGATTAGACCACTGATTTGTAAATGATCAAATCAGCATTTTATTTTTCAAATGTAGGCCTATTTTGTAAATGTATTTCATTGTGCAGTTTGGTGCTTGTAGGTTATCGCTTTTTATGTCTTATGTATCGTGGGGAAACCCCCGTTTTATCTTTATGGAGGCGCCATATCATTTTGAAATGAGAGAAATGGTGGGTGGTGGTTTTTAACGAAGACTTCTATTAAAAAAGAAAAGAGCAAAATATGATTCTTTATAACTCACACTTGTAGACTTGTTTATTTTTATTTTATTTTAAATGGGTCTTCGAATAGTGTTAGGGCAGACGCAGATCCAGGAAGCAATGGCGGGCCTGCACCCTTAACCAATAATAAAGAAAAAAAGTGCCTAACATCAGAAATTTTGGGGCCTTTGCCCCTCCCCCTTTCAATGGAAAAAAAATCTAGATGAATTACCTAGAATGCTTCAGACTACCCCCCCCAACATTTCTGGATGCGCGACTGATAGACCTATATTAATAATTTTTAATTATAATATATGAAGAGTACGGGACTTAATTTCTCTCCCTCACACACACTCGTCTTTTTCCTCGCTACTCTCTCTCTCTATCTCTCTCTCTTGGTCATGACACTGCTCATTCCATCTTTGTAGCCCATATATCTTCGCCATAAACTCAATTTATAATTAAATACAACTCGTGATCTATCTTTTAACATACTAGGCTTATTGATTAAAGCAGTACCCTTCAACAATTATCTCTTAAAATCTCATCTGCCCCCCCCCTCCCTCGCTGGCCCTCTCACACTCTCTCAGAAGCGTCGATTCTCTTCGAGAATTCAAAGGACGGGGGGGGGGGGGGGAGGTGAGCCATTGTTCACACACAATGGCTCGCCCCCACCCCCATGCTTTGAATTCTCGAAGCAAATTGACGCCTCTGCTCTCTCTCTCTGTCCCACGTTTTAAATTATCTCCTTGTACAGTATATGATAACAGTGAAATACAATCCACTCGTGTCATATGGAGGTGCCAGGACGGTTTTAGCACAATTTACTTATGGATAATTACCCCGGACAACTATGCCCATCTTGAAATCTACCCCCTAACTCTACAACTAATCCTTTATTTCTGGGGTAGTTGTCCTGGGGAGTAATTGTCCAGGGGTAATTGTCCTGATACAGGACCCAGCAAATTACATCCTTGTAATTAGATCTCTCCAAACACAGACACATGTTTCATGTTTAAAATCAAGAGTGGAGTAGATTCCTTTATTTCTTTTCACAACAGGAGTGTACTTTGCATCTATCGATAACTAAAAAAAAAATAAAGAAATAAATAAAATAAATAGATAAATAAATAAATAAATACAATAAATAAATAAAACAAAAATGGGATACCAGATGACAGAAGGATGGTGTACTATCCAATGGCGGATGCAAAAATATGTTTATCTTCCCCACCCTGCTCACTTGTGGGTCAAAATAGGTATGTAAATAATCATGAAACAATGTCCAATTAACGTGTGTCCCTCTCCAATTTTCCATCTTACTCCAAATCTTGAATCCGCAACTGATAATAGTATAGATAACTAGGAATCAAATATCCATGAAAGGAAGAAAACATCTTTTACAGTTTGATTTCAAATGTAATTTGTAAAATTATCTAATAGTAATTTATGTTTAGCAATTAGGGGAAAATTTAATTCTTTTATTTGGGGTAAGAATACTTGTAAGAATCACATTCACATCTCATTTCCGATATAATTTTGTTGAAATGTCTGTATATTCTACCAAAAAATAGTATCACTGTGAAATTTGTCGTCAAGATTTTAACATTCTTTTGTTCATGTACTTCATAATAAATAAAACTAATCTAGAAGCCGCTTCATAGCTTGGAATTATATGTTCTCTCCAGATCCAGTATCCATTTTGTAAAGACTGGCTGATACGTCAAGCATCTTCCTTGTGAATCTGTAAATAGAGAAACAGACAATACCTCAGTGTTAGGAGAAAATCATTTAAATTCCATAAACATTTATATTTGTTTATAAGGACCACACTAACAATATTAATCCAGAGAATGTATTTATTTGTTTTCTTTTTTGAAACAATGAAAGGATGGCAAGGCGGAGCACAAGGGGCGCCCACCCCCTCTCATTATTTTGGAATCACACATAGCGCATACTTGTTAATAGTTAGGCCTATATCGTAAAAAAAAAAATCGCCTTCTGCCTCTCACCATACTTTTCCTGTGCCCCTTCTAGTTTCCAAATCCTTGGACCCCCCCCCCTCCACTGTAAGTAGGCCTAATGTTTACAGCTTAATCTAGTAATTGTGTTTTTTAAAACTAGTATTGTATGCTGGTAAATAATAACAACAAATTCCATTTTACATTTCCATTTACGTGGCTGCACAAATTTATAGCAGTTATGAGATTCATATTCACCAAATGCTGAAAAGAATTTAAATATAGGCTACATGTATGCAACATTCCTAAATACATGTTGTTGATGTCCACTTCCCTCACCTGACATAGAGATATCTGTAGCCTATGCTTATACAGGAAGTGAATCCTTACTAATTATCTATTAAGAAAAAAAACACAACAAAACAAAAGCAAAAACAAACTTACCGAATAAATCTCATCTCAGCAATGATTTGGATATGTGGATGAAGTGCCAATAGTCTTGAGTAAGCCTTTCCAGTTCCTGTCTTATTGCTCCTCATGGAAGTTTCCTTTGAAACCTGAACCAAATTTTTTGACAGAAAATAAATTTTTGTTGGAACAGAGTCTCATATAAACATAAATTCCAATAGCTTTAATCTTGTCAGAATGTCAACCCTTTCCAAATGACATCGCACAATTTTGGAAACACAACATGGAAATTAGAAATTTAACAAAAATTGACGTGCCAAGAATCACATTACATCCAAATTCATTAGGAAGTAACCTTAATTATTTGGTATCAAAACAATTTCCATTTTTCACTAACATTTCCATGACATGCCACAAATTTATAACAGTTATGAGCTTTCATCCACCAAATGCTGAAAAGAATTTAAAATGTAGGCTGCAACATGTAGGCCTATGCAACATTCCAAATTACATAATGTCCACTTTCCTCACCTGACAGAGAGATCTGTATGCTAATACAGGAAGTGAATCTTACTAATTATCAAAAAAAAAAAAAAAAAAAACAACAGGACAAAATAAAAGCAAAAACAAACTTACCGACTGTATAAAATCTCTGCTCAGTAATGATTTGAATATGTGGTTGAAGTGCCAATAGTCTTGATGAGCCTATCCAGTTCCTGTCTTACAATATTTGCTCATCAAGGAAGTTTCCTTTGAAAACCTGTAACCAAATTTTTGACAGAGAAAGAAATATTAAAAATTGCAGTTGAACAGAGTGACTCCTCCTTTAAACATAAAACTGCAATAGCTTAATCTTGTCGAACCTTTCCAAATGACATGCTAGCTACCACTTTAGAAAAGCAAAATGGGAATTAGAAATTGAACAAAATCAAATGTACTAATAATCATATTAGACCCCTACATCCAAATTATTAGGAAAGTATATCCTAACCTTAATTATTTGGGCCCTTAGGGACGAACTCGATCATTAAATTTTACATAATAAGACAAACAAAACTGATGTTTAAGCCTATGAGGGTACATGGAATCCAGGAAACCCCCAAAAAAAAACACAAACAACAACAACAAACAAACACAACAAACAAACAAACAAACAAAACAAACAAACAAACAAACAAACACAAAAAACAAACAAACAACAAACAAACAAACAACAAAACAACAAACAAAACAACAAAAAAAAGAATAAAAAAAAAACAACACAACCAACAAACAAACACAAACAAATAAACAACACACACACACACACACTATTTTGAACTTTAGAGTACTTTCGCCTTTTGGGATACCATAACAAATGTCCCCGTGCACTTAGTGTTTGTAATATATTTTAAATAGGGTCTAACGCTAGATCTAGATCTAATAATATCATTTGGGCGTTCCCCCCACCACCCCCCCCCCCCCGGACCAAATAAAAAATAGATTTTAACAGTTAGGCCGAGAGGAAATCTGTTATTTGTTAGATCTCAGGAGTAGGGATCTAATGTAAGATCTATCGAGTAGACCCTAGAATAGATCTAGATCTAGTCCTAGGCCTAGATCTATTCATTTTTGGATCTAGAAGACTAGATAGGCCTAGATCTAACGTTGGATCCAGATCTAACTTAGAATCTAGATAGATTCTAACGTTAGATCTGCTCAGAATCTAACATAGGCCTAAAAACAAACTGAACTGGATTCTGAACACAAGACCAGGATGGGAAAATATAGATCTACCTTATCCTTAAGAGTAATTTGGTCTACAGCTAGCAAAACAAGCTCTGCGCGTGATGTAGACTAACGTTAAATCAGGTCTTACCAGGTCTTAAAACCAGGTCTTACGATCGTTCGTGAAACAACAAAAGAGTTTTGTCTTGGAAGAGTGATCAAAGAACTAACAGTTAGGCCTAGGTCTATCTTCGGTTTCTTAAGCTAGCTTATGAAATAAAAACACATCCAGTGGACACTATAGTTTCCAAACATAAGAGTATATTGTTAATTTTCGGGTTAAAATTACAGTGCAAAATCCATAACAAATAGTCTCCGGAAATCGGTGTAGTCGAGTCCTTCACAACCCATGCGTAAATCTGAACAGGTGGACTATTGTTGCGATGGTTAAAAAATGTCACAATAATTGACGTTTTAACACGGTCAGGTTGAATCTTACTGAATATAATTTATTTCCATTGTAAAACTACCGTGTCTCAATAGTTCCGTAATGAATCAAAATACATAAAATATCATACTCAACAAAAAAGTGAAATTACCGCATCGGAATCAACGTCAGACGATAAGTTAAACTACCCCTCTGAGCTGACTAAATATTGGGCGAATTTAGTGCATCGATGACGTATTTAGTAGGCCTACTAACTTTAATCACCTCTTCGAATAGCTAACTAACTTTAGTTAACGTATATTTCTACGCAGAGGGATTAAGTTAGTACCCCTACTAAAGTTAGTGAGCTCATGACGTATTTAATCACCCTCACTATCTCAACTTGAGTTAGTTACCCTTTGTGAATAGCAAGGGTAACTAAATACGTATTTAGTAGGCCTACTAACTTTAGTCACGCTTCGAGAATACCGGCCTTTATATTTAACTTTTTTTGTGTGTGTTCTCAAGTATCTAATATTATCTTATGGTTATGGAAACAGAAATTATCTGTGTGTTCTTTTCATTTTGTGCAAGAGCCTAGCTTAAGGCCAAGTAATAATTAGTTAACATGCACTTAGAAACACCAAATAGGATTAAACACTAGATACATGTAAATGTTACTATCTATTATTCATAGTAACAAGATAAAACCTGTGAAAATTTGTAAAAATAAATTATTAAAAAATTCAGTTTATCATTTATACAGATTCCTATTATAGTTTTTTAAAGCAAAACATCTTGTTTTCATTAATTTTCTGCAGCAATGTGATGGACCGTCAGATGTTAACTTCTACCAACGCAGTGGATTCCATGGCTAAATATGCTGTAGGGGTCTTGAAAGGAGGTAAGACATCAATTTTTTTACTCTTTTCGTCCTCAAATTGGCAACAGTTATATTTAAATTTTATTCTTACATTATTTCCAGAAAATCAAATTTGCATTCAATCAATCTATTAAACTGATTTTTTTTCTTAAATGAAACAAAAATATTTCAGTTGTACCCGAGAGTACTGTTTTTCCTACATTTCCACACGGTCATTTGGATAAGTTTCACATGGGGCATACATGTAGAATAGATACTACAGTTTTTTTGGTAGATTCAAAACCCATCATTCATTAACATTATATTACATAACACCTGGAAAGATCCTTGTCATTTGACTGTTTGAATGTCACATACCAAGCTATGAGTACCAGAACTCCAGAATATCTTGGATTGTTATAAAAATGTTAAAGGTAGTGCACAGTTTTGGTAAAAATTGAAAGGGGTTGAAATACAAATTTTCTTTGTTTGATGATTTTTGGATACACATAAAAGGTAATATCACGACTTTAAAAAGTTTGCTCCTAAATACCTGAATTTTTGAGAAATCAAATTAATCACGTATTGATTTGGAAGATTTATCAGTTAGACAGTTATCGCAGATTGTCCATGTAGTTGTCCATTTATGGCTTCCGAAAGCTATCTGAATAATTTTGTCAAGGATTAGCCTTAGATTATGTAAATGCAACAAGGAAAAGACATTTCTACGAAATCTATGACCATGGCCAACACCATATCGTCTGTTGAGAAAGAAGGGCGCTATACTTTACTTTGCTGTACAAAGTCAATGGTAATAGCGCCCTTCTGGTTCTCAATGGAACATCCTTGATCTATAATAGTGCCCTTCTGGCTCTCAGCTGATGATATATTATCTTTTTATATCAATGCCCTTCATTCTTTGGAAACCAAAGCAAGGTAACAGAAAATGTAATGTAATTTTTAATGTACTTAAAAAAGATACTGGACTTTTAGCAACCTGGAATTACAAACAGTCATGCAAGATAGATTTGTTTGGAGGAATTATGTTCATGGAGCCCGTAATGGCATAGGCTAAATGCTATTCTGCTCTCGATCTAGTAGTAGTAATATCAATTCTCAATTGAATTGTATTTGATAGGTGAGCTGCATCTGACACCCCTGCACAGCATCGTCCAGCTTAGACCAAGCTTTGAGTACCTGGATAAAGCAGACAGCAAGATCAAGCAGGAACAGAAGATGGACGTCGATGGTAAGTTGGTACCAGTGGGCTTAGACCAACTGAACTCTGCTATTGACTGGATGGGTGTTATGCTTCACTGACCTAGGCCTCTGGGTGCCATATTGGGACCATCATGCTTATGGCTAATCACAGAATAGCACTCTATTCAAGAGATTCGCGATCTACTATATGGCGCATTTGGGTTTTTTATCAAAGAACCGTCCCTGGTGTATTCAACTACAAAAGTTTACCAATAAATAATGGTATCAAAAGGTGTGGGGAGGGTAGCTTTGCCATTAAATATGAAAAAAAAAAAAAGAGTTATTAACCATTAGTATACAGAATTCTGTATTTCACATGGTGTATCATTTCTCCTGACACACCCTGTACTGCATACCCAGGAGAATTGCCTGACTGACCTAAACTGGTATGTTAAAAATATAATTTTTATGATACTCTCTGGTCGGCCATTTATAAGGGTAGTTCCTCTCTGGCTGCTACCCCAGTATTGTATTGTAACTAATTAAGTTCTTTTTCTTTGTATCATCCTAGATGCATATACATGTATATTTATAACACGCATTTTGTCATTATTATTATGTTTTTGAAAAAAAAAAGATTGCTGTTGCTATTGTTTTTTAAATTTTCTTAGCTGCAGACTCCCAGGATGAGGAAGAGGTCAAGCCGGTCACCGTTCAGATGGTCAGACACGAGACTGACCAAGCCAAGGCCAGACGTCTTGCCTCCTATGAGTACCATGCCAAGAAGATGGCTGAAGAACAGTGGATCCACATCCATCATAGACCTATTGATGTGAGTATTCCAGAGGAGGTTCCAGGACAACGACCCCCTGGAAAATTGCCCTCGAACTAATTTTTACCACCTAACCCTAACCCTATTTCTAGGGGGTAGTTGTCCTCAGGATAATTGTCAGGGTTGTGAGAGTTCAGCTTATTTTAGCTTTCATCTGTTCAAAAGTATAGGAGCTCTTTCATTTTCATTTTTTGTTTAAGTTTTTTTCAGCATTTTCAGCTCCCTTGAATCGTTGAGGGGATAGTTGTCCTTATACGACTAGAGTCCCTTTATATACAGAGTAGCGACAACTCGTGATTTGAACGTCATGTTGGGGCCAACATTCTATTGAGGTTCCATGCGCCACTGCATTTTGTCAATGACCCGCCATTTTGGGGCCAGAAAAAGCGGATCAAATTGGATGTGTCATGTCGCAACTCTCTACATAAAGGAACTCTAGATACGACCGGAGGACAATGTAAATTCAGCCTTGTCTTTGTCGAACTCTCATAAGTCAAATAATTGCCTAAGTCAAATGTTCTTTCAAATCATCTTCTCTCTTAATATTCTAATATTAATCCCTTCATGAGTCCAGTTTTCCCCAAGTCTAAGCTATTTCGTCAGTCCCAACACATTCGACTGAGCAAATTTCACTGTAGGTCCTTATGTGGGGGATTTATTTATTTTTTCTTCAAAATTTGGCTTGGATGAATGTACATGTAGATAGATGTAGAGGAAACATTTATAAGTAAAAGTTTGAGCAAAATCATATAAAGAAGGATAAATTATTTAAAAGTGGAAATCACTAAAATACAGTATTAATAGATATTTTCTAATGGAGATCTTCCCATCAACAGTGCAAAAATGGCGTGTGCCTTTGCTTTGAAGGGTACCATCCTGTAATCTCAAGATTGTCTGGTCTCGGTCTCTGTTGAAGATATGATACTAGAGACAAGCTATATGTACTGTAAACCTAGGGTTAGTTTAGAAGTAGTGGCATCAATAGCTTTCAAAAAATTGTCAATAGGATAAAGTATAACTTTCAAAAAATTGTTCATAGGATATTTTTATACCCAAGAAAAGATTGACTTTGGACTCTTTGAATTGGTAGGAAGAATTTTTTTGCAAGAACTAGGCCCGTTTATTGATCGAACATGATTTAAGTAGCGGCTTTGAGTAAGTAGCCTATTTGGTTTTCTTTTCTTTGCAGGATGTGCGATCAGAAAGGGAAAGAGATCACTTATACTGCCAGGCAATGGACAGTGAGATCAACCAGCTCTCCCTGCCACCAAAGTAAGATTTATTCATCTCTCTATCTCCAAACCCTGTCTGGGTTCATAAAATTGACTGAAATGTCCTTTGCAGTTCCCAGAGGGGTGTCTAAGGAAATACCAAAGCAATTTTGCATGTTGAAAATATGTATTATGTTTGTTGATTATCATTGGTTAACATTTAAAAAGGTTTAAGCCAGTTTCTCTCATTTTTTAATTCTATAACCAGAGCCCAGTATTGGCCTCAATGTATGACTTCTAAAGTATTTAATAACTTTGAACATGTATCATGATGATGAAATGATAATTATATAATAAATTTTTAATTAAAAAAAAAAAATGTTCTCTTAAAGTGACAATTCATTGTTATCAAAATTTTCTTTCAGATTTGTAGGTCTACTGAAGTTTCATTATGTGTTACACTGCAATTTAGTTCACATTTTTTGTTCTCTGTTTTATACTTTTAGAGATTATTTATCATCGCTGATTCCGGAGATGGAAGAGGACGCCCTCGCCAAGCCAAATATGCCAGTCAACATTCTTTCTATGTCACAACTCAAGACCATGTCATTGCCAGACCAAGTCAGAGCTCTACTAATCAATGGTAAAACATTAGTTTAAATCTTTAATAATAATAATAATAATACATATGATTTGTAATGCGCCAAATCCATTCTGCGAAGTGCTTGAGGCGTAATAATAATTGACAGTGAAATCTAAATTCATTTATTCACTCACCAAACTGAATTAGCCAGTCAACATCCTATCTATGTCACAACTCGTTGCCAGACCAAATCATAGCTCTCCTTATCAATGGTAAAAAAAAAATATTTCAGTTTTCATCCCAATTAATAATAAATGGCAGTGAAATTAAAATAATCATGTTGATTAATGATGTTGGTAATTGCCTTAAAGGTAGTGTCATCCTTTTTCACAAATTGCGAAAACTAATGCAACTTGGCATAGCTTTAGAATATGATCAACCTATACTGTCTATTCAATCTTAATGTCATAGGTTGCCTAGATTAGTAATATGAAACGAAAATCTGACTACCAATCTTGACCAGCTCTCCATCAACATCGTTGATATTACAGCGCGTGTAGCACGGACCACACAGCAATATACACATGGCGCATCAGCGTGCATTATTCTCTGCGCTAACGGTCAGCGGTTCGCACCGTACGGTATATTTTTCGAGGATTCAAAAAAAATAGGAATGAATTTTGATAATCGCAATATAATGACAAACATACACATTTGAGCTTAATCATGTTGTGGGAAGATATAGTCATTAGTATACTACTATATCCTCTCAAAAACTAGAAATTCAATATTTTTGCCTGCAAAAGGATGACACTACCTTTAAAACAGGTTTGAATTAAGATTTTTTTTTAAAGAAGACCAACACTGAGCAGGATTTTGCAATACTTTTACTTCATGTGCAAATGTAGTTCACTTGGAGAATTTACACTAGCTATTCAGTATCAAAATAGGGTTTCTATATTCCTTCTAATTTCCCAAAGGAAGCAAAATAAATCAAAATATAATACAATGCACAGATTTGTCAAAAAAATGAATAATTTAATCTAATTTGATATAATTGTGTTTTAAATGTTTATCTTTTGCAGCCAAAGTGATCCGTTTCTCTCAGCTCATGACCATTCTACCAGGGACCCATGATCAGGTGTCTGTCCTTCGAGCTCTTCAGATGGTAGCCCTGCTGGTCCAGGGCTGCTGGGTCGTTAAGAGGTCAGTAGATGATAGCTTATCCTTCCCCTTTCTCTCTCTCTCTCTCCGTCTCTCCCTTTTTCTCTCTGCCGTTGAGCTCTTCAGATAGTAGCCCTGCTGGTCCAGGGCTGCTGGGTCGTCAAGAGGTCAGTAGATGATAGCTTATGCTTTCCCTGTCTATCTTTTCTCTCTCTCTCTCCCTCTTTCTCTCTGCCGTTGAGCTCTTCAGATGGTAGCCTTGCGGGTCCAGGGCTGCTGGGTCGTTAAGAGGTCAGTAGATGATAGCTTATCCTTCCCCTTTCTCTCTCTCTCTCTCCGTCTCTCCCTTTTTCTCTCTGCCGTTGAGCTCTTCAGATGGTAGCCCTGCTGGTCCAGGGCTGCTGGGTCGTCAAGACGTCAGTAGATGATAGCTTATGCTTCCCCTGTCTATCTTTTCTCCCTCTCTCTCCCTCTTTCTCTCTGCCGTTGCGCTCTTCAGATGGTAGCCTTGCGGGTCCAGGGCTGCTGGGTCGTCAAGAGATGGGTAATTCTCGCGTTTCATAATATATCAACATTCATCATTATAAAATGCCTAATTTTCCTTGTGGGTCAAAAGAAATACTAAATTACAGAATGGCTAGCCATGCATCCGGTAAATTTGCCATGCATAAGTTTTTACCGGACACATGGCTAGCCATGCATCTGGTAAATTTGCCAGGAGTCGGAAGTTACTATGCATGACAAATTTACCGGATGCATGGTTAGCCATGCGTCTAGTAAAAACTTATGCATGGTTGTAAAAAAAAAAAAAATTTCGTCAAAAACTTCCACCATTCTATAAAACAAATGATACACAGGTTTGTTTGTGCATCGGTAGGACTAGTGAGCATGCAGTAACTATGGAAACTAGTCTAAACCCACTCGGCTGCGCCTCGTTGGTTTAACAGTTCCATAGTTACCTTATGCTCACAAAACCTACCGATCCTCGCATCTGTGCATCATTTGTATACTGAACGATGAATCACAAGGACAGAGATTAATGAGGATAATTCAGCAAAAATAAAGGTGTAATCCTAAAACTGTAGTGTTAATTGAGTGCTTAATTCATGATGTTGAGTACGTTTTTCGACTAATCTCTCAGGATTGAAGTGGAAGAGTGCCAATAATATCACCATGAGGACGCAACTTGCACACATGTATTATTAAATGCACAAATTGACATCCTTTGCTCAATGTGTGCTGTTTTGATTAATGTACCGAGTGTGCAGCAAATTCATTTTTATCTTTTATCTATTTCATTTCCAGAAACATTAAAATGACAAGTATAACAAGAGGCAAAAGCATTATAGAAAATAGGAAGATGGAGTACAATAGATACAATAAAGAAAGAAAAGACCTTTTGTTCTCTGACAAGAGAAATTGGCAGGAGTAAAACCCTTGCAAAAATACATACTTTTACAATAATATTCAAGTTTGTTCTGTTTTTCTTCCCTTGCTCTCTTACTAGTGAGGTGTTATACCCTAAGGATACATGCAGTCCTATCAGTGGAGTATCTGCCGAGATCCTATGCCGAGGTCGAGACTATGTGGTAAGATATCCCCCTCTTCTCCTCAAATATGTGACCCGCCATCTCGAGACCACCAATAAGTCACTACAATTCATCCCTTTCTTCTCCTACAATGAATGTGAGATGTTACTTTCTTTAATAACTTGTTGTATAGTAGAATCATTGAAACTGCAAAACAAAATAATTCAACTTCAGTATAGCCTACATACTTTGGTCAAATTTAGGGAAAGAGAAATGAACAATTCCAGAGCCAAACCCTTAGCTGGTAGTGGACAAGATTTTTTACCTTTTTTACCTGAAAAAGCAACAAGAAAGGTGTAAGAAATGTGCAAGAAAAAGTTCAAATTTTTCAAAGAAATCCAGTCAGGTAGCTGGAAACCTCAGAGAAACAATTGGTCTTTCAATAATTTATCACAGTCTACGCCCATTATAAGAATTGCTCAAGGACGTGGGTTGCAATAGCCTTGTTATAAAGTCTTGTTCCATCTCTACTTGTAATGGGAGTGGACTATTTGTCGGTTGTACTCATATCTGAAACAATATTTGTCATTTCAATTTAGATGTGGAGATTCACCCAGAGTAGATGTGTGGTGAGGAAAGAGGTAGCGTCGGTCACAAAGGTAAGGACCAGAACAAAATCTTGAAAGAATGGTCTTATATTTACAATAATGAAAATAAGCTCTTGTGAATGTACTTATACATTACATTCCATTTTTTTAAATTTTGTACTGTGCCATTATGGTGTCAAGCTTTGTAAAGTATTCACAAAACCAAAGGTATTAAACAGAACAAAATCTTGAAGGAATGGTCGTATATTGACAATAATTCAATAATTTTTGACACTCCATGTGCTACATTTTTACCATGCCAGCTTTAGCATGGCTGCCTTTATGTAAGGTACTAATGCTAGCAAGGTACCTCGATAATTCACCTGGGTCATGTGTATTATAAATATTGATTAATATCTTGCCAAAGATTGTTAGTGAAATGGCTTGGAATTAAATTGAACTCCAGTGAATACCATTTGTTGGCAGTTTTCAGTTCAATGCTCTCTGAGTATTTGGAATAAGATTATACAGTGTTATTCCGAGTCGACATTCACATTTTGTTTGATATATTTGGGCCCTATAAGAGAGAGTGATGATCAATTGCAAATCATTAGTAACCAGTCAGGATCGTTGTTGCATAAACTTCTCATATAAAAGTCTCACTGTTAACCAATCAGAATGGTTGTTTGAAATATGCAATTGATCGTAAACTCTTAATGTTAGTTACAATCATACTTATAGAAATAGAAATATTTTTTAAATTTCTCTTAAATATTATTCCAGTTGCAAGCAGAAGATACGAAAGAGATTCTGGAGCAGATGGCCAAACCCAAGGTCAACCTCGGCTGGGAGTTCCTCTACGACTTTGACAGGGACTTCGTTGACCGCCACTCAGAAGTATATCAACGACAGCTGATGCTTTGGCAGGCCAAGCTACAGCAGTGAGTTTTATCATGTCAAGTCTTACAAATAAGATTCAAATTTGTTCTTTTTGTTGATAGAACAGCAATGATAATTCCCCTTTTTCATTAATAATGATATTTCTTTTTTAATGACTTTATCAAAGAATTTTGTTCATTTTTCAAATAATAAATTTTCAAATTTTTAATCAGTGATACAGTTGATGAAGTTTTACTTTGTCAGAAATAATTACACATTGTACTGATACTGCATTTTAATGCTTACTTCAATCTTTGTTTTTGCAGAATTTCCAAGATCTTGAAAATTCCAAAACATGAAACAGAGAAAAAAGGCAAAGGTAAAAATGAAGGTAAGTGCAAAAAAAAAAAGTTTTACAAAATCATTGTGACTTGTGAATTAAATTTGTTTCTTTTTATTATTTTTATTTTTAGTGTTTTTTGGGTCATATATATATCCTTGTTTTTGGCATTTTTATTTATGTTATTCCATGAGGATAAGATAAGATGATGTCACTTGTTAAATGAGGTAGTTCCACACTAGTCTGCATGCACATATTTGTACCCATTGCCTATTCCATAGAGCACAGGTTTTCTACTAGTTAAAAAAATTTTGGTGACTCGAAGAGTAAATAACTGAGGGCAGATTATCAGTGACAATTGAATAGTAATGCTAATGGTAAGTCACATAATTACCTCTGTAGAATTCCATACCATTGATTTTTATCCGACATCATACAATAATAAGTTGCTGAAGCTAACGAAAAGATGGAAATCTCTATAACGTTACCTTCTTTAATCGAATGATTTGTTTCTACATGCAGTTGAAATAATTTCTGGTGCTGAGCGGGTTAAGACGGCACGTAGTCGAGCCCGGAGCAAGTCCTCCTCTATGTCCGACTCTAGTCCGACCAAGTCGACGCAGAATATGGACACATCTAATCATGTCATAGACCTGGACACTTTCACCCCATCCCAACAACCTTCGCGCATACCCACCATGGCGTCTCTAGAGGGCGGTACCACCCATCGCACAAACTCAACCAGCGAGGGCGGTAGCAGCAGCAGAAGTCGAAGACGTTCCAACTCAACGAGCAATACCAGTAACGGTGCCGGGATGAGCGACGGTGGTGGGGATTTGAAAAGTGAACTGAGAACTTTCCTAGGGGAAGTCTTCCAGGAGCATGCTATTGTAAGCGTCACTCAGATGAGGAAGATGCTGATGGGGAGATTGACCGAATGCCCTCCAGGTCATGTGTTGGGTTCAGGTGTCACTGATCAGCTGTTGGAAGAATGTGCCGTGGACGTTGGTGGAACCCTGCTGCAAGTTGCAGTGAGTGTAACAGTTCTTTTCTCTGAGAAATAAGTATTATCTTGTGAGAGCCAGACGGGTGTTTAGTAGTGGATTACTCTCTTTCTTGCAGTCAACAGATGATACTAGATCCTTGTGAATGATGTTGGTGATGATGATGGAGATGATCGTGGTTAAGATGATGATGAGGACGATAATGATAACGATGTAAAGGATAAAGATGATTATGATGATAACCATTGTAATATTGATGTAATTATCATAATCATGGTGATGATGATAATGATGATGATAGTGATGATGATGGTGGTGATTATGATGGTGATGATGATGAGGACAATGATAAGGATAACGATGATTATGATGATGATGATGATGATTAAAATATTGATGTGATGATCATATTGATGGTGAAGATGATGATGATGGTCATGGTGATGATGATGATGATGATGATGATGATGATGATGATGATGATGATGATGATGATGACAATATTGATGTGATGGTCATATCAATAGTGAAGATGATGATGAAGATGAGGATGATTATGATGATGATGGTGATGATGATGATGATTATGATGATGATGATGACCGTAGTGATATTGATGGTCATATTGATGGTGATGGTGAAGATGATGATAATGATGAGGATAATGATGATGATCATCATCATTCTAATGATGAGGAATGTCATGCTAATTATTAAGAGAAGAATATGATGGTTGGGAGGATAATGGTTCTGATAATGATGAAGATATTGTTGGGTTACGAAGAAGATGTTGATGATGATGGTGGTGGTATAAGTCATGGTTATTGTGTTAGTGGCTTTTTCTGGAGTTGATGATACTACAGTAGTAACCCAACATTTTCTCATATATGTACCACAGTGGCCACCTCAATACAATGATGTTCCAGATAATGATGATGATGATGATGATGATGAAGATGATGATAAAGATAATGATGATGATGACCATCATACTAATGATGAGGAATGCCATGCTCATTAAGAGAAGAATATGATGGTTTGGAGGATAATGGCTAGGCTGTTGATAATGATGAAGATATTGTTGGGTTACGAAAGAAAATGATGATGATGGTGCCGGTGTATGTCATGGTTGTTGTGTTGTGGCTTTTTCTGGAGTTGATGATAATACAGTAGTAACCCAACATTTTCTCATATATTTACCACAGTGGCCACCTCAATACAATGATGTTCCAGATAATGATGATGATGATGATGATGATGAGGATGATGATGAGGATAATGATGATGATGACCATCATGATAATGATGGGGAATACCATGCTAATTTAAAGAGAAGAATATGATGGTTGGGAGGATAATGGTTAAGATGTTGATGATGATGAAGGTATCGTTGGGTTACGAAGAAAATGATGATGATGGTGCTGGTGTATGTCATGGTTGTTGTGTTGTGGCTTTTTCTGGAGTTGATGATAATACAGTAGTAACCCAACATTTTCTCATATATTTACCACAGTGGCCACCTCAATACAATGATGTTCCAGATAAGAGATTATTCTGTAAAACAGCTCTTGGAGAAGCACAACAGGACAAGGTAATATATTATTGTATATGTGCTTTGATTGGCTAGATAAGCATCACATGACCTACCTTTTATTTGTTATAGTGTCCAATTGGACAATATATTAATTAGAAAACCCGTGTTAAATGAATGGGGGTGAGTCAATCAATTCTATTGTTTAGCCTTATTGCGCTAGTGCACAAAAACGGTAAAATAGTGTGCATAAATTTAGTACATGTGTCTGCCATAATTATAATCCAGGATAGTGTATTCTAGAGTATGCATATTTATATAATGGAGTCTATATTGTTTAAAAATAATAACTTAAATATTCTTTGAAGCTTTCACTGGTGTTAGAACGATTAATCAGTGGAGGGTTTCTTACTTGAGGTCATGAGTGGTCCTGAAAAGGACCTACACATACTCACTCTTGACGTTTCGGTGAGAATTCTAATGAAGACGCTGTGAACACAGTGAGAACATGCTCACTGAAATGTTCAGAATGAGTAGGTCCTTTTCATGACCACTCATAACCTCAAGAAAGATTTCCCGGTGCAACATGAAACCTCCCACTGCTAATAATAACTTAATTAACCATTTAAGTACATTTCTCAAAATTCCTATATCTTCAGTTCCGTGGTGTGATCTTGGATGTGTTCCGAGAGAACTTCAAGGTCAGGAAGAGTTACATCATAGAACAATGTAAGGAATCTTTAGGAGAGGAACCACCTAATAAAGCAGAATTTGATAGAATCCTCAAAGTAAGTACCTGTTTCATGCCAAGACAATATTCAAAAGGAAGCACTTTCAAAGGGAATTTGTCCAAAAATTAAAAAGCAGATTTTTTTTTTTTATTACAAAAGCAGTTGCTCGGACAATGCACAAAGGGTTTGAGAAACCTAACCCGAAATGGCAAATGAAATTAAAACAAGAACACTTGAAATATTTTTTGGAGGTGAATGAGTCAGTAATATCTATGCTCATTTGTATTATTGAATGCCCCCCCAAAAAAAAAAAAAAAAAAAAATAAATTAAGTAGGAGAAAGAAGTATCTGTCTGAATACAAGTCTATGACTTTTCAGTGGCGGATCCAGGCGGGGTCGTGGGGGACGCGTGCCCCCTCTATAAATTGAAAACCACTAATTGACTGTAGGTCCCTACATGTTAAATCAGAAAATTTTTGTGGCTCACCCCCTTATCAGTCCAGGCGCCCCCCTCTATTTTCAAGTCCTGGATCTACCACTGCTTTTGAATGTCTGAAACAAAAAAATTAACACTTGTCTGATAGTACACTATATTCTACTTAGCATTTTAACCCTAATCAGACTGGGGGGGGGGGGGGGGGGGGGGGGCATCATGGCCCCCCCCTCGACATTTTCTGCGACCATTCCGCCGCAGGAAATTTTTTGATCATGCCACTAGCTGACTTTATACTTTCAAGTCTCGCGCATCTTTTAAAACCATTTTCGCGAAATTCGGTCATACCGTTACGACGCTGCACGATTTTCAAAAATATCCGTCAGACCGAAAACGGCTCCAAAAAATGATTTTGTGTACAAAGTGAATGCAAATGGAGTTTTCTCACCTTATTCACAAAGATATTATTATTTTCACTTTCGTTGGCTGAAATCAATTTATTTTAGCATTATTATGCTTCAAAATGGTTCTTCAATAATTTTTGCGAAAAAAATAAAGAAAAACAAAAGGTCGAAAAAACATAGAAATACATAAGAAATTCATAAAACAATAAAATACATAAGAAATTAATTTCGATACTAGAATTTTTTCCTAGTACCTTCGTTAGGAATGCTATAAGGAATAATAACACACAAAAATTAGCATTCTAGGAGCTTTATTTTTTCAATTAGAGCAAAAAGTAGGATTTCATGTATAAATTAGCATAATTAATTCATATAAAATAAATTGATATTATTTCGCAAAAATTAACAATGCGGTCTTGTAGATCACATGACCTACTACCATCATGCAAATTTTCGGCGCGGTCGCGCGATCGGCGGCTGAGATCTTGTCTTGACAGCTACCAAAACACCCCAGTCTTATTAGGGTTAAGCACTGTCATCATGTCATCACTGTAAATATAAGAAAATTCATCTGAATATGATAAAAGTGTCTGAATCTCATATTTTTGTTTTGCTTTGTTTTTTCTTTTCAGAACTTGTGTGTCTTCAACGTTTCCTACTGGTATTTGAAAGGAACCATTCAAAATTCATGACGAAGGCTGCTCACTTAGTATCAACTTAGAGTACAGTTTAAAGTTAAAGGGGCCAGAAACTGAAAAATCATGGGGAAAATGGAATCGTATGGAATATGCAAAGAGACTGTCTATCATGTGAGCCTGTCAGACCAATTAATGTAATTAATGTTTGGACAGCATGAAGTTATTGCATATTCTTGCATTTCTCAAAAGTCATTAGTCTTTGATAATAAATTTGCGATATCAAAGAGGTTCATTGTGTGTGAACCTCCTGGTGTAGTGCACTCAAAATTTCAAAGTACAAACAATGGCCTGTATTCACAAAGGGGGCCTAAAGTTAAGCCTAGCTTAAATCTATGGTTTGAATATGACTAGCAAAATGGGAGAATATCTTGAAAAGTACATATTCGATTTATCAGAATTGTTGGTACTAACTATCAAAAACTGCATGGGGATGAAAAGTAAAAGATATTTTCCGAACCACTAAAGCATGATTCCAGAATCCAGTAAATGTTTAAGGAACGTTGCAACATGGACAAATTTGTCTCCCATTTCGCTGGACATAGTTAAACCACAAATTTAAGCTAGGCTTAATTTTAGACCACCTTTGTGAATACAGGCCAATAGGTCTAAGTTACTTCTGGTAAGTTAGTCTAACCTTGGAGAAATTTGAGGTCTATCCATTCCTTCATCATGGGTTCCTTCCCCAAGCATTTAGTCGCTGCGGATTACATACCACCCCTCAGGCTGTCTCTCAGAGCCTAGGTTACCCTGTCTTTTGCCCATGATTTATCAGTTTCTGGTCCCTTTTAGATAGTGAATATTTTCTTTTTTATGACAGCTTTCAGAGTTATTATTTCAGCCTCACACTTTATGTGTATTTTTATATCTGCATAATTATGTTCATTGATTGTATGTCAGTTGCAAGTTTGCTCAAGATATGCTGTAGCATAAACTTCAGTTTTGAATATCAGTGTAGTGTACCAATATGGACTATGGGACAATGCCACCATATCTAAAACTACCTGTGCAGTGGAAACTTGTTATAACGAGGTCCTTGGGACCACAAACCTTACATGTACGATGTTATATCAGGAATCTTTTTATATCAGGGTTATAAAAAAAAAAAAAGGAATACAAAGAGCTGGGACGAGGAAAATTACCTTGTTATACCAGGAATTGTGTTATATCAGATCTATATATCATGAGTTTCCACTGTAGAAGAAATCATGAATAAACAGCTTTATACAATCTTTATACAAGTTAGGTACTTCATTGTTATAATTTCTGTTAGTCCTCGGAGAGCATAACATAGAATTAAAACTTGATATATTTTTTAATGGATTCGTATTTTTGTTTTAGAGTCTATATAAACATCACAAGTCACTTTAGAATTAAATTGCATCATATATGTTCTTACATATATTTGGAAACAGAGTAAGCAGCTTGTATTTAGCTACAATATGCCAGTATAATGTGCCTAAGTGCAGAGGCGTCGGAATGCTCTGAGAAGACAAAGGATTTGAGGGGCAAGCCATTTTTAACTTACAATCGCTTGCCCCTCTAATCTTTTGTCACCTTAGAGGTTTCCAACGCCTCTTCCTGAGTATGAGCGGCAAAACCATTCTACCTTTGCTGCAAAGTGCATACATGTTTTTATTGATGGTATTGTTCGTGTTCTAAAGAACATATAATTTACCGTTATCAAATTTCTCAGATAATGGATATAAATGTAAAGTATATCCTTTAGAAATAGGAAGACTGCCAAAGCCCACCAACATGGATGTCACAAATCAAATTACAGGGAACAGGGATCCCATGAAACAGGGTCATTAACAGGGTTCCCAGCCCATCAGGGAAATCAGGGGAAATAATTTTACTTTCTTCCAGTCAGGGAATTTGATAATAATGCTTCAAAATCTGGGAAAAGTCAGGGAATTTTGATTTGCCCAAAAATCGAAAGTTCCGTAGTCAGTCAGACTAGCGTTTTATACTGCAAATAGTTCATGGCGACAACAAAGAAAAAGTGCGAAACTGGAAATGGGTTTAAATAATTATCAGGGAATTTTTAGGTTTCATCAGGGAAAATCAGGGAATTTTGTTATCTTGAAATGCTGGGAACCCTGATTAAAGAGAATAGTGGAAATGATCAACAAAATTGTTGTGAGCTTTTAGATTATTTTCTTGTGTTTTAGGAAGAATATTTCAGTAAAATGTCTCTGTACTGGAACAGACTACTTTTCAATTGCCCTAATAATCATAACATGACCCAATATATACCCAAACAGCTGTTTTGGCCTAACATTTTGTGTAGTCCCATTCATGCATTGCTGGGTGCAGTGCAGGAATGAAAACCTCACAATACATAATGCATGTCATTTTGGTGAATTGCTTATGTGAATTGCTATTGACCTTTCCAAAGCACTTTTAGACAGTGTCTCCTAATTTCAGTCTTATGACCAGAACAATAATTTCACTTTAAGGAGAGACATTGATGCTGTACGGAAAATAATGATGATACTGATGAATGGACAATAATTACGAAAAACCTTTATACTGAATTAATGGCTGGTATTTACAATGCAATCATACAGATATAAATATTTGCAACACAAAGTCCCAAATTCTCGAAGGTGGTTTTCAAAACCATAGACTGAAACCATGGATTATGTTTAAGTTTTTCTTTTTCCTACTTTCCACTGATATTTTGTTGAGGTCATTCCAAATGCCAAAAGAGATAACAGTTTATTTACAATGAAATATGACTATCAAGCATTTTGTACCTCTAGCTATTAACTCCCCTTAAATCACTATTGTATCAGAAATATGATATTTATTGATTATCATGTTATTGGGATGTTTTATATTGACTCATTAAAGCATGATCTTGATCCACACCTGTATGTATGAGCCTTTTGCAGGTGAAATATATATGGTACATGTATAAAAACTTTATTCCATTTAAGTACTTTGTCATTATATGCACTTGTCAAATATATAGTGAACTATGATTTGTGAGTGTTTAGGAACATACTGTCGCTGCATGCTTATAGATGGTTTGGTGAAAGATAGAGAGAGAGAGAGTGTGTGAGAGAGAGAGAGAGAGAGAGAGAGTGAGAAAGGAAGAGAGAGAGAAAGAGAGCAGAGAGAAGGAAGAGAGAGAGAGGAGAGGAGGGAGAGAGAGATAAGGGGGGGGGGAAGGAAAGAAAGAGAGAGAGAAAGATGGGGGGGGGGTGAAGAGATTATAAAAATGGTAAATGTAAAGATACAAATAAATATTTTAGTAACAGCAGAGGTCCAAAAAAAAAAAAAAAAAAAAAAGGGGGGGGAGGGAGCAAAGAAAATGCTTCATTTGAGTCTTAACTTTTGATTTTTACAGTTCTCCAAAATCAACATTTTATTTAAATGATGAATTTATTCATATATCATATCATCTAATGAAAATGTTCTGGTTTAGTGAGATTTGTAATAAAAAAAAATAAAAAAATTGTAAAGGAATTTCAATAAAGAGTATTTTTTGGCTTTTGTTATTAAGGTACACAGTTTTGACCCCCTTTTAAAATCAATGCAATATTCGGTCTTGCGATATGGGATAAGCTGGTAGTTAGTGATCTCATTTTTATTTTGTAAAAAAACTTCTACATCTTTTTTTTTGTTTGTTTTTCTTATCTCCACCTTTTTCCCCCCGAATGAGATCTCTGAAATTTTGACGTGCGCCATCTGCGGTAGCGTAGGGTAACTATAGCAGCATTCTTTCAGCGGTGAATAAAAAAACGTCAAAATGTCGTATCGAGACCTAAGAAGTAAGTATAAATTCCTTTAAAAATGTGAAGTGTCGTAATTAAAACGTATATATTTTTATTCTTTGATGTTTTGGGCATGATCGTGTTCAATTCGTTTTGATTTTTGAATTTTAGAAAATGTATTTTACGGTACTCATTCATGGGGATAAGTTGCTAATTGATTGTTTACGTGCTTGAATGGATCGGCACCAGAAACGGAGCTGCATCATAGCCGTAGCTAACGGGCGCGATTTTACTGCCGCACGGCCACAGTCGTGCGTGTGTTTGTTTCCGCAACTCAAAATCGCGATGTGCAGCATCTGAGTTAGAAAAATGGAAGAAAGATGTTTGTGTGCATGTGATGAGTACTGTCATGATATCACTGTTATAAAGAATAAGCATGCCCAAAATCTCATGAATTTTTTTGTAAAGAACAATAAACATGATTTTAATGAGAAATGAGATGCCCCATTCATTTTCAGTCATTTGTTTTCTGACATTAGTGACAATCAATTTCTGCAACCAATTTGTCACATCATCATTATGTCTAGGTAGATCTAGATCTGACTTAGATATTTAATTATTATGAGGATGATGATATTGCTAAAAATTATATGTAGATCTAGAGGCCATGGTATGGTCTATTCTCGTAATGTTTGCGTAGATCCACTTACACTTGTGCATGGTCAATTCATAATTGACCTTGCACTGGGAAGTACCTTATACTGAAGCAGTTTACTTCCAGTGGAAAGTCAATGCAGAAAAATGTCTTGAACAGCTCAAGCCAAGTCAAAGTGGCATATCCAAAAAAAGGTCTAAAAATGCTACTAAACAAAATTTAAAATATCTAATGGAAGAATTATACTGCAATGAGACAATAGATTATCTTAATTTATTTTGAGGTAGGTTTAAAGCTGGTTTCGCTCATTATTATTGAGAAGTTTCCTCAGCAACCAAGAGGGCGATATACAGCCATTTTTCAGTACTGACTGATGTTGGTTTGCAGCAGTATGTGGCGTAGATCTAGCCTAGAGTCTACTCATTCATAAATTGGTTCATGTTTTTTTTCTGATGACAATTCAATGAAACCAAGCTCAAGTTACAATTAAATTCTGAGCCTTGTAAATGTAAATTACAGTGTTCTATCACTGAAAAATGTAAAAATAACATTCAGACCTTTTCTTTATATTTTTCTATTGTTTTCCAAGATGTGTATTTCTAGAATAAAGATTGAAAAGTGATGTCTAATATTGTTGACTGTTGCAAATACTACAATATATGCTGTTATTAACGACAAAAACGTTTCACATGTTCATAGACGGGTTCTTTTACCAAGGTATTTTACTACTATTATAAAACTCGGTCATTACAGGAGATTTGAACAAAAATGTTTGACGTCACTTACAGTTATTGTGTGTCTGGAAGGTTACGTTGAATGTCCGAAAAACAAATTTTTACCAGCCATTTGAAAAGGTTTAAAAGTAAAAGCAGGGTAATTATGCTGCATTAATTGTAGAGCGCTTAGAGACTTCTGATCAGGAGGTATTAGGCGCTATATAAGCACAGCTATTTATTATTATTATTATTAATTTCTTTACAAGTAGTTTAGACCTACACAAATTGTTAGAAAATGTTATAGAGAACAATATTGATGAAGATAAGCACTACTAGTATTCAGTTTGTATTTTTTTTTTTGCTTTCTGGCTGAGACAAAAAATAGGGCTTCATATTTGTAACATGTCCGGTCCCTCATTCCCCATCCTATATACTGAGATATGTAATTATACTTATCACGGTCGATTTATTTTCTTCAAAATCTAAATTATTCCCGAGAGCATGAGTAGCATATAGACTATCTAAATTAGATCTTCAAATTATTCTTTCATTAATAAAACATTTAATTTGCTGCTTTTTAATTAATTTTTTTTTTTTTTGCAGATTTTACCGAGATGATGAGGGCGTTGGGGTATCCCCGCCTCATCTCCATGGAGAACTTCCGCACACCAAACTTTGCTCTTGTCGCAGAGGTGCTCATATGGCTAGTCAAGAGGTAGGCTGCTTGTGGAGAGTCAATTATAGTTAGGCTAGTTTCAAAATGTAAACCAAATTGTTGAGATTTACACTAAAATATAAAGTTGTACTTGTAAGAGCTTTAAGATGAAATGGAAGAAAAAAAAAAATCTTTAAATTTTTTTTCAGATTCCAAACACTTGAATCAATAATATTGAGAGTACACTTGATATGTTTATTGTAATATTCTTGTATTTTTTAATGTAAGCATGAATTCCTCATACTCATTGTGCATTCTTTTAACCAGCTCTTGAACTTCAATGGCTTTCATTAAATATGTTTTCAATCAAATTAATGCATCTTGATTCTTGCCCTGCAGAAAAAAAGAAAAAAAAATTGTCAGTGATTACGATATGAAATATCATAGCTGTTATTTTCCACCCTTTCCTCTTTTAATGTCCTTTTTCAGGTATGATCCTAATGCTGACATTCCCTCAGACACAGAGTCGGAACAAGACAGAGTTATTTTCATTAAATCAGCTGCACAGTTTATGGTAAGACATGTCTACAAACATTCCAGTGCAGGATGATGTTTATGCAGATGTATGGTTAGGATAGTGATGACGATGACGATGATGATAATTTCTTTATGATAATGATGGTGGTAATTAGAATGATTGCAGCAGTGATGATGATATCATGGAGAACTTCTTACTCCATGATGATATGAAAATGATAGTGATGATGGATACACTGATGACAGTGATTATGATGATTATGATGATGATGATGATATTGATGATAATAATGATGACAGTGATGCTGTTAACTGTGATATTGATTATGAAGATAATGATAATAATACCAACAGTTCGCTGATTGGCTGTACAAGAACAGAATATTATTTTTATTAAATTAAAAAAGTCGTTGAGGCTTCATTGTGTTCTTATTAAGGTATAAGTTAATAACATTGATGATGATGATGATGATGATAGTGGTAATGGTGACATTGATGATGAAATTGATAATGATGATAACACTGGCAATGATGATGATAATGATGAAATTGTTGGTGATAACTGTAATATTGATGGCATTAACAATATTAATATTGAGAATGATGATATTATTATGATACATTTACTGGAAGCATGTAGATATATAGAAAAATATGTGTCATGCATTACATTGTATGTGCAAGAACGGAAATATTGCTCTGAAAAAAAGACATAGCTGGCTTAAGCTTTTGGATCGTAAGAACAGAGATGTATTTTGTTATTATTATTAAGTTTTAAGTTGATGATCATTCACCCATTTCTTTTTGAAGGCAACTAAAGCGCACATCAAACTCAACACCAAGAAGCTTTATCAGGCTGATGGCTATGCTGTCAAAGAACTTCTCAAGGTCACCTCAGTACTCTACAATGCTATGAGGACAAAGGTCGGAGGTGAAGATGCTGATGATAACGACGGAGCGTCTGCCATGTCATTTGATATCTCGTCAAAGGTATGGGAATGCAAAAACATGCGTCCATTCGACCATTATGATGACAAGTCACAATGAATAACTAACAATAGTGTATATTTATGCTTACAGCATATATCATGAAAAAGTTTTGTCTCTTAGTACTTTATAATATCATTATTCTAGTCATCAGAATCTTGTAAGTCTTTCTGACACCTGTCCTATCATAGTTTGATTCATTTTTAAGCATCATGGTAGCCGTCTTAGGTACATGTGTACCAACTTTCACCACCAGGGTGTGGAGAAGAAGTATTTATATAAAGTCTTCTTCAGGGAACAAAAGTGCTTTCTCAGAGAGTGAACCCTGATTTTTGCACCCCTGCTCAAGTGATTAGATCAGTTGACTGTGATGCTTTTACTTCTATCTATCTAAAGTAATGGATAAACTCATTGATGCATGTATCATTGCCTTGGTATTGACCAAGGAGTTCGAGGAAATACAAGTTTGTATTAAATCATAGTCATAAAACAGAGCAATTTTCCTTGTCAAATGAAAGGATCCCCACTTCTTATACATGTATACAGATTAATCAAATAGACGGCTCTTCAGGCATGCATTAGTACAGGTATTAATCAGTGTTTTTAGTAACTTATCATTGTCTAAAACCACTTTTAAATTATTGAATAGTTGAATAATCTCTTTCCTATAGACTTAACACAGGGACCCCTCTTTTCCCTTAGACAATAGCTTAATTGTGTGTGCTATACTACAAATAATGTCCTGTAAGTATTCAACAAGATGGATTGCATCTCTAAATCTGACTAACGGTCTTTGGACAGACCGCTATTTGTTGATAAAATATGTCTCCTAATCTTGTATTTCCAATATGTCATCCTTACAGATCCAAGATTTGAAAGCATCTAGACAGCTTGCATCAGAGATCACATCTAAAGGAGCCAGCCTCTATGATCTGCTGGGTAAAGAGGTTGAATTAAGGGTGAGCTTTCCCTCTGATTACAAATTTATCCACTATTCATTGCAATTTCAGAAAAAATTTTAGAAAGTAAAAAAGAAATGGAGTACTCTTCTCTTCCAAATACATGTAGACATGTTTTCTGATATGAAACAAATTAGGGGCTGGTGCACAGAAATGTGCTGTAAATCGTTGGTCAATTATTGTGGACAATCCCCTAATTACAAATTTATTTGCTACTCTCAACACTTCAATGCCACAGTTTTTTTTTTTTTTTTAATTTCTTTACCAAAGGAACAAATGGAGTCTTATTCCTTTCAATATTTTCTGCTTTGTGATATAAGCAAATTATTTGTTTAATTCGCTGAAATTTATTGTGAATTTTTGGTAAATTGTTTGGGACAATCCCCCTAATCACAAATGTATCTGCTACTCTTAACACATCAATATCACAAACATTTTAAGAAAGTAACAAATGGAGTAACTTCCTTTCCAAATAGTCCTGGGGGATGTTTTACAAATTCATTAGCAAGTAATGAACAACCTTATGAACGACTTGGAAGATGATTAGCCAAATTGGATGCTCAAAATGTTTTTAATTTCATTAGCTTAAGTTGAAAAATGCAGATAAACATTTTGAATGTCAAATAGATATTTAGCTTCAATTTAATTGAGATTATGCCTGTCACATAATGTCGTACACAGTATGGTATACATGTTTATCACAGTACGGTGCAACAAAGTTTAAAAATTGCCATTGGGATCCCCTGTCTCTAAGGGATTTGTGATAATTCACTTGCTCTTGTCGCTTTATCTCAGGAAATCCGTACTATGGCCATCAACAAGCCGTTGGAGATCAACGAGATCGAGAAAGGTCTGAGAAACAGTATCAAAGCTGTGGAGGTAAAGATACTAATTTAATTATGAAATATAATTTGAATGGTGGATTATTTATTTTCAGTTTTTGTGAACTGAATAATGCTGTATTATGTTTGTTTTCCCTTAAAAATCAACTTTGCATTTAAAGTGCTTGGAGCTCTGACCGATTTTGTCGGATGGTAATTTACAGATGTATATCAAGTGGATATTACGTATACTGATGGACCCACCTTTAATGTCAGCATACCAAGGGCTCTACTCAATTTCTTTTAAATGAACAAATTTTAAAAGAGTCCCTGAAAACGATATATTTAAAAAAGAAAACAAAAAACTATATGTAAATTAAACTCCCTTTTCAGCTCTCAGCACAATGCAAAGAAACTCAGAACATGCGGAGAATGTTGCATCTCATGAAGCAAGAATTTGAAAAGAGTCCCTGGAAAGAAAGATCCATGTTTATAATTGTGCCAGTTTGAGCTTTTGACACCATTTAATAAAATCAAATCTCTTTTCAACCTGCAGCAAAATGTGAAGAAAACTCAGAAGATGTTGGAGAATGTTGCATCGGATGAAGCAAATCTTGAGGCTAAGATTGAAAAGAAAAGATCGGAGATGGAGAGAAACCAGAAGAGACTCCAGACGTTACAGTCCGTCAGACCGGCTTTCATGGATGAGTACGAGAAGCTAGAGGGCGATCTTCAAAAGCAATATGAGGTACATCAATAATTTCTTGACTCAATAAATTCAGTTGTAACTTATCTTTTAAATTTCTGTATCTGAAGCACAGCTATCATATTGATAACAAAGTATTAAGTATTACAGAATGTTTTAAAAACTTTCTAGTGAGTATTTTTTCATTTTACAGTATTCAGGTACATGCTTGTAGGAGTAATTGTTAATCACTCCTTATTTTGTGAAATACATTTCAAAATTCACATCAGTGTCCAATCATTTCATTAAAATATGTGTGTATACTGTATTTTTTAATTAACTTCGTTTTTTTTTTTGGGGGGGGGGTGGGGTTTAAATTTACAATGCCCACATAAACACATCCCCATAAACTAACGTTCAGTATTTAACTTTTGCTTATATGCCAGCTACAAATCTGTAAACACATACCTTATTTTATGGGATGTCAAGTTGTTTTCTTGTACCTAATAGTATCCTTTGCATTTATAGATGTTGATATTGTTTGTTTCCAATTACTGCAAACAATTTATTCTGTTACTGTAGGTGTTCATAGAGAGATACAGGAATCTGACCTACCTAGAACAGCAGCTTGAAGAATATAGCAGAGCAGAACAAGATAGGTTTGAGGTTAGTATTCTTTTAACGCGAAAGTGAACTGACCAACACACTCATTGACTGTGTGTTGTAACTATCTAGTCTTAAATTATAACTTTTGAGACAACTATTAATTAGAGTGACTGAAATAGCCTTTAATTTTATTTGGAAGCTAACATTTTTTGAGGGAATAATACTTGTTTCGCCACTTGTTTACATTATTATGGGGGTTTGAATGTATGTAGTGAGTTTAATGTGTATTATCATTCAAGTGAGCCTGTATTATAAGGATGTTGCATTATAGGTTAGGAATCAGGGCAGAATTGAGTGGTTTAGGACTAGAGGTGGTGCTATACAAGGCTGCTATTTCGTATTGGCTTTAAAGGTCCATTAAGTTAAATATCCAAGAACTGTTTCATCAGTAGAATGAGATTAGGTAATATAACTTTACTTCTCCAGTGAAGTGAATAGACCACTTGACTTTGACATCCTGTTCTGAGTTCTCAATGGATTCACCTACGTGCAGAAGACAGAGAACACCTTGAAATAAACGCTGTGCATGTTCGACAGCTAGATGACTGGATCATGAATTGACCTCTTGGTTTGATTTTCAGTAATTATAGATTCCAAACTTTCCATTTATATGAAACTTTGATTTTAATGAGGTATAACCGAGTAAATATCACATTAGAATAAGAGCAATCAATGATGTCTAGGCAGAGCAATCTGTAATACGGTGGAAACTCATTCAAAAGAGGTCTGATAAAACAAAATTCCTGATATAACAAGGTTATTTTCCTGGTCCCAGCTTTGTATGTGTTGTATGTGATATTACGAGATTCTAGATATAACAAGGTAAATCCTATGGTCCCAAGAACCTCAGTATAACAAGTTTACATTGTATTTGCATACCCAGTGAGGCAATGATACCATCTAAAAATGAAACTGTTCTATTTTCTCAATGATACTACTTTCTTGCAGGAGACGGAGAACACCTTGAAACAAATGCAGACCAGATTACGACAGGAGGATGATCGGATCAAGATGTCCGATGAGATCCTTGGCGATGAGGATATGAATGGGTTGGACGTCGTGGAAGACGCAGAGGAGAGTGAGAGCGAGGACGATGAAGATGATGATGATGAGGATGACGTCGGGGAGGTGAATCCAGCGCAGCGGCCGAGAGGGAAATTCAGACAAGGTAAGATTGCTCTGTAGAATGTGTAATAACTATTCTGATTGGTTTAGATTGAGAGGTTTAAAGTGCATGCAAAACAGATCCTGATTGGCTACTATCAATTTGCTATTTATCGATAATTCATTATAGTAAATAGTGGTAGTATTTTACGAGTTGTGATTGGTTGAAAGGGTGTCACGTGTCATTCACGTTTTTGTTATAGTGAACGGTTTTTGTTATATTGAACGTTTTTTTTGTTATATTGAACGGTTTTTACCTGTGTTAAAATGAATGGTGAAATCGATTGCCTTGTTGCGCAAGCGCGTAATAACAGTAAAATGGTGCGCACAACAATAGATACGCGGAGCGACAATATATACGTCACAATAGCTTAATTAGCACCAAAAGTTTGGCAAACATTTGCAAAGATAAAACCAGATTAGGCAAGGTCAAAGATCTAGGGGTCTATTTACTATAATAAATAGTGCATGCATCTATTAATGCAACATTACTGACTATGTGAACTCCAAATACTATATTATCCCTCGGGCACATCTGTTTCACCTCGGCCTACGGCCTCGGTGAAATAAATGTGCCCTCGGGATAATTTAGTATTTGTCGTGCACATAATCTATTATGTTGCATTGTAGAGCATGCACTATTTATATAATGTTACTGTATAAGCCAATATTTTCGCGTACAGATATTTTCTCGATTTTGGACTAGTTGGGGAAATTTGCGAAAGCGAAATTTTGCGATTTTGGTGATGACTTCATTACTATAAATAGCCTTGTATTGAAGTAGAAATTTTCACGTTGACCGACTCGCGAAATTCGCGAAAATAAAGTCACCGCAAAAATAACCACTTATACAGTATATGGCACTGGTCTTGTATTATTTGCTGGTCATGTGTTATATTTGAAAATACAATGATATTACTGTTAACTCCCCTTATAATGAGTTGATTGGGAGCAAGCAAAATACCTCATTTCAATGAAATCTTGTTATCCTGAACTTCTAGACACATTGACATGTGTGCACACGTTTGAAATGAATGGAGAGAATCACCCTGTATTAATGAAACCTTGTTGTAATAGGAGTCAACTGTACCTTTCAAAGAGGAAGTTCACCCTGGAATTTTATTGGTTTTAAAAAGGGCAGAACAATAACAGAATTATATGAGTCAAAGTTTGAAGAAAATCGACCAAAAAATAGGGAAGTTACGAATATTTAAAGTTTATATTCTGTGACGTCATGTGCGAGCAGCTCTCTATGTGTTGTGTATGTAAATTACATACATTTGTCGTTTTTCATGGTTCTTGATAAAGGAATGATTCAATTTGACAGAGGCATGTATGTGAACATATGTTTGATGATATATCGACCGCACAGGTGACATAATTAATTTTCTTCTGAAAAAATGTCACTTTATGGAATTTACACTACATAACACAACTGCTCGCACGTGACGTCACAGAATCAAAGCTTTGAATATTCATAACTTGATACAACTAGATTCTATAACAATGTACAATGAGGCGGTTCTTCTTAAAGTCTGGCATGGTTTTGTTTTAACAAGGTAACTGGCTTTGTCCCAGGTACCTCAGCAGAATAGGAGTGGACTGTATATCTGAATATGAATCTGAAAGTTAATGATGTGATTGTGTTCTTATTTCTACTTCCACAGCTCCTCAACCGAAGAATCCAAGAGTATTTGGAAACATGGGCGCTGGACTCAGTGAGGATGTGAGTATCTTTTGTATATGATGGAAAATATGATCATGGCTTCTTGATTAAAAAAAACAACTGAATGTTGCCTTAATTAATTTCTTAGCTCAATGCATTTACAGAAACTAGAGATTCCAATTTTCCAATGATATAAGGCGGTTACAATAATGATGTGGACATTGTGTAATTATTACCCAGGCCATTTGATTCAATTCCAGGCAGTCATTTTGCATGTATTATGTAAGCATCCTGCTGCGTACCTGTCTAACACCTGGGTTAGGTAGTATTTAGATAAAATCCCCTGTAAAAGTATTGCATACCTAGACTTTTAGACTAGGACACTTCCATTAGTACTTTTAGGTGTGTTGTGATCAAGTGGAACAGTCACGGACTGTCGATCACAAGGTAGGCGGTTCAAATCCCTGCCTCTTCAATATTTGGCAAGACACAAATCTCCACATACCACATTTGAGCCAGGTGAGGTAATGGGTACCGATAGGAAGAAATTCCTGGAATGTTGGAGAAGCCTTATCAAGGTAGCATTGAGCAGTCTATAGAGTGCATTTTACCTAATAGAAATTGCATTACAATTATTATTATTATATATTACTCAGTAAATATTGGCCCGTATTCACAAGGGTGTCCTCAGTTAAGCCAGGCCTAAATTCTGTGGTTTAAGATGGGTAGCAAAATGTAACACAATCTCAAACAGTAGATGTTCTATTTATCAGAATTTTATGAGAACCTGTCTGGGAATGATATGTACTTAAGTTTTCTTAACCATTTAAGCCTGATTCCAGAACATGAGGAACATAACAACGTAGACAGATTGTGTCAAATTTTGCTACCCATAGTTAAACCACAGAATTTAGGCCCGGCTAAACTTAGGACACCTTTGTGAATATGAGCCGTTATGTTCAAGTAGTAGCACTCAAATCTTTCTGATACTTGGCTTATTGCTTTATTCACTTTGACTCCTTCCAATTTCAATTACAGGAGAGTGGATCATCAGGAGACGATGGTGACAGCATCAGCGTCGATGAAGACGATCTCCTGGATGACCAGGATGGTGATAGTGACGATCTCAAGGTCGATGGACCATCAGGGAAACAGCAAGACGAAGACAGTGATGATGACTTCTAGAGACTTCTTTTCTGACTCAAACATGACTCATGGATTATTTTCATATGATGACTCTACGCTAAGAGAGACCAGATAGCATCTTTTAACGTGAAATATTTGTGATGAAATAAGATCCGTTTCCTTAGACTTTCGCTTCTGACTTCTCAGAAACTCTAGATCTTTTCATACTTTTGAGATGAGAACAACAATTTCTAGACTTCTCTTGAAAGAAAATTGGTAAACATGACTAGCTTTATCATGGATCAGTTTTATTTTATATAAAGACTATGCGCGTCTGAGATGCCCGACCATATTCATACTCATAAAGAAAGAGTGGGATCAATTGTGACATCTAACTAGTTAAGAAATCGAAAAAGGATTGACTTCGCAGGTCAATTTCAGTTTCCTTCTCCGAGGTCCCTAAATAGTTTAGAACTCAGCAGCATTTATATTTTTCATTATAAGAATATGACTGTCTTCGTAGACCAATTTCAGTTTCTTTCTCAGCGGTTCCAGTCCCTATTCACACCTTCAAAGTAAGAGATAGATTGCAACATCTAGATACTATATTTGTGGCCTTTCATTTCAAAACCACCGAGTCTTGAATAGAAGAACAGAGTTCATAGCAGGAGAAGCAGGTTTTCCTACATAGGATATCATTGATAGCTCTTCTTCTAACATGATAATTAACTTAGTTATATTTAAGTAAACTGCTTTTGTTTGATATCAATGGAAAGCTTGGAATCTCTAGTTTCAGAAAACCAAAATTAATAAATTCTGCTGACTTATTGGTGGTTTTGAATTAGCGGGTTGCATTTTAAGAAAATTGTAAACAAACTCACTTTAAAGCCAGTTTTCACAGGTTCTGGACCAAATTCTCAATAAATAAGAGCTATAAAAATTAAATCGATCTTTGGATTCAAAATTCCCAATTTTAATCATTTGCACATTTGTCTATGTGCCTCCATGTATGTCTTCTGATATTTAACAAGATTTTGTTTAGAACTAGAAATTCAGTGCTCATTGTTTTAACAGGAATGGACTCTTTTAATTTCCTAAAGTTACCTCAAACTCATTGGCTGAATAAACTGGAAAAAAAGTAAAATAATCTGAAATATGATGAGATTAATTTCAAGCATGTCTGGACACTATCAGTGATCAGTGTTTGCTAAAAAATAGTACAGTCTACACCTGTTATAGTGAGCACTGATATGAGACTTCAAGTTCATTATCATGAGGTTATTCTCCTAGGGGGTGTTTCACAAAGAGTTAAGTAGACTTAAAGTGGCACTTAACTTCTACAGGCATCTTGTTTTATTACGCGCAATTTGATTGATAGATTTTACAATGGCGCGCATCCCCTGAGCATGGTCAATCCAATGAGATGATGCGTAATATAACGCATGAAACTAACGATTTAAGTGTGATTTTTAAGTCTACTTAACTCTTTGTGAAACACCCCCTGGTCCCAATGTCAAACATGTGCATGTGTGTCTATCTGCCCATTTGTTTAGTATAAAGAGATTTTATACAATGGAAACTTGTTATAACAAGGTCCTTGGGATCATAGAAGTTACCTCGTTATATCGGGAATCTTGTTATATCAGGGTGGAAAAAAAAAAAGAATACAAAGAGCTGGGACCAGCAAGATTATCTCGTTATATCAGATCTTGTTATAACGAGTTTCCACTCGAATGAGGTATGTGGCCTGGTCCCAAGTACCTCGTTCTAATGGGAGTGGAGAATTCAATATTTCATTTCCATTTTTTGCCAAAAGCATGTTTTCATATGTGAATGAACTGCTTCATTTGAATAAGTCATGTTGAAATTCATCAAATAGCTGTCATGTATTCCCTTGTGTGTATTCAATTGCCAATAGGCAAATATTATTATTTGTAAATATTAGATTAATAAAATAATGCAAAGTACTAAGTACCTGACACTTGATTGTAATTTAGTTGTTTATTTGAAGAGTGCTGTTATATTTCTTGTATCCACATGACAGATTGACATGATGACATGTCAGAATCTGTCATCTTTATTTCAAGTGTTATAATCACATTCTTTCAGATTTATTCTTATCTACTTGGATTCATGTAACAAACAATGGGCTGTATGTGTAAAAATAGTACTAGTAATCGCTTTTACTGGGACTTTACTCAACACTTACTTTTTTCGCGATGACCGACTCGCGAAATCCGCGAAAATTAAGTCACCGCGAAAATAACCACTTATACCGTATACTACTAATTTATTATGTTTCCAAATTCTAAAATTAAAAAAATTACAATCGTATAACAATAATGCAAAACATTACAATATCATCATATAGTAAATAGTGGTAGAAAAATACGCGTTGGGATTGGATAGATCAGTACCACGGGACCTACCTTCAATTTGTTATATTGTACATATGTACAATATAACTTTCGGTTTTTGGACGGGAAAGCCCGTGTTAAATGAATGGGGAGTGTATCGATTCTATCGATTGCCAGGTGCGTTTGCCTTATTGCAAGCGCGTAATAACAGTAAAATGGTGCGCACAGCAGCTTATAACAATGGATACGCGGAGCAACAATTTACGTCATAATAGCTAATTTAGCACCAAAATTTTGGCAAAGATAAAACCAAATTAGATTCAGTCAAAGATCTCGGGGTCTATTTACTATAATGAATAGTGAACGCTCCATCTTGCAACATTACTGGACTATATGAACTCCAAATACTAATTTATTCCTCGTGCAGATCTATTTCACCTCGGCCTGCGGCCTCGGAGAAACAAATCTGCTCTCGGGATGATTTAGTATTTGTCGTACTTATCATTCAGTATATTGCGCGATAGATTGTACACTATATATATATATAATATACATGTAGACCGAGCAAGAAAATGCATGAGCAAACTTCTAGTAAAACTTTACACACAACAACGATATCAATAGAATAATGACACAGACAGTACTTGCAGATGTTAAACATTTTTAATGTTAGAATTCACAAAGAAATTGCACTTGAAATGAGACTGTCATAAAAAAAAACAAACACAGACTTGCTTCAGCATGATGTCAAGACTACACTTTCTATACAACACAACACTCAGTTGAGACTTGAATGTAGTGTATATACACTGAAAACCTAACCTCGTCCGTCAATGGACCGACTAGCTTTAAAGCTAGTCGGTCAAGACGGACTAGTTTTAAAGCTTAGTCTGCCATGTTAGTCCGTCAAGACGGACTAGCATACAACTGAATCTACATCTCTCAACTTGACGGACGAGCTTTAAAGCTCGTCCTCAAGCTTGATGCTAGTCCAGCGTCGTGACCGACTAGGTCAAAAAAAGTAGGGGGTAGGACAGTTCAACCATTAGAATGACTGACTAGCTTTTGATACAAATAGTTGCAATGTCGTTTCAATGTACCTTCTCTATTTATTCTGTTTCCGAGCATAATCAAGTTGATACATTCTGAAACAAAGGTTGTTTTCGGTTGACAATCTGAAGCTTACGAGACATAACATCTATCATGACAAGTATGCAATTCACGAGTACCGGTAGATTCCAAAATTTGTTCTCCATTCTTCAATTACAGGCTAATTGAATACCTTCTTACTATAGAACTCAAGAACCCGGTATTTCTTTACAGATTGCTGGTGAATTCCCGGCTTAGCAACAACAGTGAATAGAAGTTGGATACAATCAACATTCTCAAACAAAGGTTGTTTTGCTTGACAATCTGAGAGCATTACGATAGCCGAAATAACATAAATCGTGACAAGTATGCCATTCACGAGTAGGTGTTCCATTCTTTAAGGCCCGGTCCCACTGACGGGAAGGTAATTGCGCATGAGTTGCGTGTACAAATTTCGTTCATCCGCAACAAAAACAAAAACAAAACAAACAATCCGCAATTCATACGAAAATCATCCTAAAGAGCCAGTGGGACCGCGCCTTTAATTACAGGCTAATTGAATACTTCGTTACTATAGAACCCATGAACCGTCTATTCTTAAGATTGCTGGTGAATGTCTGGCTTAGCAACAGCAGTGAATAGAAAGTGGTACAATTGATTGGATAACATGCGCATTGCGAAAAGGACATCACTATTACATGTATTAGTTGCATTATCTGTATGTGAATTCCATTTAATGAGCAAACTGTACAGACGTACACTGGATATACCCCGTAAAGCTTAATATTTTGAATAAAATGGCGATCTCCTTCCTGTGACATGAATGTGTGAGTACAGTACCCTTTTTTAATTCTTTATGTTTCAGTTCACAGATAGTGTTATTTTTTTCCAATAGATTAATGCTATAATCACCAACGCGAAAAATTATGTCTTGCCAAATCAATTTATAAATTGTGTGTATTTACAACGATAGTAACAATCACATTAAATTATGAAAATTGAAATTTAATTCTAATAACAAATATATAGGCGCCACTTTTCTTTTAGATTACTTGCATCTGAAAGAAAAGAATATTGGATTAGAGGCGCGACTTTGGGATTCTGAAGTGGCTCTTAAGGACAAATGCAAAAGCAGGTAGGCCTACAACAAAAAGTCCTGACGATGCAAGCCATGGCGGCGACTCCTGGGCCCCGTGCCCCCATTATTTGTTAATTGCCATAATGTTAACTAATTGTGCTTCCTGTATTAATTCCTGTCTTCTGATTAATGTCATCATAATAAAATGTTTATTTTTTTTTTGCGCAAATTCTTGTGACAAAATGCATGTTTTTAATCGTATCTTTATAATGTCTTCTAATATTTCAGATTTGACGTCTCTGACCAGTGGTGAAGCCATATTAACCTCGTCCGTCATGCTAGTCTGTCAAGACAGCAGCAAGAACATCGCGGCAGAAAAGCGCGACGGACTAGCTTTTACACCATGACCGACTAGCTGTAAAGCTAGTCCTGCTCAAAAGCTCGTCAGTCTGGGCATCACTACGACTAGCTTTTAGGCTAGTCCGTCAAACTAGTCGGTCACGACGGACGAGGTTTAAAATTAGTCCGTCGTGACCGACGAGCATTAAAACTAGTCCGTCTTGACGGACTAACTTGACGGACTAGCTTTCAAGCTAGTCCGTAGAGACGGACGAGTTTTAAAGTTAGTCCGTAACAACCGGGTTGTGTTGAAGGAAAACTAGTCCGTCGTGACCGACTAGCTTTAAAGCTAGTCAGTCTGGGCATCACTACGACTAGCTTTAAAGCTAGTCGGTCTACCCGTTTAGGTTTTCAGTGTACAGTCCACCTCAGTTGTAATGAGACTACGTGGTTTAATTACCGATATAGGCAATTTTCCAGGATCTCAACATGCAAATTTGTAGGTTTCATTGCTCTGATAAACAAGATTTTACTATAATGAGGCAGTTTGATTGGTTCTTGTTTTTACAGGGGTGGACTGTAGGCATTTGTAAATGTTAACTCATCGACATAACCTATTCAATATTGATTAATTATTCATTTTGCGAGCAGTCCAGGGGCATTCCCAAACCATATAATTATCCAATAATTTTCTTTCATCTTGGCCAAAGAAAAATTTGAACCAGTATTTTGGGACATTTTACATATTCTGCATTAGAAAAGTAAGGCATAGTCCCATTACATAGTCCCTCCGATTGTGCTTTACAACTGTTAGTTTAATTTACCGTGTAATTTGTTATCATAATCTGTATCCAATTATTTATGGGATAATTTAATGAAGCAAATCACATTTTAATGTTACAATTAACAACATTGATATGTACATGTACAGTTGTGAATATTAAACCTCATTTAAAAGCAGTTTGGCAAATACTTAAAAACAGAATGAGAATATTAGAGTGCATAGAAGTGACAAAAACGGAATATATATATTTATATCAAGGTGGTAAGAAATATATTATATAAATTAAGAATATATAATTATTTACAATACTTGATATACTATTTGGCAAAAGCGCATATTACTTGATTGTCCAAAGTCAAGTAAAAATGTAATTATGAGGAAGAAAATATTTTCTGATTGCTAAGAATGTGCAAAAACTCAACCTGACCATTCAAAAGAAACATTTCTTTGCCTAGACTGAAAAGCACAAAGCTTCTTCAAGTTTTCTGCCAAATTCAAAAGATGACGTTTGAAAATGAAGAGACGGATTTGAAATTGATGTTCTTTACGTAAACTTGCTCAGGCATGTCAGAAATAACATTATTAGATTAAGCAGAGAAAAACAAGAGAAACATATCTGTAAAAGTTTGAAGAAAATCTGATGAAAGAAAACCCCAAATAAGATTTGTTTAGGTTTTGATTCTGTGATGTCACCTGAAAGGTCTTCTTTTATGATGTTTGGTGTAAAATGTCTGAATTGTTATTTCCCCAGACGAATGTGAATTATTATACCCTTGTATTTGTATATATTTGTGCATTCATAACCTTCATTATCTCTTTATAGATTTTCATAAAACCTTCTTTTCACTGATAAATTTCTCTGACATTCTTATCTCAAAACCAACGTACATGATTCGAGGACGGACTATAACTCTTTCACTCTTGACGGAGTGACTTTTGAGTTTTCACTCCATTTTCACTCATTTTTGGGTGAATGTATTTTTACTCCTAATTCACTCTTTTCTGATAATCACTCCTTCAAGAGTGAACATTTTCACTTTGAAAAAAAAAAGAAGAGAGAGTAGTGTACTTAAGGAAACGGCGATAAGGAGCGACTGTACAGCATAATAATTGAAAACTCAATAAAGTTAAACTTATAAAAATAGACAATTTACTTTTTTTTTAAACAACATACCAAAATAAAACGTGTCTTTTCTTCAGAAAAGCTATTAAACAAAACTTATTATTTACAAGTACAATCAAAAGAAAGGCAAGCTTGTTTTTGTTAGTTTATTCACATCAATGCACAAAAGTTATTGATCGATTTAGATTGTTTTGTTTGTTATCACTTTATTTTTAAAAAATAGTAATAATTAGGCCTACATAGGCCTACACACCGTAAAGATTGTCAGTTTTCGTCACTTGTCCAAGATTTTGTTTAAAAGGCACTTTACAAGAAACCCTTAAAGCCTAAAGTTATTCGAATTTTGCCCTATATGTTCATCTCCCACTATAATTTTTTTTTCTCAAAAGTTTTGAGAAGTTGATGTGGTTGAGGAAAAAAAATCCATGTTTTATTTGACATCGACAAAGGTTCAGAAAATGACACCGCAACACGAATAAAATGTTAATCGTATTCATCTAATGATTTGTGTTTTCATGTCTTTGTGAATATTCTATTTTTATTCTAATATCAGAATTTAATAGAGCCATGGTGAATTTTTGTCTGCCATGCTGCAAATTACGACAATATTCCGTGGTTTGAAATTTGAAATCAATTTCCAATGCTATCGTGAACTTTGTGACATATAGAGAACACTATTCACTTTATGTTCGCTTTCCGGACACTTAATATATTCATTATCATAATCATAATATAGAAAACCTAAGTGTTGACGTCATAATCGCCCGTCGTCCCAGTTACTGGTTCTAAACGAAAAAAAAAAAAGGAAAAAAAGCCCGTGTATGAGGTTTAGCCTAGATGTGGTCTAGCAACGGACTAGACTCGGGCACATACACAAACAGGTTTCGGTGCAATCCTGTTGCTATTGTTCAACAAGATCGTATAGAACCAGCAACCATGACATCACACTTCGGTACTCTATTTCCGTGCAAATCAGCAGATTCAGCAAATTTTTCTAGCCTACAAGTCGCATACGCTCACGTGTGGAGAGAATAAATCCAGCAATCTGTTGTCTATGATCGTATACTTTAAACATGACAAATATTAGCAACAGACCGCATTCTTATTTTGTTCACAATGGCTATTTTTGTCAACATAGGCAAACAATACTGCCTTACTTTGACAAAAGAAAACAAGTGACATAGCAAGTAATCAATTTTGACTTTTAGATGTTTTTACATTTCATTGAGTGCCATCTTCCCCTGGCCAAATTTCAGATATAGATGCTTATCCAGCTTAAAGATAAACGGTAAGATATCATGGGATTACATTGCTATTAATGTAATTGACAGGTACATTTTGCTCTTTTACAGGAAATGTCACCTTTGTTATTTGCTTCCTTTTTTCAACGCATGGTGGAATAATTCTTGGCAGTCAGATAAGCTACATTATTATTTTTTATTTCGTCGGACAAATTTTCATTTCTTTCCGGGGCTACCCGTGTGCGCGTTCGGCAGCGGTTCTAACTGCGTGGCTCGGCGAACGGCCGTGATGGCACCACCACTCTCGTCACCCAGGGGTTGGGTTGACCTTGAACCTTTGCTAAACTCCAGCTGAAGGGGTATCAAGGTCAAGTTCTGAAGGTCTGTCTCGTTGCTGCATGAAACGCCACGCTGTTTCATTCGCTGGGTCATCGGGAGGGTGGACGGGAACTCGACGGCCATGGTTGACTGAGAAACAGATAAGGAAAACAAAAATTACGCACCATCTTTTAATTTGAAGATCATGTGTCCAGCAGCAGTAAAAAATTTATGGAACAGACTAGCAAGTTCTAAAAACATTTCTTTTATATTGAATTACGGCTTAATTGGCATATACCCTAAAAGTGGCCCTCATTTGGATTTGGATTTTCCCATCCTTTTTTCCGTGCGTGTCCCGAAGAAGAAGATCTAGATGACATCAAGCAACTATTATTAGGCTATATTGTTGTTTCTTAAGAGATCTAAAAAAGTTGAGCAATAAAATAACTATTAAGAGTCATTTGAGGGTATAAAAGTGGAGATGGTGATATATTTTCTTTAATCAAAGTTACCCATCTTGCTCCTGCACTGAGCCTTAAAAAAACACAAAAAACATACACCTCCTGACGACCGACGCAAGGATTTTCTATGACGGTTGTGGCCCTACCAATACTCGGTATAGGCAGAAATAATTTTTATCATAAATACCTGAGTTGCAAGTGCTTGGAAAGGAGCGCATATCTTTCCAAACCTAGACACTCTGGACACGTCGATGTCGCCGAACCTCTGGCGTCTCTCAGAACGACTGTTCGTGATTCGTGCTAGCCCCTCGTCAACCTGTCGACCCAGTAAGCTCTAAACAGTATCAATTAAGAAAAGAAAAGAAAAGGCCTTTAGACAATTTAGGAAATCTGTTCATTCATCGAATAAATCTTTATGAGTTTGACAGAGACACAGAGGAGTGGGACAGGTGACAGTGACTGTCCCCTACTCCATGCACCATTTCTTAGGTTTGCATTGCGTTTTTCATTTATGATAACGTCCAATACTTTGGCCAAAACCTTTGAAAATTCTGTCGGTTGACACAAAAATCAATCTAAAGCATTCCTGGTGCTATACAATTTTTGCATAACTTAGTTTTATGAACTCACGCAAAACTATTATTAACCCTTGTATTTCTTAAATGCAAGAAAGCACCTTGATAGGCCTAAGATAATTTCTCTAAATCGAATAAATTGGGGAAAGAATACGTCAATTTTCAATTAAGTAAACCCCTTGACAGGATGTATACTTCGAGCTTTGCTTACAAGAATAAAAACACGACAGGATAGACATAAGTTTTTGGTTACCGTATTTGACCTTGAACTCAGTTTCATTTCTTCCAGATTTCCTCTATTGCTTAGCCGGGCACTTGAGACACTTCTTGACCCCTGGCTCCCGGTTCCATAACTTCCATTTTCTTCGAGTCGATTCATGGTTCCTCCCCGTCGTTTGGCTGGACCGTGGTGGCCAATTGTGTCGTCTGACCGACCGGAAACGCTACCTGTAACACGATCACCCGTTTTCTTTGTGAAATCACTGTTGCTTTTGGCACCATCATCATCAGGCTCTTCTGGTAACGCACCCAACGACTTTGATATCGGCGGAAGAGGGCTCGTCAGAGCTTGTGCCCCTGCTGAGATTGACTTCTCAGAACTGCGAGACACTCGGCTTATCGAAGAGAGGGCGCTCTGATCTCTCTGCGTGGCAAAGAATCCTGTTTTGGGTTCTGGTGCTGAAGCAGAAAGAAGTAACTTCGCTGCTATGACGGGCATGCCACCCGTTTCCTTCTTACCATGATTGGCGGGATGATTCATTGTCACGGAATCTAGTTTGGGGATTGATTGGGAGTTAATGACAGCTGCCGGAATGGGATTGCTGCCGTGGCCTGCATGGGCGTTTCCCAGCAGATTCGAATTCTGATTAACATCTAGGAGAGTGTCCCCCTTTCGGCTGTTCTCAGAGCTGTGTGACTTTCCCGCTTTGCCGTCGCTACCGGCCGAGCTTGAGCTACGCGATCGCGATCGTCTAATCTGAACGGGTTTGAATCCTGGTAGCATAGCAAGGTTTTCTTTGGTCAGTTCCGTATTGCTAGTGATGGCAGCGGCGGCGGTGGCGGCGGTGGTGGTCTTGCTGATGGTGGTAGTTGTTGTGGTGGCCGTGTCTTCGGGTGGTAGTGTGATATCTTCCACCTTGACGTCATCTTCAAAGACCTCGTCGTCCTCTTCGTCTGATGACCCTGTGGTTAAAGGAAAAAATATTTTTTAATATAATACTGATGGAGTAGCCAATCTGAAATATTGGGAGTCACAGCAACTATATTTTGAAGATCATGGGATGCTCAAAACGTTATCCGATTTTAGCATAAAAATAAACGCAGTATTGCCCATTCGCCATATTCAGTGACTATATAATTAAATTGTATTGTGTTGTATCGTCTTTTCACCTGAAAGAAGAGAACCATTTATCACCTTTCACCATTAATAAGGAAACAATTCATATAATTTTCTGAAGTGCTTATGCGAAATTTAAGAAATGACTCACTGGTCAACGATGAGTTAATTTAAACTTATATTTACCTCTTTCGTAGAAAGAATCCCTTTTCTTTGCTGGTGGCGTGTCCTCTGTCCACGGATTTCTGGAAACCAAACAATAAGGAAAATGGGAAATTACTGATATAAAAGAGTTTAATGAAGGACACAGAAAGTGTGATTCTGTTGTAAACGTGGATGAAAATGATCGCTACCATTATTAAAGTGCACCATAAATCCATTTTTAGTTCACATTGTAGTTAGTGTGATAACAGCTATGTTGTAATGTGTTGCAAAGTGTCGAGCATTGTGAAATAATAGACGAATCGTTGGAATAATTTACTGATGTGCCTTGGCTGTAACTCTTGTTGCTGAGGTCATGTTTCCGGAAAATCCGGGGGAAAATCCAACCAAAACGAATATGACTCAATCAAGGAGTTCACATCTACTCTGGATTTGAAGTCTTATAAATTAAGAGAGTACTAGTATGGTACCTAGTGAGGAATATATAACGAGAGAGAGAGAGAGAGAGAGAGAGAGAGGGGGGAGAGAGAGAGAAAGAGAGAGAGAGAGAGAGAGAGAGAAGGAAAAATCTAGTGAGGGAGGAAAGATAGGGAGAATGTGACAGAGCACGGGGTTATTTTCCTCTGACCATACCAACCTCGGGTGTTGATACGTATTAGGGTTCATCAAGTCCCAGTTTGTGCTCTGGCCAAAGGTCCCTACGAAGTGACCATCGATAGTCCACAGCCTCGCCGTCATGTCCGTGGAGGCACTCAGGACAAACTGACCACAACTGTGATCGATGTACTCCACGCTGACCACGGTCGAATCATGGGCTTTCCAACTCGTGATCAATGGTGGTCGGCTATTGTCCTCCTGTGAAATAAGATATCAGAATTTAAAATTTCGATTTAATTTTTTTCTTAAATTATTTTGCAACAAAAATAAAGATAGTATAAAAACACCAACTAAAATAAAAATGAAACAATGGATCTGAAATTAAAAGTTAGATTTTTTTTTTTTTTTTTAAACTTAAAAAGGAATAAACTACGGATAATTATTAATCAACTTACCACATTGGTGGCATAGATACAATGGTTAGCAATACCCCAGACGTAGACATGTCCCATTGTATCAGCCGATACGAGGAGTGAATTATCAGCATTGGTACTGAGAGCTAGGACAGATTCATCTTCTTCTTCAGAATCACTCGAATAAAACGAACCTTTGAAATGAATATCAAGTTAAATGTATTAAAAAAAAGAATCAGAGTGGATTCACAAATATGGGAAGGTACTTGTTTCATACGACAAAATGATCAATTCATTGCGGCTAGTGGTTTGAGACTTTTAAAATGATTATCGTAGTCAATGGTAGTGAAGGATTAGAAATGTCAGGTTCAGGCAGTGTACAAAAAAATACGTGGATACGTTAATTTGATTAAGTGGTACAATACAAGAAGAAGAAGGTCACATATGTCTGGAATAGACATTTTGGAAGACAGACGGCAGGATCATTTGACACTCATTTCACTCAACTTGAATTCTACATTTATGTTGGTTATACGTGACAAAAAACGCGTGCTGCTCACTTTAATTGATGGTGTTCAAAAGACATAACAAATAATATGAATTTATACCAACAAAATAGGGGGATTTAAAACATAATCAAGCACCTCTGTGTTGTCTCTTTTGTCCATAGATGGCCCAGAAGTGTAAGTGGCCCGCCTCACTGGACACTAGCACGGCACTGTCCGCCATGCCACCAGACAGACGAGATGATAGGAACAGAAGCTTCTCAACAGGAGCTTGAGAAAACCTGTCGAAATGACAAATGATAATAATTCAGTAACCCTGCTGGAAAGAACACAGTGTTCCACAGTGTGAAATACACTGCACTGCGAACGCAGTGTTGTGAATACATTGCGAACATAGTATTAAACAATGTGAAACACAGTATGAACACAGTATGATACATTATGTGAAACACAAAGGGATCCACATTGTGAAACACTATGATGTTATGAGAAAAACAATATGAGAAACACAGCATTCCACAGTGTGAACACACTATGAGAAACACAATAGTGTAGAGCACTGTACGAAACACAGTAGGGCACAGTATAAAATAATATGTGAAATGCAGTGTGAACACATTGTGAAATCATATTCTCCATATCTCCCAAGAAACGTAAAGTATTACATAATCAATCAACAAAACTTGGTACTTGGTTTGTTGTCTCCGCGGTATACTAAAAAGAAAGTTTTAATTCGAGGTGTATCTGTGCGAAAGTCGATAAATTGTGAAAAATACAGTGCGATACTGAATAAAACGTTCAACGTCCATAAATTTGCACAACTCTTTTTAAAAATAAATTACACTATTTGATGACAATCTTACCCTTCTGGTTGTTTGTGATTCCGCCTGTGTCTGGAGTTTGGTCTTGATTTGACCTTTGACCTCTCCTCTGAGGTCATGTCCATGTCTGTTGTTTTCTTTTTCATTGCAAAGACGTTTGCACCCATCAGGGTCAGGACAGCTTTCAACTTTTGGCTTCTGTGGACGCAACAAAAATAGGGGTATATGCTTATGAGTTATCAGCTTCGTGTCTGGGTACAAAGGGAAACCTATTTTTTCTAAACTATTGTGTAATGTGCTGCGGGTTGACTGACCTATCAACGATCAATTGATTTTATACCATCTTTAACATATCAATTTTTAAATCTGAAACTAAATTACATCCATCATGACCATAACTCATAAAGATTCAAAAGTGCCTCAGCTATATAGTATTCGGGATCGTGAGATTTCACAATAAAAAACAAATCCGAATATAAAGGAACGGTATATATTTCGGTATATATTTCCATATATATTTCGGTATATATCTTTGGTATGTATTTTTGGTGTGTATTTCTGTGTTCATTTCGGTGAATATTTTGGTTTATATTCCGATACATATTTCGGTATATATTTCCGGTATACATATCTCGGTATATATTTTCGGTATACATATTTCGGTATATATTTCCGGTATACATATTTTGATATATATTTTCGGTATATATATTTCATTATATATTGCGGACAATTGTTATTGAACAAATTGAACCTACATAATGGTGGGTTGTCCCCTTCGGAGTCTGACCGATATCTTCTGAGTCTCCAAGCTCCATATGAGGATTTCTCCATCGAAGCTTGCCGTTGCTAGGAGACTGGGAGGAGAGTAGTCGAACGCCAAGATGTCGTCCTTGTGAACCTGTCCGCCCTTCCAATTGGTATTCGCTTTCAGGAAGCTCGTCTGAAGAGAGAGAAAAAAAGTATTTGATAAATCATAACATATAGGGAATAAGAATAATTATAATTACAATGTTTTTGATATATTTAAATCATGCTTCTATAAGTATATCAGAATATGTTGAAAATCATTACTTTATAAGAATAATTAGAATTCATTATATTATAAGAATAATTAGAATTTATTATTTAAAAAGAATTATTAGAATTTGATATTTTAACAATAATTAAAATTTATTTTCTGTAAGAACAAAATAATAGTGTTTATTATTTTTATGAATAATTATGATTTGCACGACATATCAATTCTCTTGTACTTGATGGGAAATTTCAGGGGGGCATTTCGTCAAAGGACTTGTTGGGCATTTTATCCGACAAACTGTTATAAGCTACTGAAATGCTTGCATCTGATTGGCTGAGAGCAAATTTGTCGGATAAAATGTCCGACAAGTCCTTTGCTGAAATGCCCCCAGGTTTCCCTGTTTAAAAAAACACCCTGTTAACTTACGTCACAGTCACCATCCTGATACTGAACGATCTTCCTACTCCATCCGACACTAAGGAATCCTTTCTTCTTGCCAACCGAGATGAGTCCAGTGATCTCATCATCTCCTACGCTCTCACATTCATGTATACTATGACCGTTCTGAAAACTCCAGACCTAAGACATTAAACAGGAGTATTAAGAATCAGAATAGGGAAACTTTTCAGTAGTAAAAAAAAATGACAAACAGGGGCACCCGAAGATGGACCCTCAGCAATCCTTTCTTCTTGGCGACCGAGACGAGTCCAGTGATTTCATGGATACTATGACCGTTCTGAAAAATCCATACCTAGATTATAAGAATCCAAATAGGGAGACTTTTCAGCAGTCAAACAAAAAATGACAAACAAGGGCGCCTTCAGATGGACCCATAGCAATCCTTTCTTCTTGGTGACCAAGATTAGACCAGTGATTTCATCATCCCCTACGATCTCACATTCATGGATACTTTGACTGTTTTGAAAACTCCATACCTTGAAGTAATCAAAAGAAACTTCATATTAGAAGCATGATTAAAAAAATGTAAATTTCTCAGCAGCCAAACAGGAAAATGACAAACAAGGGAGCCCTCAGATGGACCCCTAGGAAACATTTTTTCTCTGAAAGGTCAATACCTTGAAACACCAAAAAGAAACATTAAGAAATATCATAAGCGTGACAAAGACGTGCACCACCAAACGGACCCTACAAGAATCCCTTTTTAACCAACCGAGATGAGTCTAGTTCTGAAAGCTCCATACCTTGGACATTAAAAAGGAACATCAAGAAACATCATAAGCTTGACAAACAAGGGCGCCCTAAGATTGGATCCTGTAAAATAAGGAAGGAATTAAAATAGGGCATTTAAATGTTTGTGGGCGTGGTCTATTTACCTTGATGCTTCCATTCCTGGCTCCTGTGTACAGCTTCCTTCCCGTCGTGCTTATGGTAAGACACGTGATCTCTTCACTCCCATGAGCCTCTGGGATGGTGAAGGATTTGGCGCCCGTTTCCACGTTCCATATTGAGACAGAGGAGTCGTCTGCTGCTGTGGCAACCTAGAATACAAATTTGATAATATTAATGATACAATAAATATTAAAGGTAATGATTTAACATCCTAAAAATAATAGTGATATTATAATGATAATGAAAACGAATATTGTTACAATCTTGGCAAAATATATTTTATTTCCAGCATACTTCTCGACAATTTAAATTGTTTTTGGATACAATAATGATCTTTAGCACCATACATTCATTTAACGTCAGATATTTTTGAAACTCCTAAAAAAGAAAACTTGTCCTTTGATAGTCGTTAGCGATCAAAAAAGCAGAAGAGGAAAAAGAAGAAGAAAAAAAAAAGAAGAAGAAGGAGAAGAAGATGCTGCTGATGACGGAGAAGAATAAGAAGGAGGAGGAGGGAGAAGAAGAAGGTAAAAATAAAACACAAATCTTTTTAAACACTATAAAATAATAAATACAGTTCATAAGTTGAGCAAAATAACTTTTTTTTTTGGTATAAGCCTAGTTGTTCTGGGAATTATTCAATGTAGAAGTAGTTTCATAAATATGTCTTTAAAAATAAAACACTCACCATTTTGAAGAATGAGTTGTAGACAGTACAACAGAGCTGAGTTTCGTGTGTGACGGGTGTTCTCCTCTCCAATGCATTGTTACGACCTAGACTGAGAAGGGCTATGTGATCGGCACATGACGTCATCAGTTGTCGGCCCTTTTTAATGAAAATAATACAATATAGAGGGAGTCAAAATAAAATGTCCCATGACTTTGGAGCTGTCTACTTTGAATTATGAAATTATAATCAAGGATTTTATGATATGATATGTTGGTATCCTTTTCATTTTAAATTTTTCCACGCATGACTGAATAAGAGACAATCTTTGATAGAAGGCAACATCTCACTTGCGCCCAATAGCTGAGTGAAGATTAAAACAAATTTGAAAGACCTATGTGCAGGCACACACACACCCTCACACTCTCCCTCACACACTTTCCGATCTCTCTCCACTCCCACTTTTCTTCCTGATCCTAAATCATTCCTTATCTGCTTCTTTCTGTGACTTTTTACATGTCATTCTTGTACCCCCTCTCTCTTCCACACACACACACACA
>CALNVZ010003430.1:19599220-19614562 GCA_940671915.1 Paracentrotus lividus | reverse complement strand
AGTTGATAGGTAAATATTATTTTACGAAATGTGTAGAAAATATATTTCTCATATTAGTTCCTGTTCCCAAAGCACTTAATAGTTTAATTGAGAAAACATCGTTACCTATTTGATTGAAAGGGTCTGGTTGTCGAGTATGTATCACTGTTTAAGGTAAGGTATATTTTAAGTTTTCAGTTGGAGTGTAGTTCATGTTATAATAATAACAATAATAATAACAATAATAATAATAATGATAATGATACATCATATTTATTTAGCACTTATGTCACAAATTTTAAAGGGCTTTACATTATTAAGTTGCTGCGCAACCATTAATGATGCTTTCAAATTAGTATAATGGAAAACAAAACACCTAAATTTGATAAAAAAATTGGTAAATTTCGAAAGAATTTTTATGGTTTTATAGTAATAAGATTTCCAGAACTTGATGCGTATTTTTGTTTAATGTAAATATATTTTCATGGTGTATAATTGTTCAAAATTATACTGTGTTTGTAAAACTTTAACACAATTAAAGTCATTTCCACACAGCTACCCTAAGGAGCTATAAGTATCGCAATAAAGCTAGCATGAGTGCACTTTTTATTCTACAAGCTTTTCTATATTATGTCTACAATTCATTTCACCAGAGTTTTGCTGACCAATTTTTGTGATAATAATGTCAAAAGGGACGACTTGTGCATTTTATTCTTTGGATTAATATTGCGAACACAGTATCGTTTTTTTTCTTGGCATCTTTTCTGATGTTTAAAATTAAGAATTTCCTATGTTTTGTAAAGACCGTTTTTTTTTAATGATTTATTGCAAAGTGGTTAAATAAACAAATCCTAAATGACCATATTTGGATTTAGCTCCTTTGGGAAAAACAGATATTTGTAACCATTTTTTTTTCTCAGTCTCTCAAAAATTGTTTTTTAATTTGATATGCTACATTTGATCCCCATTCTTAAGATGCACTCATTTATAAAATTGAAATATTAATAAGGTTTCAGTAGACTGCACATTCCAGTCTGTGAACATTATTGTTCCTTTCAAATCAATTGAAGGTGTGCCTGCATATTGCCTATGATTAGGCTCCTCTATCTACAACGTTTGAACTTTAACCTAAATATTTAAAAAAAGGTATATTGGCATTTGAAATCGTCTATTCTAGATATCGATTTCTTATTCCAATGTCCCACGATATACTTTCTATGATCATTGGTGACATTACAATATTTTCATAAGCGTACATTGAGCAATGGAATACCCAAGAGATTCACAAAACAATATAATACAAAATAATTAATTTGAAATTTCTAAATTTTCTCATTTCAGTATTGTTGACTTTGCTACTCAGCCACTAAAAAAAATATTTTTTTCAGCTTCATAACTAATGTTTTTTAAATAAAATATTAAGGAATATAATAAATAGTCATCTAATTCGCATACATTATAATAAATTTAAAGAAATTGAGAATGGTTGTCGAACAAAATTTATAAGCGGTTACCCCGTAGGGGAGACCGGGGATGGAAGTTACACAGGTCAGTTGTCACAGTTCTCAGTGTGCTAAGTTGGTACAAGAGAGTTCGTGCTAACTGGCATCTATATACAGCCTACACATTGATGTGATGAACAGCCGGTCGTGAGGTTTCTGCGTCGCTTTATTAAAAAGTAAATCAACAAAAAACATTTTTTACAGTTCCAAGTGAATTTTTGACAAAAATTGAAATTAGTAATAGTTTTTACAACTAAAGGCACATGATGATAGCCTGGTATTGTAAATATAGTACATGTATGTCACTAATATACCCCTGAGCCATGCCCTGTAATTCTGCCTAATGGCTGTGCTAAAGTTGATTTTGTGTGTAAAATCACCCCTGGGGTAGGTTGTTACAACAGCCTACCCCATGTCGATGTAACAACCTACCCCAATTACATTACACATGTAAAATTACATTAATTTTTGTCTCAATTTTCAATTTGATCTACTGTTAACGATACCAAGAAACTGGAAAGTTGAAACAAAAGTATGGTATAAGAGATTTACACATTGTAGCAAATAACCCCGTATGTTTACATATAGTAACAATTTACCCCGTATGGTGTAAAAAATTACCCCGTACACGGGGTAGGATGTTACAAAAAATGGCTTCATTAATTACGCTGTAGTTAATTAGTATTTACATGTTTTCAAGTTCTATGTGCCTCAGGTTTTAGCAAACATAATAGGCTAACTACAGACCCAAAATGGAGTGTGTGAGTTCTTTCATTAGAATTATGTGGCCCAAAATGTGAATTTTGTAACTTCCAGGTCTCCCCTACATATGCAGCGACGCTTGAGCAAAATTTCGCGGCGATCAGACCATCCGCGGTCGAGATATCAAGGAGGGTCAAATTGACCCCCCGTCAAAATCTCCTCTAGAAAAGCCCAGTCAGAATAATGTTAAAGATTCCAGACTCCAGTATTACGTGTAAGGAACATAATAATAGTTATGTTACCCATTATAAATAGTTAAACCACAGATTTAAGCTGTGACTTAACTTATAGTGGGGCCACGTATGTAGTTTCGTTTGCAAGTCATGTTAATGTTTGGCAACATCTATAAATATGTTCTACTTGATCACACGAATAAGAAAATATATGTCGCCAATTTTTTAATTGACCTTTTGTGACCCGAAACGGAGGTCAAAGATCAGGCTTCACTAACATAAACATAATTTTCCTCAAATTGTGTCAAATTTGGTATCAAACTGTAGGTAACTTTATAACTAGCAATTAAGTCTATTAACACTTTTTCACCCGACCAGCCAGTTTTGAGCAATATGCAAATTAGTCTACTTATGCATAATTCAATGCATAATTGAGTCAAGCTTCACGAAAATCAGACATGACATATATAAAGACAATATCAATAGCAACTAGAACTGCAATCGTTGACATGAACGATGTGCCTGCATTGACGCCTTGACTAAAGGATTTCAATGATTATTAAAATGTAAGCATATATTTTGAAATATATTGGGAAACGGAAGTAAGCTTTACATAATATCGTCGGCTGAGAGCCAGAAGGGCGCTATTACAGATCAAAGATGTTCCGTTGAGAGCCATAAGGGCGCTAACACCATTGACTTTGTACAGCAATAGCGCCCTTATGGCTCTAAACGGAATATCTTTGATCTGCAATAGCGCCCTTATGGCTCTCAAAAGACGATATACAAGATCTGTGTGTAAAACGAATACGCTTTGTGTACTATAGTGCAATTTTGAAAACTTCGCTTTCCATATTATCCGGCGTGCAAATGGCTCTGTCAAATTTGCAATTATTAGGCAAGCGGGTATAATGGCTCCCAAAAAAATGTGATTTACTCGAAATTTTCTGTGACAACCTATATTATATTTGGTATCAATGGAAAGACAATTTCAATCCGGTCATTGTGATGTCAATTTCAGAAGCAAATATTTAACGATAATGACGTAATGCCTTGTTACGTAATCCATTGAAAATTCGCTATTTTTTGTCCATAACTTTTTCATGACGTCATCAAATTTTACAAAAATTGACAGATAGTTGTAAAATGTATTGATACATATGCCTGCTAAGTTTCAAGTCCCTAGATTGAATATTCGCAATTTCAGGGGAAGTTAAACTTGATTTCCTGGTATTGTTAATTCTTTACATTCCACGGCATTTTTGAGCAATTTGGGTCATGATCGATTATATTTTTCTTTACGTTGCGGAAAGTACATAGTCTGAAGTACTAAATCCAAAAAAGGTACGGTTTTAACAAGGCACAACGCAGATGCAGCGTCTTGGATTTAGCCAAATTTTGAACTTTAGAGGCGCTATTTGCATTTTGCGTATTTCTGGAGCGTGAAACTATGGAGTGTGTGCACATGTATTAGAATAACATGCCTGAAAAGTTGAGAAAAATGGAATTGATTTAAGAAAGTTATAGCAATTTTTGTGTGTTTTTCGTCACAATATTTCATTTCAAAGGGAGTCGATTTTTGAAATTCATTTAAAATTGAAGATGGTTTTAAAATAAAAAGTTATTGAAAGCATATTAAAGGCCAACTCATGGACTGTTTAGTGCATTTTGTTAGAAGTCTGTAGATTTCGGATGATGGAGCTAGTGAGCTGGAAAAAATGGCTTTCATATGACAAAAATAGACAAAATGGCGGATGGACGGTCATGGATGAGTGATTTGGAAAACTAAAATTTCAGGGGATCAATAATGGATCATGGAGGATGTGTGTATGAAATTTGAACGAATTTGGTTGAGCGATGGGACCTGGGTAGGGAGAACAAGGTTCACGTGTTAAATGAATGGCTTTTTGTGGAAGAAGAAGAAGAAGAAGAAACCGGAAAAGGAATATGGAACGATAACATAGCATTGTCGCTGGAGCGTCAATGCAACTACTAATCAAGAATACAACATAGGGTACATGCAGGTAATATGGGCCCCCTAAGCTCATTTGCCTAATTTGCATAAAATTACGAAATGACACACAGTCTAATCTTTGTTTATATGAATCAATAACTACTGCTCTAACTTTTACTGTGAAGAAAAACAATTATCACCAATCCCCCTGTCTGCAATATTCAAATGTTGACGTCATTACCAAAGTGCCCATATTACCTGCATGTGCAGGTAATATGGGCACATGTATTTAATGTATGATTTAAAAACTACAATGACTCTACCATGTTTGGAATTTGCTTAAAATGTTGAAAATCATTAACTTTAAGATATAATTTGAAATTATAAGACCCTTCAGTAAATCCTTTGACTATATATTTCATTGTTATGTATTTTGTATATTATTTCCTTTTTTGATATTCTTTGAATATTATTTTCATTATACAAGTCAATATAGGCCTACAATAAGTTATTTATATTAATCATATACTGTGAATATACCCCACAAAAATCGTAGCAAAGAGATTGATGCCTCATCCCAATACTAAGTACCAGAATCACTTCCGCCATTTTGGATGTCCCATATTACCTGCACTAATGTTGTTTTGTCAGGCGAGCATTCAATGCCACATTGCACCCCTTCACTAAAACAAATTGACCTGTACACGCTAGTATGATCAAAATGAAACTATAAGCTTACTAAATATACTAAACAATTGAGGCTACCCCCTCAAACACTCGTTCACCATCACATTCTGTGAAATATCAAATTTTACATCAGGGTAAACAAAATACCGTAAGTTTTACCTACCTTGTTGGTTTTCAGCAGTTTTCTCAGAGAAATTTCGGCATCAGATGCTCTCACGACGATATATTTGCGTATACAGTTCATATGAACAACATTATGGTGCTCACACCGGTCACCGGTCGACGGTCACGACATGATTTGCTTCAGGTGTCTCATATTACCTGCTGGCCCATATTACCTGCATGTACCCTAGGTCATACTATCCTGATATTGCTGCCAAATTTTGGTGACCCTTATGACTTTAAAATTAGGGCAAAAGTCAATTTATATGATGATTAACAACCTTGAAATGGCATTATCTTAGCAAAAACCTCATTTTCTGTGAACTTTGATCTTATTTCTAGGTCGATTGTGTCAACTAAAAATATGACGACATTTTGGTTGATGGCATCAAGTTGACCTATGACCTTTAACTATGGTGAAAAGTAAAAAAAAAAACGTAGTTTCTGGTATTTCCAGGTTTTTCAGCGTCATATTAGTTGAACTTTGATACGTGTCAATGAAAAGGAGGCAAGTTTGATTTTCTGATTCATGGGATCAAGCAGAACAAAAATAACTATGGTTATCAAAATCAATAAGCTATAATATTGCCCAATGGGGCAAAGGTCAAGACACAGATAGAAAGTTCAAGGAATACGTAAGGGCCACAGTTTTCTGTTTTGACCATAGTCCTGTTGGCCTTATGGCTTAATCATTTTGATAGCCAGTTCCTTTTGTTCTACTTGACCCCATGATTCAGAAAATCAACCTTGCCACTTTTTCATTGACATGTATGACCTTAAGATAAGGTCAAAGTTCAAATAACATGATGCTAAAAAAAACAACAGGAAATACCAGAAACTATATATTTTTTAAAAACTTTTCACCATAATTATAGGTTAGAGGTCAATGAAAACGAACATATCCTGGTTCATGGGATCAAGTAGAACACGTTAACTGTGTTAAATGAAATATTCCAAGTAATGCGGCCCAATAAGACTAAGGTCAAAACCAAACTCTTTGGCCAAAACCTCTTTCTTTAACTTTGACCTATTCGTTGTATAAGCTTAACTATGTTGGTAACTAACATGAATATGTTAAACTTGATGCCATCAACCAAAAAATATATGTCGTCATATTTTTAGTTGACACAATCGACCTAGAAATAAGGTCAAAGTTCACAGAAAATAAGTTTTTTGCTAAAATGATGCCATTTCAAGGTTGTTAATCATCATATAAATTGACCTTTGCCCTAATTTTAAGGTCATTAGGGTCACCAGAATGTGGCAGCAATATCAGGCTAGTATGACCTATGTTGTATTCTTGATTAGTTGCTATTGATATTGTCTATGGATATGTTATGTCTGATTGTCGTGAAGCTTGAATCAATTATGCATTGAATTATGCATAAATAGACTGATTTGCATATTGCTCAAAACTGGCTGGTCGGGTGGTAAAATTGTTAATAGACTTAATAGCTAGTTATAAAATTACCTACGAAAGGTCAATTAAAAAATTGGCGTCATATATTTTCTGATTCGTATGATCAAGTACAACATATTTATAGATGTTGCCAAACATTAACATGACTTGCAAACGAAGCCCATATTCTGACGATTGGTGGCCCCACTATTAGGAACCTTTGTGAACACGGGCCAAAGAGTTCACTTTTGTTATCAATATTATCATGATTGTTATTGTTATTTTTATCCCTTCGTAAAGAAACGATTCCATCATGAAAGAAGTACACATGGTCGTTCTCGTTCTACTTATAGTAGTGATGGTGTCGGAATGCAATACCTATCAAGTGACGGATACTGAATTGTCGGTTTATCCACCCAAGGGATTGCGTTTTAAATACCCGCGTAAGTTTATCGCTTTAAATCTTTTGTCTTTAAATCATATTTTAATGACAATATTTTAGTAAACATATACTGCAGTATAGTGTCAGATAAAAGCCCATCAACATCCACTGGTGACAGATAGGAAATGAAAAGTGTCAAATTAACACCAGCATGACTCTGTCAATGTAAAAATATAACGTCCAGCAGTCAAACGCAACGTATTTGAACACGGAAAATGGTATTAGAATAAAAACCAGTTTAATCTAAACGGGTGTTTACACCACTATTTTTGCAGTGTGTAGATAACCGCGAGTGGCAAGTTTGGTATCATTTAAAATGAGTTAATCTTTATGATGAAATAAATATCAAGTTTACTTTAGCTATACAATTTTAATCTGAGGCTTTCAAAGTTGGGTTTACTTTTTTCTGGGACGCACTGTATATAGCTATGATGTAAATCGTCTTGTAACTTTGTCAACATATTGTAAATTCTGATTGGAAATATAAATACACTAAACTGAAGAAAAAAAGAGTTAAATAATATATATTTTAAATTGTTTTAATACTTCAAGACCAGGACGGAATAACCATCGTAGCATTCCACTTCAGCATAAACGACGCATTGCCTGGCGTATTGTCCGGACAGTGGAACTACGACGTTCGTTCTGAGTCTGGTAAACGTAGAGCCCAATTAGCTCGTTTTCCATTCAATTAAGTTCAAAAGTAGAAAATCAAAGATTTATTCAGTTAATTTTTCAGCATACTTATCCATTCAAATCATATCATACTAAATTAGTATTTATTGATTATAAATTAACGTCAGGAGTAACAGATAGCACACAAACTTCTAGTAAAACCAATATCTTGTCTTTTCCTTTTACACGGTTCTTTATTGAGGAATGAATCTATTTTATAGATGCGACTTTATGAAGCATAGAATTGATGATCTGTCAACAGCATAGATGACATAATTAATATTCTTTAAAAAATCCGGCATTTTATAGAATTTACATTGAACAATAAATGTGAGAGCTGCAGCTCGCAAGTGACGTCACAAAATTAAATTTGTCAACATTCATAACTTCGGTATCCGTAGGTGATTTTCTTTCATCCTTTTCTCATATCTGTATTTCATTTGTCTGCTTAAAAAACAGGCAAGTTCAAGGATAAACTTTCCCTTTTATTAAAACATTTTAATTTTGTATCTGTCAGGAGGGTATTGGACCTATGAAAATTCACTTGTTCCTCTTCGCATCGGAGATGTCGTCAACTACTGGGTGTATGTCCAATATTATGGGCGCGGGTACCAGCGGATTGAACAATCATGGATGGCACCTGGTAGGTCAATTAATATTGCATTGCAGGGAAAGGGATCCATTATTCTACTTTTTCCTTTTCAAACTTCTTAATGAAAATAATACTAATTTAGATGATATAAATTTGATTATCAATACCCAATGTTCAATTTTAGGCTATAGGCTATGTCTTCATCTTGCCGGGGCTCCTATTTTGATGCTGCTGGATTAGTTCACAATAGAATCCCTGTGTGAGCCCCTGTAAGGGCGGTATCTCACTTCGCGGAAACTACTACTTCGAAACTACTAGTACCTGAGACGGATTTAGGACTATACTTTGAAACGGTTTTGAAACTACTAGGAGACGGTTTTTAAACTTGTTGCGAAAAAACGTATATATATTAATTGCACAACTGTCATACTCTTTGGGCACACTTTGGGCAAATTCAGGATTCAAAGTTGTTTTTTAACTTCCACATCAAATAAACGATTATTTTTTACATATCAATTTGTGAATATTTCAGCTTGCCCCGCAGGGGAGGCTAGAACAGACTGTATTCAAGAATGCAATTGTCTGGTTGGCACGTCCTGCGAATGCTGCGATGACTCAGACCTTCAAGGTCTATGTACCTTCATCTCTCTAACAAATAGATCTTTACATGAGGAAACTACTACGTCTGAGGGTATGTAATCATAACTTCTTGTTGGGAACACCCAAGTATCCAAAGCAATACGTGTCTTCACCGTTATTACATCGCAATTCTATTGAAATTACCTCATAACTGTGTGCGCTCATAAATGCTTTGAGAAATTCACTTTTTTTTTTCTGTATTCGTTTTGTAGATTAATATAGAATACGACAATTTTCATTCAATTTAAAAGATTAACTTTTCTAAGAAATGATTTGTGAATAAATAGATGATGTTGGTGAAAAATAAACTAGTGATATTTTAATGTTTAACTAGAAGTTTATGGCCTTGGTCTATTCCTTACAGTAGGTACATCACCATTAAGTGAAACTATCGCTACGATGACTACTGGTTCAAATGACGGAGGAACAGGTCCATCAAATGCTTCTCTGAGCATGCTGAGTAGCTGGATGACATTTGGCATCGCATTGCTATGTCTTATCGTTCTCGCTGGAGTTGTAGTTTACCTATGGTAATAATTTCAGTTGTTTCGCTCTCATATCTTGTCCTTTCCTCACCAAATCTTGAACCGATAACTTTGTTTGATAACAACTCGAGGTAATTATGTTTCCCTATATAGGAAAATGCCCTCCCCTCAAAAACAAAAATGAATAAATAAAAAACAAATTGGTAGATTAGCAGTTGAAGGTTTCATGATGCACCAAGTATTCTTTCTTGAGGTTTTGAGTGGTCCTGAAAAGGACCTACCCAATCTCGAAATTTCGGTGAGCATGTTCTCATGCTTCAGGAGTCTTTAGGAGAAAGTCGGTGAGAACATGATTGGGTAGGTCCTTTTCAGGACCACTCAAAACCTCAAGAAAGAATACTAGGTGCACAGCAAAACCTTCCACTGCTAATTGTTCTACCACTAGTGAAACCTTCAAAGAATATCTAAATTTGCAGATTAATGATTAAAATCAAATCAATTTGATGACACCGCGCTGGAGCAAAAAAAAAAGAAGGTATTTCACTTATTTCGTGAAAAGTGTGTATGGATAATGTGAAACAATACCAAAATAATCGCTTTTTAACTTGTCCAATCATGAATCATGATTTTATTTAAACCACGTGGAGTATAATAAGCCTTCATTCAGAAAATATTTTCATCCCATCGTGTTTAATATAATGTCTATAAGAGAAAACATTGTGTTGTTGATCATGAAATTAATTTCCTTCATTTCTTTTATCGTTAAGTGTCCAGAAGAGACGTTGGAACCCGGCGCCACCGACTAGTCACACCAAGACCCCTCGTTCTTTTCAGCAGCATGATAATGCTGTTTTCGATCACTCTAAGACTGCATCAGCTCTTCATCACGTCTATCAAGACCTCCAGAAACCCGATTGTGATTATGTCAACGCGTCTGCCTAGGAGTGCAGGCCTCTTTTTTCCACATAGAGTTAGACCTGTAAATTTCCTTTCGTATTTTGATATGTTAAAACATACCCAAATATGTCTTTAAATTTTTTTTAAATCTTCGCCCAGCGACTTGGCGAATGTGAGATTTTACAATCTATAAAAGAATGTCTGTTATTTAGTCATGCGTGTAAAAATTGAAATATTAAGGATACCAACATAATGGTGGGAGATTAACTCTACCTATACAAAACATAAATAAATGGTTATGTTTTCATGCTTCAAACTAGACAACTTTAAATTCACGGGACATTATTTTTTACTCACTCTGTATAAATGCTATGATTCCGAAGCATAATAATGCAGTTAACAAAACTTAACAATAACTTGATTACACGATGATTGATCAGAGATCTATTTCACCTCTCTTTCTGAAAAAAAAAAAAAAAAAATCGAAAATGTTCACTCTTGAAGGAGTGAATATCAGAAAAGAGTGAATTAAGAATAACCTGAATTTCACTCTTAATTTATGAATTTACTATATTTGAAATTCATCCCGTCTGGAGTGAACTATTTCACTTGTTTTTTTTTAAGGGTAGAAATATATAAAACTCTTGTAGAAGATAATTTACATGCGTGAAGAAAAGTTATCCAATACTTGCAGTTTCATATCTTATATAATAATGGTGAAAAAAAAAACAAAAAAACGAAACAAAAAAACAATGCAACTTTGGTCCAGCTTTTGTTTCCAAAGTGTTGTTTTAAATGGTATTGTTTTAAAAAGTATATACCATATAATGTGGCTAGATTACTTTTTATTTTACTTGCCTGGTATAGCACCATATTGACCATGCCGAATTCCGGATTTCGCGCGTTCTGTAGACAAGCAAATCGCACACTAATCGTCTGCAAACATGTGTATTCGTAGAGATCCCACACCCTCACAATCTGAGAGGTACGAAAATAGAAATGAACAATTTTATATTTGAATCAAACATAACAAATGGTTTATGAAATGATATTTCTCTTAGAATTTTCACATTTTACTCGATCATATGATACAACCCGATACCTATCAGGCATGAAAACACTTGTTAGCCTATACTATATTTTCATTAGATAGAGCCATAATTTTGTTTATCCAACCATGCAAAATAAATAAACGAATTTGAGTATGAATTCAAAGATTTATCTCCTACAAACTAGCAACAACACTATATTTCTTTTCAAAGATTGAAAGAAATTAAGACGGACTGCGCTAAAAAATGTAAAATGTAAAAGTTTAAACTTAAGATTTAGAATAATTGCTTGTTCGTAACGATTAGGACACCATTTTCTTGGCTGTTATATTGATTCAAGGTAATATTCTCCATTTGCAAATTATGTGATCGTATTATGTTTGGTAAAGATTGTGTATTAATAAGCTCAAAACTAATAAAACTAAAACTTTTTCTTGCATATTGGAATATGTTATCATGCAAAATAATTATATATGTAATGTTCACTCTTGAAGGAATGAATACCAGAAAAGACTGAAATTAGAGTGGAATTTGAGTGAAATTCGAGTAAATTTCGAGTGAATTTTCTCCATTTTCACTCAGATATAGCCACCATTCTGAAAATACATATTTTCACTCAATTTTCATTCATTCTAGAATGACCGCTGGGATCATTCGGAGATTTCAAGTGATCTGTCTGAAATTCACTTTGTCAAGAGTGAACTTTTCACACTTTTTATTATTTTATTTAAAGAGAATGGTTACCCCGTCTTTTGCGAAGCTGTAGACGTGTTTGAAGCGTTCGTTGATGATTACGCCTACGACCGCCATCGTATGACCACGGAGGAAAGCGATGGGTTTATCCTCTACATACGGGTTCCAAAGGCGAACCACGTGATCAATTCCCCCTGTAGCGATCACGTTCATACTCCGATTGTAATCAAAGCATTCCACACCCTGTAGAGAAAGAAATAATTAGGGGAGCATTCCATGAAACACATATTAACTGATTCTCACTGACAACTGTTATAAGCTACTGAAATGCTTGCATCTGATTGGCCGAGAGGAAATTTGTCAGATTAAAACTTCCGACAAGTCTTTTCCTTTCATGAAACGCCCCCCAGAGGTGAAGTATTTTAATTAATTAATAAGGGTTGCCAAAACAGGGTCTGCCCGCTTCACCAAAGCCCCGCGAGCTTGAATTTTCCATTGAAATTGCCCACATTTCCCCCTCAATATTATTAAATAAAAAATAATCCACCAGACTGAAGACCTAACTGACGGAAGTGCCAGCACCAGACGAAGGCCTACGAGGCCATTTTTGGCCCTCAGATCATGACTGTATGTTCCTTTTTTTTTATTTTGGTCTCGCAAGCCTTCGGTGTCGTGGAACTTCGGTCTTGCAGGACTTTGGCCTGACGTGACCCCCCCCCCCCCAAAAAAAAAAAAAAAACAACAACAACAACACAAAACAACAAAAACAACAAAATCAACAATAACACAACAAAATGCTGTTTTGTACCTTTCTGAGTTTGTAGGTGTAGGTTTTCCTCTTTCCCTGAATATCCATCATGATGAGGGGTGTTTTCCTGCATCCGCTCGATGAGAGGATGAAGTCCTTGTCGGGGAGGTACCGAACCTTCCTGATGTACTCTGAATGCACGTTGGGAAGGACCACGTGACGAACATACTTGTGATGCTGGCAGATGTTCTAAAGAGTGGAAAATATAAATTAAGATGTGTTGATTGTTTGTATTTAACCTGCCAACTCAGATTTCAGAGAGCTATGAAGTAAATAACCGGGGACCTGCTTAGCATGCCTAATTGATCTCAAACTAATACACTTTTTAATGAATATATTGAAAATATATATATATATATATACTTTTTATAATTATTGATCTATAGACATTCATCGTCATCATCGTCATCACCACCACCACCACCACCATCATCATCATCATTAATACTTAATGAGTTGTCTAATTCCTCTAAGAAACATAAATATAATGATCTTTCAAATGTAAACAGATATAATGATACAATCAAACAGAGCAATGAGAGGAAGGACTTGAGAAGATAGAAAATCATCTTCATCACAAATATTAGGGTATCGTGGATCAGTTGAGATTACAAGTAATGAATAATCATCTAACAATAAAACAGATTGTACTGCACGCAACAAATAAAGGAAACAACAGCAGACATAAAAACCTTCTCAAATATAATTTCTATTTGCAGTGAACACTTCTTTTTAGTGGGTAAAATCTCAGATTTCAGAGAGCTATGAAGTAAATAACCGGGGACCTGATTAGCATGCCTTGAGGTTTCTATTTGCAGTGAACACTTCTTTTTAGTGGGTAAAAATTTCGCGATTCACACAAATTCATGTCAGTTACTTTGGACGGCAAAATCAAATGCAAATTGATCAAATGTATCTGAGGTGCACTGCTCGTCTATTTAACCAACATAATTTACTATCAAACGTAAAGGAATTTACGCCGTTGGGAAGTTAAATAGACAATTAATTTTATTCATTTGTCTCCAACGGTAGAACCATGCATGTTGGTAGAAACACACGCAACTGCTGTGTGATAAATTTGAAACCAGACAGCTATGAAAAAAACTCATAGGCTGCCCGGGCGGGATTTGAACCCACGACTTCTGGATTGATAGACCAGCGTCATAACCGCTAGACCATCGGAGTGCCAGTAGCGATTAAGGTTCAAACTATCCCATATTCATGAAAATCAAACGTAAAGGAATTTACGCCGTTGGGAAGTTAAATAGACAATTAATTTTATTCATTTGTCTCCAACGGTAGAACCATGCATGTTGGTAGAAACACACGCAACTGCTGTGTGATAAATTTAAAACCAGACAGCTATGAAAAAAAATCATAGGCTGCCCGGGCGGGATTTGAACCCACGACTTCTGGATTGCTAGACCAGCGTCATAACCGCTAGACCACCGGAGTGCCCGCAGCGATTAAGGTTCAAACTATCCCATATACATGAAAATCAAACGTAAAGGAATTTACGCCGTTGGGAAGTTAAATAGACAATTAATTTCATTCATTTGTCCCCAACGGTAGAACCATGCATGTTTGAACCTTAATCGCTACGGGCAGTCCGGTGGTCTAGCGGTTATGACGCTGGTCTAGCAATCCAGAATTCGTGGTTCAAATCCCGCCAGGGCAGCCTTTGATTTTTTTTCATAGCTGTCTGGTTTCAAATTTATCACACAGCAGTTGCGTGTGTTTCTACCAACATGCATGGTTCTACCGTTGGAGACAAATGAAAAAAATTAATTGTCTATAATTTACTATGTTTACTCACATGCATCCATATTTTCTGGACGGTGTCTTCTGGTTTAAAAGGAGTCACGAAGATCTTCTCTTGAGGTTTGAGGAAGTAGAAGAGGTTAATGGAGCCCTTGTCTGATCCCATCACAAGCAAAGACTCGCCAGATGGGTTCTAGATGATGGCGAAAGATGGTGAAAAACAATAATTGTTATGATTATCCAATTGTTACAGTCCATAGATACCATCATCATTTGCAATTTGTAATTTCAACTCATCAGCATCGTCATTTACCATCACGAATAAAGTCATCACCTTACTGTGGTGGTTATCATCTTTATCATCATCATCATCTTCTTCATCATTCTCGATGTCAGCATGGTTATCGTTTGTTTTGTTGTACATCATCATCATCATCATCATCATCAATTTGTTATCATCATCATAATTAGCAGCATCATTACCTTTTTATTAACAATCTTTTAACATCGTTCTAATAATTTGCTTCATCATTATAATTAATAATCAATTAATCATAATCATCATCAATATCATCACCACGGTCATCTTCCATCATCATCATCATCATCATCATCATCGTCATCACCATCATCATCATCATCATCATCATCACCATCACCATTACCACCAACATCATCGTCAT